>CM018692.1:44534607-45075149 GCA_009363875.1 Mikania micrantha
CGTGTCTTATTATGTTATGTTAGTTGTTGTGTGAATGATATTGTTATCATGAAGTTACATTATCATGATTATCATTCCTTGTTGTACCATATAGTCACCCCTGTTGTCCATGTTATTTTCACGTACTTTTCGGATTCTTCAAGCACCCGTACCCTCAATTTTGGCTGGACAAATGCTCAGATCTGTTGTACTTCTAGGTAGAGGAGGTCGAGATCTTCGTTTGGACACCAAGAACGTCCGATTTCACCAAAAAAACGAGTAAAATATGATGACTTGAAGCTTGTTTTCTAGAGAGAGAGACCAAAATGGGTTAGTGAGTTTAGAGAGAGAAGGAGAGTGAAATAAATGAAGAAATGTTTCATTTAGTCTTTATATACTCCGAGGGTGTTCGGGTTCGTTTCGGTTGTTCGGTTCGTGTTTTCTTCGTGTTTCCGGCACGTTACGCGCGTGTTTACGTGTTTTAAATAAAAGGATTTATTTTAACTATTTAAAGGTGGTTATTCCTAGTAAATCTTTTAAATTTAATATTCTTGAATTATTACGTTGGTATCGTTTATCGGTTTCGTTTCGTCAGATCGCGTCGCCTTCGCGCGTATTCGTTCGAATCGTCACCCGAACGAACACGACGATGGTTTGGCTTTCTGACTTTTGTTTTCTACTTTTCAGTCATTATTTCAAAAAAACTTTAAACTCACAGATGTGTTGTGTGAATCGTCACCCACGCAAACACACTGTCAGTTGTTATTCTGAAATAACACTGCAATTGTGTTTTGAATTGTGTTTCCTCACTGACGGACTCAACTAGACTTCCTGTTTTCACCTTGTTTTCGTACTGATTTATCGGCCATCTGATTCCTGTCATCTATGGATACCAGATCGCAACCGACATGTTCTTTTTGTTTACTTGTACACTGTTGTTTCTCTTGATTCGTTGTATTAACTGTACTTAGGTTTTCACCTATACACAAACAACTATTGTTTATCATGAGTTGTTGTACTTACGGTATTTAAGTTTTCACATAAATACGTACAACTGTTTCTTGTATTTTGAATTATGTTATCACAAACACTGTTCATACATTGTATTTACACACTGTAAATAGTGAAAGTACACATATCGTACGGACTTGCCGGACGATCAGGTACTGGATGTCACACATGAGTACGCAACTGAGACCATGGTTGGATGCATCACATTAAACCACAAAATCAACATTGTCATCTGACAAAGTTAAGACAGGAGCATCACAAAGTTTCTTCTTCAATGTCTGGAATGCTTCCTCATGCTTCTGTCCCCCACTCATAAGGCCTATCCTTCTAAGTCAAAGAAGTGAGGGGAACAACAATCCAGGAGAAATTCGAAATGAACCGCCTATAGTAACTGGAAAATCAAAGTTTGGTGTACTCTAATTCTTCACAGCTTCAATCTTTGCAGGATCAACGTGAACACCATTTTCATTGACTATGTGACCCAAGAATTGAACTTCCTTAAGCATAAATTCACACTTGGAGAATTTGGCATACAGTTGTTCTTTTCTCAGGATCTCCAAAATCAATTTAAGATGTTGTTCGTGTTCTTCTTTGCTCTTGGAGTATATCAATTTGTCAGCTATGAACACAATTACAAACTTAGCCAACTATGGCCTGCAGACTCGGTTCATGAGATCCATGAAAACCGCATGAGCATTGGTAAGGCCGAAAGGAGTTACTAGAAACTCATAATGACCAAATCTTGTTCTAAAGGCTGTTTTTGGAATATCATCATCATGAACGCGAATTTGATGATACCCAAACCAAAGGTCAATCTTCGAAAACTATGCCGAGCCTTGAAGTTGATCGAAGAGATCATCTATACGCGGCAGCGTGTATCGATTCTTAATGGTAAGGTTATTAAATTCGCGGTAATCGATGCACATTCGGAATGAGTTGCCCTTCTTTTTGACAAACAGGATCGGTGCACCCCATGGTGAATGGCTCGGGCGAATGAATCCTTTATCAGACAACTCTTCTAATTGACTCACCAATTCTTGTAACTCCGAATGCGTAAGTCTGTAAGGAGCTTTGGCGACTGGGTTCACTCCAGGTACAAGATGAAATTATATATTCTACTTGACGTTCTGGTGGAATCCCTGGCAAATCATCTAGAAGACTTCAGGAAAATCTCTTATAACTGGAACATCTTGTATGTTCTTGTTTTGCTCCTTCTTCTCCACTACGTGTGCTAGAAATGCTATTCATTTCTTCCAAAGATATTTATGCGTTTTGGTGCATGACATTAACTTAAAACCTTTACTAGTGGTTTCCCTGAAAACTCGTAGAGTATCACACCCGAAGGTAAGGGAATACGAATAAACTTCTCATGTCAAACTATTTCTACTTTGTGGGTGGCTAACCAATCCATGCCTATTAACATCAAAGCTACCAAGATGCATAGGTATGAGATCAATTTGGAAAACGTGATCATTCAAGTTCACAGTAAATGCAATGATAATAGTGTCAATATCAATAGTGTTTCCATCAGCCACCTCTACGTTAAATGGTTTGTCTAATTTAGTACGTGCACAACCAAGTATACACTCAAAATCATATGAAACAAAACTCCTATCAGCACCAAAATCGAATAAGATAGAGGCATAAGAATTATTAATCATAAACGTATCACTGACGACGTCCTGGTTGGCTTGAGCAGCTGGGGCATTCACCTGGAAATCTTTGCCTCTTGCCACCTTCTAATTGTTGCTAGTCAGTCTTGGGCTCTGGTTTCTGAAATGAGTAACATCACCACACTCATAAGCTCTAGCTTGTACAGATGTAGGGCGAACATGTATAGCTAGTAGTGGTTGTGCAGGTGGAGCAGATAATGCAAATGATGTTGGTTGCATCCGTGGCACTTGTGGTGCACTCCCACACATGTTAGCAAAATGACCATACTTACCGCAATTATTACAAATGCGGCAAGGTAGGTTAGGAGCATGATGATATAGGCAATGTTGCATTGCGGAGTCACTCTAGCTTAAGATCTGATGTTGGAGTTACTAGACGATTGCTGACTTGTTTGAGCAGCAGGAGTGGTAATAGCGATGCTTCTGGTCTTTCGCTTTCGGCTGCTGCTTTTAGATGATCTAGCTGGTTTAGTCTTGGCTTCTATTTTAGCTTCCTTAGTGGTTGTCTTGACTTCAGCTTTCTTACTTCCCTTCCTGGTAAGTGTCCCTACCTTCACATGATTGTCTGTCAATGTAGCAGCCAGGCGGATTGCAGCTTCAAAAGTGGTAGGGTTACTACCAAAGACTATGTCTTCAATCTGCATGGGTAGACCACCAATTTATTTCTCTATGACTCTCTCTAATTGGGTCACAAGATGAGGTACATTGAGCTTAGCTCATGAAAGCGGGAGTTGTAGATCAAGTTCTCTTGCATGTCGATGTTGGCATTGTTGTTGTTAGCATTGTTGGTGTTTTTATTATCGTTATTGTTCCTATGTTGTTATTGCGATGCGGTGACATGTTTCTACAGGGATAAGAAACATGTTACTGTCACATACAACGCATAGGAATTTAGGCAAACTCTCATTGTCTTAGGTTAATTTCTATTGTGGTCAACTATGCTACACGCTAGTTCATTCCTATCCTATCTTTTTCTAGACTATATAAAATTTCAAACTACTTTCACCCTGTTCCAACAATGACAACCTCCCGATGCAATGTAACTGGTTATATATATAGGGCATACATAGACTTGACCGCAGTCGTGTCATCCGCCATCCCATCACCGTTACAATGCACCAAGATTATGCCCTTGTTAGGAACTTGGGTATAACATATGTTTTCCAAGTGGCTATTAACCCATTCATATCCTAGAAGGAATAACTATGGGTGAAATATATATTTAACTCTTCATGACATTTAGGTTCACCTAATGTCTAAGTTCATCTGACATCAAGGTTCACCTATTATCTAAGATCACCTAATGTCTAAGTTCGCCTGACATTTAAGTTTCCTAATTCTGAGTCCACTAATTTTCATGTCTATACTTCAATATGTCCATAAAGTGTATTTATCAATGCGTATATATGTATTCCAAATGTATCCAATAGATAGTTTCCAACCAAAAATTCCCGAACATTTCCTATCTAATTTCCCTAATTCCCGACACTTACAGACCCCCAATATAATACAAATGGTTTATGTATATGGCATACATAGGAATCGGTTGCAACCTATCCAACCGCCAGCCCACTACCTTTGTAGTATACTACGAGTGTGTCCTTGTCTAGTGATTAAGGATCAATTATTCCTAAATAACTCTTTCCCTTAATCCTCAACACTGGCATCCACCCATGTACAGTAAATGGTATATGTATAGGACATCGGTAGAAGTCAGTCGCAACTGCTTCAGCCGCCAGCCCACCACCTTTATAATACATCACTAGTATGTCCTTGTCGAGTGGTCAGGGCCTAATTAATCATATAAGGTAACAATTAACAAGTATCATGTATCACCTACCATATAATAGCTATCATGTAGCATATATCATAGATTATGAACATAGATTATATATAACAGTGTGACAGTCAACATTTAATAAACATATAAGCTCAATATCATGAATATAATAACTAGTGTATGAAATAATTCATACTTGGGCATCCTACGGTTATAGACTAGGTCATCCATTTCTAGTAACCTAATTCCCTATAACCCAGGCTCTGATACCAACCTGTAACACCCCGACCGATGACGGAAACGTCGGGATGCAACGAGGAATGTACAGATTGTTCAAAAGCTCGTGGGCAACTAAAATGTATCATCACATATCATTTAGTCATTTAAATTAATTACACAAAAATCATGTTTATCATGAAACAATTACAACAAAGTATACAAAAATGTAGCTAAATTAACTAAATCCTAGTCTTCAAGTGATCCAATTAAATTAGCTAAGTCCAAGACCCTATGTGATGATATCCCAAAAGATGTAGAGCTATCTTCCCTATTTCTCCTAATTTCTTGAAATATGTAAGAAATCAAGTGTCAACTACAAACTTAGTTGGTGAGTAATCATAAGTTTAACACACACCAAAAATAATTATAAGAGTATAGTAAACACATGTGAACCTGTAAAGATGATCATATCATGTAAGTACACTTAACAAGCATACAAACAATATTCCATATAAGTTCAACCAAATCAAAAATACAATAATAACAACCACATCCACAATAATGAGTTTATCCTATATGTACCTTGAAGGACTGATGTCAACTTTATAAACATTATAAATAAAACACCGCGGTGGACCGAAGTCAACTCAATCAACAATGTAAGAAATCACTGCGGAGGACCGAAGTCAACTCAATTAACTGTGGTTCCATGTGCATAAGAGATAATCCTAATAACTGCAGAGGACCGCAGTCAACTCAATCAACAGTGTAATCACTGCGGAGGACCGAAGTCAACTTAACCAATGGTGGTTCAGGTCTAGGCGAGTCTAGTGACAATACATTAATGACATCCAAGTTTCACAAGTTTTATATCAAAGTATAATAGTTTAAGTATAAATGTTCCAACCCCGAGATTAAAAAGCAAAGATTTAAAAAGGGGTTATGAGAACACACATTGATGTTATGTGATTCGTGTTTGTGGAATGCACGCTCACTTTGGTGGAATCAACAATAATTCAATTACCTGTATGTCATGTGTTATGTATTAATAAATATGTGGTTTATCACTATGAAGTGTTTAGTGGGTTTAATCTACAGTTGAGAAATCATGTTATCATTTATGTGAGTTTACTCAAGTTATAATTAACTATTCCTGCCTCACATACGTTGTAACCATCATACTTAGAGTTTGAAAGCTTTGTTAAGTTTAAGTGAATAACTATGATGACATTAAAACAAAAAATTTATAGTGATGATATATGTATACTAAGAAAGGTGGTTACATGCATGCATGAATGAATCCATGCATGCATGTTCTTGTTACATCTTATAACTGCAAACGTAGATGTGTTTAAAGCGACTTTTATTATTTTATACTTGTAATTCGTGTAAGGGCTTGATTACATGGTCTATATGTTTATTCCATCTTAGAATTCCCAAAAATGAGCCTGTGAAAGGATTGGATCCTTATCGGGCCTTACTGGGCCTAACGTATTAAATCTGCTAAACAGTGTATCGATTGTCTAATTTTTTGCAAATGTTACACCTCCCATCTACTTCACTTTTCATTTCTCTCTCTCTCTCTCTTAGAAAATCCTCTCATTGTTTCACCACTTTGAAGCCATTTTGGAGCTGCAAACACCAAATTGAAGCACATAAAAACTTCAAAAGTTGATAAAAACCTACATACGAGCCTTGGTATTGATGGATCTAAGTCTTCACACGATTTTCAGACATGTTGTAGCTTGTCTAGAGGTTGAAGAGGACTTGCCAATATTGTTAGTCTCGAACATACTCCAACATTTTTAGTATCGCCGATACTGATAGTATCGGTACTAGTCTCGACTGATACTAACTGTATTGGCCAACCTTCTTGATACTGATGATATCGGCATAGGACGTTCCATCAATACTAAGTCTTTAACATACTCATCGATATTGCTAGTATCAGTATCGACAGGGTTATACTTAGAAACTTTTTAAACAACCTTTTGATACTAATCCTTTGTAACACTCATCGATAATACTAGTATCGGTCCAATAATAACGGTATTGGTAGTGACCATACTAGCAAATTTCCAACATTATTTTGTGAAAACTAAAATCAATACGCACTTGCACTATCTCTTCAGTAATACAATACATATGAAAGCACGACAAATGAAATTGAGTAAACATAGGCCACATGATATTAAAATATAAACAACTCTCAATGAGTGTGCGCTCCAGAAAACTAGCCAAATCATAACACAATCAAGTGAATTCATAGCCTCTTTTTCAACATTTTGTTTTGTAAATTGCGGGGCTGTGAAACATGCAAAGACATTTATATATGCGTGAAAACTAACATGCTTTATAGGGTAATCGGAACGAATTTCAATCATGACTATTTCCTTTAACTTGTGAAATCAGTTTACAAATGACATTCATGGTTTTTAGTGAAAACAAGTATGATAACATAATTCTTTGGGAACACGATTGTGATATCAATAAAAAACATGAAAACAAACATCAGTTTAGTAGTGCACAAGAACGACAATATCAATAAGTTTCTTTTGAGTCGTTCACCATTAAGTAGCAGGGATATGCCGACGATAATGTGCTAGTATTATAGATTTGAAAAACTTCCTGTGAGGAAATCTACATGTTTTGCTTAACAAGTACAACCACCATGCTAGTGGGTTACAACTATTCGTTCACCCTCATTTAACAACAACTGAATTGTATAGTACAGTTCAAAACATATCTCAGATTATCTACTATACTATTTTCTCATGATTGACTAGGACATGTTTAATAATCACAGAAATTTGGATTGAAATTTACAAGATACAATTGGGATGCGAAGTGGAACCCTGATTTCTATCAAGGACTGATTCATGTCATATTGAGAGTGTGGTGGGCTGGCAGCCGAGCTTGACCCTACGTATATCCTATATATAAGCTTTTATCGGTATGTCGAGAGGATGTCAGTGATGAGGTTCAGTCTGGAAACTTGCAGGAAAATGCACAACTACATTTTACTCATGATTCTTATAACAAAATATTATGAACTCACCAATATAGTGTTCACTTGATTTTTCGCATGTTTTTCAGGTGACGATCACCATTAAGCAACAAGTAACAACAACCTCATGCTAGGAGGATTGACAAGAAGGACTTGACATCTTTTGTACATCATTTTGAAACATTTTTGTAATCATTTTTGTGATATCTTGTACGACTACAAGATAGATGATTTATAAACTTTTTGGTTAACATGGTTAAATTATTTTACTTATGACAGTTGTGATTTAACTTTGATATCTGAATGAATTTAATGTTTTCTCATTATATCATTTGCTATGAATATAATATATAGTCATCCAGACAGCATCGCATCCCGTCGGGATGTCGATCCTCTTGCCTACCCGGGTTGTGACAAAATATTAACCGGTTCAATTTTAAAATAAAACTTATACATAAAACGTATAAGAAAATTCGTGTAAAACCACACACTGCAATGATGACGTTGTAAGTTCAATACTTCATATAAAAAACCAAAAAAATATCCACGTTATAGTTACTGTTTCATCTCGTTTTACCTTCATACGAGCAAAACACCACGTAATAGATCATTTAAATCATATAAAATTTAGTTATTTTAGTAAAAGAGTTAGGTTAGACTAGTTAACCAAATACTTCAGGATGTTCAGAAAGTAGACAAGCAACCAAATTGAGACAAATAATCTTATAATTATTATGATATGATATAGTCAAATAGTTTAGAGTGTTTCAAATTTCATACCTCGAGTGGCTGGCGGAGGAAGAAGGAGACGGCGACAGCCGACGGAGAAGAGGTGCTTTTGGAGGAGGCTGACAGAGAAGAAGTGCTTTTGGGATGCGAAAGGTGGCGGAGTATGAGATGACTGAGTGGAGCACACGGGTGTTAGTCAGAAACTCCGAATCGAAAGTTCATTGATAGAAGAATGGAATCGGAGTCCTTTTGTCGCTGCTTCTTCCTCATCTGATAAGGGAAACTCAGAAGATAAAAAACTAAAGGGTGACGCTCGATTTCTTCAATTGTTCTTCAATCAATTCGACGAAGGCCCTCAATTGTTGGTGCCCTCTTCATGGCTGATTGTTTGATTTATCTCACAGGTCTCTTTTGGGCCTCACATGTGCGTATCATTAAACCTTATAATGGGCCTCCGCGTAATTGATTTTGTCATACGCATTTCTGGATTTTGGGCCCAAAAAAACTAAATATATACAACAAAAAATTGGAGGCCCTGTATTTTAGGGGCCTAAGCTGTTGCTTGGATTGCTTGACCCATTGAGCTGGCCCTGTTAACCACTAGCTCATATTCTTAATATAATATTCATCATATTATGTTACTGTCCTGCGTATGACATAACTTGAATTATAAACTATTATATAATTTATAAAACATATCAAAATATAAAATCAATTTTTGAGATTATATATTATTCAAATTAATTATAGCTAAATAATCGAAGTAATAGAGGAAAAAGTTTAATTTGTTAAACCTTTTGGTTTTTAAAAGTTTATGTTCTAATAGCTCATTACTTAATAGAATTACTTAATAGAAGGGAGATTCATTTAAAGATTATGAATCTTCCCTTAAGCCCAGCCACCCATGATGTTTGATCATGGTTTCATCATTCATGCCTTCTTTCTTTCATTGTTTTTTCTTTCTTTCTTTCTTTTTTAATAACTAATAAATGCTCAACTTTCCTATAATGTTATTTTTTTTTTCTTTCAGCAGGTTTTTGACTTTTTCCTACTCAAACTCAAGGCTTTCATTTCTTTTTGTTTTTAACTCGGTTTTCATTCTAAAGTCATTGATGTTTACTTTTTGTAAAATGTTAGGACAAAATTTGAATATACTTATAAAATATTTGTTTGAAAGTAAACAAACAAGATTACCTCGTTTGGTGGTTTTAAGTTTTAAGCGATTTACACGCAACCCAAATTCAAGACAACGAAAAGCTGGTTTTGAGCTTTTTGTATTTTTCTTAATATTTTACTTTTTTTATCTTCTCTATTTTTTTTTCTTCTTCCCGAAGCTTGAGTTTTTATTATAGTTTTTAGATCGTTAACGTTCAAAGAATCAACCTGCTTAATTCTTCGATGTTTGTAGGCTAACTTTTTTACAATTTTGATGACGATGCTTAATGCACATGTCTTATTGTTCTTCAAAACCAAAACGCTGTTACCTTATACGTTTGGTGTTTTAAACTTTTATATAAAGAAAACAAAAGACATACCAAACCCAAAATGCACGAGCATTTCATCAGCATTCGTCCGTCCATAACTATTCAAAGTGGTCATAGGTGTCTCTCTTTTTTTTCATCGAAGCTTCTATTACATTATATTTATTATTATTTTCTTTTTATATTTATTTTTTTAATTTTGTGTTACATTTTACAAATATTATTCACCTTCCATTATTCAATCATGAATGCCGAATCAACAATATTTGATGAAAATGACTTTTATTTAAAATATTGAATTGGACAATAAAAAGCCCAAAGGCCAAAAAGAAGACCAAGAACATAGGAGATCTCTTCTTCATAGGCCTTAACTATCTATCCTCACAGTCCTTTATGTTATAGTTACACTTAAATTTATATTCTCACACTCATTTATACATCTCGTATAGTTGTATACGAAGTGTGTATGTGTCACGTCCCCAAAACTCTGGCAACGCATGCTATCACCCCATTTATACGCGTTGTATAGAGCTATACGCGTCATTTAGGTTACCATTACCAATCATTTAAGCATTACAACTTTGACTTGTAATTGGCTTTCATATGTCATATCTACTACCATACGCTATGTACATCTGACCATCTTATGAAGACGTAGCCTGGGATAGTGAGGATCAAAAAGTAGTACGTGGCGTCTAACCTATATGTGGCATAGATACACAGAGCATAAGCATGCACGACCCATACATAATTTCAAAGTTTAAATTCTGCAGACAACCAAATTATTTGACAAGATGTAAGATATTTTCAAAAATTAATATATAGTGAGCGATTGTTGATATATTCTCACTTTCAAATCCTTGTAATCAAATTTTTTATTGGTGTTTAATATTCAACATATTTATTATCAAGGGACATTTACATATTTCCTCTTACTTGCAAAATTGCATATTTTCGCAAATCATGCTTTAAGAGCATTGTATATTGTACATTATACATTAAAAATTTGTATCTTACGGAAATATGTAATTTTTCAAGTTAGGAAGAAGAATATGTAATTGTCCATATTATCAATGTCATTTTGGGATATTAACTTTTTATTGTGATAATTATACTAATCATGTGTCATACCCCAACCTATGACGAAATACATTGGGGTATGATTTTCAATTGCTCAAAAACTCATGTCACTATTTGTAAGTTTCAATATTTAAACAATCCATACTAAAGATATAAATCCAACCATTCAAACATTTCAAACAAAATACATGACAATGTTTTAATTTTTAAACTACGTACAAAACTCTTTAGTGACTTCATCCAAAACTTCTGACCTGTTACACTTGTAACATAAAGTTTTTGATCAACTATTTGCATAGTTGGTCTGTACCTCATACATTTTATATGAATACATACAAAAAGGATGCAAACAATAGTCTAACTAGTATGTATTAATAGTATGCGTAATAACAAGTTTGATAAGTGTAATTGAATATCCCAATAGTGTCCAAACAAATATCCATACCCAGTGTTAGTTCTAGTTTAGCTATCTCTTGTATTAACACTTGCATTTCAACAAGTTTGCTAGTGTACGTTTTCACCTTTTTAACCCAATGACAAAAGTCAATGCTAAGGTGTATCCAACAAACCTTAGGATACTAAAATATTAACTTCCTTGACTTAAAACAACAATAAGATTCAGAGCTTGTATAATACACGCCAACTAACACAGATACTAATTAGATCTAAAGCCGAAGAGGCCCGGGCTTGAAACCCGGTACCCGCCACCAAAAAACGTTTTTTTTCTGCCATTAATATGTTTCTTACTTCATTTTGTCATAAAAAACTTAGAAAAAAATATTAAAAATCTTAAAATATGATTCTTAACATTTGAGACTAATTTTTTTTTAATATTTCACAAGATAAATAACTAGACTTTATTCTTAAATGTTTATTAAATAGTTGTAAACAATCTTAAATCTTATAATTTGAATAAAATAAATAAATAAATGAATTTAACTTTACAAATTTGTTATTATTTTACACAGACACGTATATATACATATATATTTACGTATTCTTAAATATTCGTGTACTTAAAAATATACTATACTAATTTTAGAACAAAATAATTTAAAGAATGATAGAAATTTTATAAATTTTATTAGAGAATGATTATTTTATGATTTTTTTTTTATTATAAAACATCATCTAGATTTAATTTCTTAAGGACAAAATAAATGATAAACAATACTTGATGTAATTTGGCATATCTTAACCAAACCCTTTGTATAATTATTCCAACCAATTGAATAACAATCTATTAACTTTTCTTAAAGGTTTTATTTATAATTAAATAAAATACTATTAACAATTATTTACACACTAGCCATAGTATTTTAGTATTGACATAATTAAATTTATTATTAGACAAATAAATAGAATATACAATAAACGATATTCCATCAATATTTATTTATCAAAATATGAGGGAATATTCATTTAAAAATAACAAATAAATGTTTCCCAATTTATTTTTAAATCCAAAACTTATGTAATATCAGTTTTAGACACATTCATAGAGAATTCATATATGTCATAGACTTAGTATACGACAACTGGAACTTTAGGAATACTTAGCATATTTGATTTTATTCCTATAATTTAGGTTGAAGTAAGCTACATACCTTATACACTACATTAAAGACATTGGATTCGCTATTTAATCATGTGAGTACATTTAAACTCCCTTATTTACATTTTGTAATGTTTTAGCAATATTACACATGTCCTATACAAATCATGTTATTCTTAGAGTCAAAACACTAATGATGCAATGACTTAGTCTTTAGAAATTGACTTTAGTATTATGCGCTAACATGTTAGAATTTGTATGCATTATTCGATACAAGAGTAGCCTCAGGTGTGTTAGATATCACCTTCGCATTGACTTAGGTTTTTGTGCTTAAAAGGTGAAATTGTACACAATTGCAAGCATGTGTTTACATACTTACGCCTAGGCCCTGTAAACCTATAGGTAAAAGTATGGTTGACACTACTTAAGGATTGTTGAGGACTATTTGAGGACTATTGCAAACAATGAATACTTGTTTGTTATGCTTTGTGTAACTATTGATAAATTGTATCATTTTTTGTGATATACATGATGCCTTAGAAACTTGTAAGAACATATGCTTTAGGTTAATACTTTTAACTTTGAATTTGCATCTATTTCTTATATATTATCAAACTTGTATGTGTACTTACCAACTATGCAAATAGTTGACAGAAATCTATTTTACATGTAACATGTTAGGTGAAGATGGTGAAGACGTAAACTAGAATAGTAGACCTAGTTAAACTTTAAAACGATGTTTAGAATTTCATTTGTAATTGTTTGTGTATCTAATTCATATATGTAATTTGAGTATAATGAATGTAGTGCTTGTACTACTTAATAATGATGCAATAAATATTGAAACGTTATAATAACAACATGAGCTAATGAAAAGTCGAGCTTGTGTCCCAATGTATTCCACTGTCAGTCAGGATTTGACAGCTTGAGGCTTCGCTGGTCTTAGCCGTTTTTAGTTTCATTTTTTTCGTTAATTCTTAAATTGTAAGATCGATCAAATTCGATTTGAAAATTTTTTCTGAGCCCAATTAAACATATGGCTATTGTTCATACGATCAAAACAAGTAGATTGGTATAATTATTTACCTGTTATTGTTTCAAGTTGAAAGATTTTTGCCAAGAACATCTCGATGATAGCTTAAAGTCCGATTTGAAGCTCCAGAAAGCATTAAAGTGATTTCTTTGTGTTGTTTTACCGAGAAAATGTTTGTCATCGTGTAGGTATTCTCAATTTGAAGTTAAGATTGTAACTTTGGTGATTAATCATTATGTTTTTACGGAATGCTTTAGGTTATGGCTGCAATCCTTTAAAATATTTAATTTCTCAAATTAATGGTGCAATTAGGTTTAGTGACTAGAATCTTATGAATGGTATGTAACCTATAGGTGTTTCGATACCTCTTTGGATGTGTAATTGTACTAAATTTTCCATTCAACTAAAGTATGAAATTTCTTAGAATATTATTCATAAACGCGCGCGCGCACACATATATATATGTATATATGTATATATAATGATATATTTTGGAATTTAATAAATTAATATAACAAAACATCTAATAATTACTATTTTTATGTCGAAACTTTAACTATAGTTGATTTTAATGATTCAAAACGTATTAAATAAGGCTCAAGAAAATTATTAAATCAATTTAGTCTTGGAAAAATATTTATGTTATAAAATGCTTATATGATTTTTTTTAGATTTATAAACTGAAAGGACTGGTTTGATCATAATGAAACATAAACATGTGAAGAAGCTACGAGGGGCTATAATTGCCGAATCCCCAAGACCATTCTCCTTAACCCGTATACCTCTAGACCCGACCCAATTCCTCATTCGCCACCCGCAATGCTTCCAGCTATCCAAAACGCATTCTAAGTCGATTTCTTTTCGAATATGACATATTCGTTGACTACGTGAAAGACTCCAATCAATAATTATGGATGTCAATGAATCATTAACTTAAAATACAAGAGTAAACCTGAAATTCGAATGTGACATTAACGAGCATAAAATTTCAATCAAAGCTAGTTAAGTTTTTTTCCGTATGGAACTTTATGAGAAACCATGAACCATCCATGTACACTCACCACTGTGAATCAAACCCAAAACCTCGTTTGATGTTCTTCTCAGGATCCTCGTCTACAATCATTGATTCAACAAGCAAATTGGATCAAAAAGGAAACTAGAGCCTTTGGTCAATTGGGAAGCTAAAAACTTAAACCTTATAAGTAATTGGGGCAAACTTTCATTGATTTGGAGACCCAAGAGAGCTGGTTATCCAAGCCATGCTCAAGGTTTTGGCTCCGATCTAACCAGGTTCGAATCCGGTTTCACCGGCATTTGTCATTTTTTATTTTTATGCTTTTTAGCAATTTGAACACTCGTAAAAATCAAGAAAAAGTTATTAAAATATTTGTAAATTATTGCATGTTGTTCTACCCATTCAAGAAATTTATTAACTTCTTGAATAATATTTTATTATTTATTTGTATTTTTATTTAATCTCATTTAAAGATATACCATTTTTAACTTGTAAAATATATACCAAATTTTTTATAAAAATTCTAAAATCGTTTTAAACATGTTTAGAAATTTTGATAATTTCCAGAGTACCATTCAAATGTTTATTCTTTTTTCAATACAGGGGCATTTTCTAGGTCCATGAACATCTAGGATCTAATAATATCAAAAAAACAAGATCGTGTGGAATCCAATCTAGTTTGCATGAGAAATCAAACAATGTATAATATCATGAACTATCAAATGAGCTCCAAAATATATTCTTGTATTAATGAAAGAGTGAAATACATGCATGAATTATCAAGTGAAAAACTAGAGCTCAAAAACTAATATCGATACTAATTCAAAAACTAGTCTCAACAACATGTCAAGCATGCATATATATAGACCAAGTATAGAGTCTTCGATACCAACTGTATTGAAGGCTTCGATACTACAAAATACACTAAGTGTCTATCGATACTATTATTATTGACAAAACACTTAATAAAAATTCAAACATATTTACACAAAATACAAAAATTACAATCAAATACAAAACAATTACACAAGTTTTCATTTCATATCTTTTATGCAATTAATATTCATTTCAACATCTGAAGTTGTTGCTATCAGAGTACTAATAAACTCCCCTTTAGCAATAGCTCAGTGTAGGTCTTCATTCAGTTTATTTCAAAGGTAGATAACTTCCCGCAGATACCTTATGCTGTCCACAAACATCCAGCACTTTTTGAACCTACATAGCTTCAACTTTATGATCCTTGTGGAATTGTATTGTCTTTTCTTGTAATTTTTGCTGATCAACTTAAGAAATATTAACTAGATTGATTGGATCAAACATTCTGCAAATTTCAATCTTTTTATTGTCTTCGAATATAGCTTCTGAAGTTTGACCATCAAGATACCAGATTTTCAGGTCATTCATAATTCCCAAGTTAAACTTTGATAAAGGAATTCTTTTCAAAGATTTAACTGGTTTGAATTCATATGTGACCTTCAATTTATGGGTCATCCAATCTAAATTCCCAATTATATATATCTTCTTGAGCTTTTGAGATTTTAAATCTTGAAACTTTAAAGATTGAATCTCTTCTCTAATCTTTTCCTCAATTCTCCAAGCCATGTAATCCTATGAAGGATTAGGCAATTTCAGATCAGCTAAGACTCTGAGTTCATATAGGGGAAATTAATTAAAGCTCTTTATTGATTTCTTCAAGCACTGTACTCCATCGAATCTCTTAATAACAAATATGTTGTGCTCTGATGAGGCACCCCGACTCCCGGAACAACCACTATTAGATAGTCATAGAACATGAATGATTTAAATCGAAAATTCTTAAGCAGCGGAATAATTTAACCATTCATCATAACAGATAAGTACATTCAAGTCACATTAAAAGACCGAATGTTTGCATTCATGTCCATTCAAAGGAAATAATGGAGTTGGATCTCTGATGATGCGGTTTTACCCCTTGAGTTTACAGATGTTACATCTGATTCGTATCTCCAATATTTTTCCCACTCATTAAGTTTTGTTCTTGTAAGATTTATTCAAAATTGGTCTTACTAGGATTGTTGCAAGTACATCTTTTTTCCTTTTGAATCATTTCAGCAATTGTCAAATCCTGATCTTTTTCATCCAAAATTGTATTGACAATTTGCCTTTCATGAAAATTAGAATGAACTTAATTATTATAACTTTCAATTACTGTTTTTTGAATAACCTCCTCCTATATTATATCTTCCCAATTAATATTCACAAAAAAATCTCTAATTTCTTTAGCTGGGAAGCATTCTCTTTCCTCTAGCTCATCATCTTAATCATTCAAGAATACTTCATGTTGATTTTCAAAATTTGGTTGTAAAACAAATTCTTAAAAGCTGAGATCTTTATCCACATCCAACACAAATTCATCATCATCTCATTATCATCAAAGTCAAAATGTAAATCATCATTATCAAGATCAACTAAAGCTTCAATCATCATATCATCTTGATCTTCAAACTCTTGAACCTTCACTTTACCTTTATCATTTTTATTACTTTCACCAACAACCGGTGACTACCCATGAGTTACTTCTACTGTTTGCCCAGTTTCAGTAGTCAATTGTAAGTTCGCAGTAGCAGGTTCATTTTCATGGCTTCCTCCCCCATCCCCATCTTGTTCATCATCATCATATGTACCATCAAATGGTTTAGTTGATGCAACTCTACATGAAGTCTCCCATGGGGTGCGGAACCAACCAATTGATCTTCTCAACCTTTAATCTCAGTGTAATGATCACGAAAGTTTTCACATAATGATTTTGAACACAATTAATAAGCTTGGTTGTCTTGTTAATTTGAGAAAATAATGCCTGAAATGAAGAAATATCCTTTTGATGAATCTCCTGCTAAGCTTTAGTAGTTGCTTCAAAGTCTGCTCTTAAGCTACTAATTTGATCTGGTAAAGGAATGATGAATGCATTTTGTGTAGTCAAATCATTGGACTTTCTTTCACAAATCCAGGAAGTAAATGATCAACAATCAAGGAAAAAAACCTTGGATACTAAAGACAAATTTCTTCCTCATTAGCATTGATTTGTTTTACCATATTATCAAAAATACACTAACTAATGTTAAACGGCTGTTCATCACTAATGTAGCTCAACACATTCTAAAGGCTTGGACATAGTATCAATTCCATATTTCCTTGATGATAAACACATTATACATACATGGAATAAGTATCTCCTATGTCCGTATAAGTGATTCTTGGCCAAATGTGAAGTTGTAATATCTCCATTGTATCCCATCTTGTTAAATACTCCACATATAATGTCATTAGAAAGTGTGACTGGATCATCATCTGCATCATCAAATTGCAAAGTAGCTCTATGTAACATCTGTACAGTAATCAAGTCTACAGACGATACTGGTAATATATTTTTTGATTATAAGTTTCATTTGTTAATAACATTGTGAATGTTTATTGTGAACAAGTAAGCATGAATCACACACAAAACAGTTAAGACATGGGATTCTCTTATTTAATGAGAAAATCCGATATCTGAAAACATAATTCGTAAGTAACATAATCCAAAAATAACTCAATTATAAAACATAGACGTTGTGAGAAAACAAGTTCAAAACAAGCAAGGATAACATTATGGAATGTTAAACTAATTGTGTATTTGTGAGAATGACGATTCACACGAATATATCTGTGGGTTTAATATTTTAAATGAATCTTATAATTTGAAAACCAAAATATAAAGTAAAACAATCGTCTTGTTCGTACAGGTGACGATTCGTACGAATATGCGCGAAGGTTTTACGTTATGACAGAACAATTTCAAATAAATGATTTCAAAAATAAATTAATAAAATTATTTCGCTTAAAATGTTTATTAGGAATCACCACCTAAAAAGATAAAATAAAACCATTTTATTAAAAACGTAATATTTACGTATTATTCGTAAAGTAACGCGAAACCGAACGAACCCGAATGCACCGAAAACCACTAGGGGTATGTAAGGCTTAAAAACCCTCATTTATGATCCCCAACTACCAGCTCTTACCCCCCCTCTCTCTCTAAAATTCCGTCACATTCTCTCTACTCTCTCTCTAGAAAACCCTCAACCGATCTCTCTCGTTTCTCAACGGATTTGCGAGTTCTTGGTGTCTACGGAAAGCTCTTGAGGATTAAATTGAGAAATTGCAAAGGATCCGAGCTCACAACTTCAAGATTAGTCCAGATTTGAGCTTGAAGGTTCAGAAGTTTTTGGTTTTACAATTCATCATATTCTTAAGATTCAAACCGATTTTTGACCCATCTACACGAAAGAACCAACCCCCAAACAACACTAGAAACATTTGGAGCACATTGGATTGAAGATATAAAGGCTGGGATTGGCTGGAATAATCGAACATAATAGTATCAATGCATAGTGAGATGGGAATGTTAGTATCGATGGATGAAACGTTGAAGGTTGTTCTTCCACCGATGCTACTAAGTTTGAAGGACCCTAAGTTCCACCAACTCCTTTGATACTAACAAGTTCAATGTTATCCAAGTAATCTGGGTCAAGGTAGCATCGACATTAACACTCTCGAAGGGAAAACCATCGATACTAGCATCCCATCGATACTACTAGTATCGATGAGCACATTCCGAACCAGCCCAACTCTTGGTCAATTTTAAATTGTCTCGATGAACCATGGGCAACCTTAAACTATCAACATTACTTAGAGATATTTTAAACAAGGAGAATGCACCTAAGAGTCGTTGATAATTGCAAGCTAGAAGATCGAATGGCTGATTTCAAGTTCCCATCGATACTACTAGTATCGATGGGCTACACTTGGACTTTGGTCATCGATACTAGCAATCTTGATGAATTCTGGTTCAGTCAACTGTCGACACTAGTCCTAAACTCCAATCCAAGTTTTCTAGAAACTAAAATGAATCAAAACCATCCACAAACAAGTTGATAATTCATCGTGGAAGCACAAAGGGGTCGGGAAGGGTGGTTCTAACCTTCACCGATCTTAGGTGCTAGGGTTTTGCCTTTCCACCATCTAAGATTGGTCTAACTTACTTCTAACTTAAGTTAAAACGATGAAAGTCTATCTCATGAATTTAATAAGGACACCATGAATATCATATTTTAAATAATGTGATTTAAAACCTAGAATACACTATGTATGAAGGTCCCATGCATAGTGTAATACGTTTTATGTCTTCATGTTTCTAAATTAAACCTAGACTAAGATTTTAAACATGTAAATAAAGCAAGTAATGAACTTCATAATGTGAGCATAAAGAGTTATGGACTAAGCTTAGGTTAGTTGATGAAGGCCAAGTAACTAGATACACTTAAACAAATTGTTACGCATAATATAAGAATACTTAAGAAAAAAAGAACATATACTTATGAATTCATGAATCATATTAACACAATCAGGGACTTGAGTACAATCAAACTTTCAACAATAAATGAGAGCATCTATAACCAAACATCCGTTCACTGCACATCATACTTGTTGTATCGGGTCGGGTAATCTACACAACACTTATCACAAGTTATCTTCTACAAAGTTGATAGTGCGGAAATATACCAACTTAGTTTTGTAAAAAATAGTTTGAAAACAACGTACTAAAAGCAATAGTAAATTCAAGGTCAAAGTATATTGCATTCAACGATTAGAATTTCAACACTTAGCTCAAGCACTCACTCGTGATTTTTCAACTAACAAGTGAAGGATTATATACTAAGACCTACAGCCATTCCTCGTAGAAATACATGGCTGGACAAAACACTAGAAACAAATGTATGCTTAATCTAGTATCTGTTATGGTCTTGACAGGCCAAGCCATATTAATTACAGTCAATACAAAAGACTCCATTGACTTTTATGATAAATACCTAAACAACAAAATACATTAATTGTTTAGTATCTTTGTAGCCTTGTCAAATCTTCTTTGTTGCTGCCTAACATCGGAATGTTTTCTCTGTTATTCTGAGTGTGAGAAAGAAGCTATGTTTATTTCCTAAAGTAAAGAGAATCTTTGTCAGAGAAAAGTCTTCGGAAGTCTTTGTCTTGGGAACCACTGAAGATCGGAAGTATCGGGAACCACTGATGGTCGATCGGAAGCACTGATCGATTTGGGCTTTCACTCCATGGAACATGATGTATTCAGTGGAAGGAATTATCCTTCAAAAGCAACGATCCTTCTGAAGGCTAATCCTTGTTGTTCTGTGGTTGTATTTCTTCTAATAGAATATAACTTGATCCAGAGATGCTTTGATATGCATTAGCCTTAGAGAACCTGACAGTCTCCCCCTAGGCTGATGCTACCAAAACTTGTATCCTTCTTTTATTAACTATTCAACTCTTCTCTGGACCAGTACTGTAGTAAGTCCTCCTTTGAAATCATCGTCTGGATTGAGTAGAGGAAGACTTACTAGATCAAATATGTTTGGAGCAGGAAGACCATATTGCTGATAATCCTTGAGCTTCATGGTGTATCCATCACAGAACTTCAAGACGAACACCTTTTCCATAGATAGATAGCTCCATTCCACAATAGGAAAGTACACATTTAAGGGCAGTTCATCACTTCGTCTTCTAGCTGTAGTATTTCTTCTTTTGAACGGACTGCGTCTTTTGAATGGAACAATTTGAAGTGATGTTGTACTTCCTTGTGGAGGTTCCTACTCCCTTTCATCATTATCAGTGGTTTCTGGAGTGGCTTCTTCTCCAGTGGAAGCAATTGCTTCAGTGGAAGCTTGTTCAGCTTCAGCGGAAGCCATCTCGGATTCAGTGGACTCCAGCTAATCTTCAGTGGAGTTTACTGCCTCAGCAGTGGAAGTTCCTCCAATACCCGCTGAAGCTTTTGTTGCTTCATTGGAGGACCTTCTATCCGTGGATTCCACTGTAGCTTCAGTGGAAGCCAATGATTCTTTGTTCCTCTCCGTCCTTGACTGTTTTTCAGAATCAGGGTCTGTGTTTCTCTGTTTTGTTTGACCTCTATTGATCCTGATCACTGAAGATATTGGCATATTGTCGTATGAAGGACTGGAGGGAGGAGTGATGGGTTCTTCCTTTGGTTGTTTTGGGAACCTTTTAGGGAACATAGCTTCTGTTACAACTCCACACATCACCTCTTCACCTTTTCTGATCCCAGCAACGGTGATGGGGATTTTGATGGTGGCTCCCCGAAAGATACCCGAGAGGCCTCGCTTTAGCTCCTCCTTTCTTGCCTGGATTTGCTCCATTGAAAGTAACTCACCTCTGCCAACCTTAGCTTTTATTCTCTAACGTGCATGTCCATGGTGGATTTCTTCATAGGACAAAGCTGCCGCGCATGAAATCCATACTGTAAAAGGATGGCCTTCATTCTGTTTCTGTAGGCGTCCTCCTTTTGCTTCTTGGTAAGGCCCACCACGGCTTTGGCTGCAGCAGCAGCCTGTTCTTGATGCTGTATCCAATCCAGTTCTTCAGCCATACGAGGCACCGACCAAAGCAAGATATCTTCCACATCATAGCCCTTCTCTTGGAGGAGACCCGAGAGTCTTATCATTTCTCCATCCAGGGAAGTGTCTGGTTGGCCTTTCTTCATCTTTGGTCTTCTTTCCTCCTCTGGGGTTAGTATCCCTTTTCCTTTGTCCATCAATTTCTTCCCAGAGGAGATGGATCATGTAGCCTCATCTATTTAATCATCGGCAAATAGCTCTTCTGTGGAGGAACCATCAATTATGAATGGGCCTTCAGAAGTAGCTGCAGCTTCAGAGTTAACCTTAGCATTCACTACCTCATCCAGTTGACCAACCACATTGGATGGTTCCTTGGTGGTGCCCTCAAAGAGCTCAGAATCTGAGGAGAGTTCTACATACACAGCCTTTGTCGCATGAGGAGACACACGTTGTCTCAGGAGGAGACTCAGGTTCATCATCAGCCTCTGTCTCAGGTGGAGACTTTTGGTCATCGGTTGTTGTCTCAGGAGGAGACTCAGGTTCTATGGAGATGGATTTTGTAGCTGAACTGGGGTTTTCCATAGCAACCTGGATTGTTGTCTTAGAAGGAGACCTAGTCTCAGAGGGAGACTTTGAGGTGTTATCAGGGGACTTAGATTCCATAAAGATGTTTTCTTGGTCAGAATCCAAGGGTTCCCATGCAGCACTAGAAGAGGAAGAAGATGAGGAACTGGAGGAGTTTTAATAGTAAGTACTCAGGATACTATCCCGTTCCTTATCCAAATCAGTTAGGAAAGGAGGAGATTCATGAGTAACTTCTACTTTTCCTTCTGACAATGGAGCTGCTGCCTCTTCTCCTTTTGACAATAGAGCAGCTGTCTCTTATCCTTTTGCTGGAACATTTGTGGTTACAGGTGATGATGGTGGTGGTGATAATGATGGTGATCCCGTAGTTTGTTCCTTCTCCCCCTATTTGGTAGCATCAGGGAAAAGAGAAGACACCTGGCTAGGATCAGGGTGAAATGGTTCAAAGAGGACTGGAGGGCGACGTTGGAGGTCCAGAATGATGTCATCCCTGGTTTGAACCTCCATCTTCAGAGTAGCCACCTCTGCTTCCAGATGAGCAACCCGGGCCTGGAGAGTAGAAATAGTGACCGTCAATTCCAGAATGTGTGTGCCCTCATCCACAGAAGTGGAATCCTTGGGCGATGAAGTCGTGAGCCGAGCTCCTGCACCTTCATCACCAGATATGGTGTCTTGGCGCCCTGTATTCCTCTTATTGAGAATACTTCAAAAAAGTCATCAGCAATGTGAGTGGCCACAGAGGAGGACCTATTGTCTGTACCACTGTCCTGAAGAACCTGATAAGTTCTGCAGTAGTGGCAGCCTCCACTGTATTGACCCTTTCAGAACGACTAGGGTCAACCTCTGTAGTAAACGACTCTGGGTCAGGAAATCGTGCATGTAGGTCTGTTACCGCTCTCATTATAGTTTGGGTAGAGGGAGAGAGAGGGTCATCCAAAGCTACAGCAGAGAGTCCTTGAGTCTGGGTAAGTGTATGAGTGGCACTACAAAAAAAATGCCAATTAGTGGCACACACTTTTAGTGGTATTTAGCTTTTGTGCCACTAATATACAGTTTTAGGGGCACTTTACATGTGCCATGTTTGATGGACCCATATTTTAACTATATTTGTCAATTAAGCTACAATATTAAGGTTTTAGTGACATTTTAAGTATGCCATACTAACTAGACATAGTTTTATGGCTTTTACTTTTATGCCACTAATCTATTCAATTTTTTCCCATAAAAATATTAGATATTTTTAACATAATTGTATTGACTTGATATTCATTGTGAATCATAAAATTCACTAAATATATTGGTTGCGTGAATTTTTTTCTAAATTAAATTGTTGTATTGAAAATGCATTAAAAAATTGATTTTTTGAATTTTGACATAAAATTAATTTACTAATTTTCAAGTCAAGTTTTGAAGAAATAAAACTAAAATATTAAAAACTTATAATGGCACATCTATTTTTTCCTTTCCCGCGTATCCCATTCCGCCTAAAGCCACTGATCTCTACAAGCCCTAAAATTTCTTTTTCTCCTCCACCAAAAGAATGTGAACACAGGTTGTTTTCACCGATAGTGAACACAGGTTGCCAACAAAGTTCTAATAAAGGCTCACGACAGATTCAATGCTTCATTCATCATTGTTGTTTTCATCTGATTCTTAAATACAGTTTTTAATTTTGCACAGGTCTTCTCAAGCCCTACGTTTTGTTCTTCCCAAATTGAAGAATCACGTTGAAACGTAGATGAACTTCTTCTGCATGGAATTGAATTGAAGAATCAAATTGTATGTTAAGATCTCTATCCGACTCAAGAAACTAATTGTCTTTTACCTTCAACATAAGGTATGGATTTCTAATTTTGATAAATTAGTATGTTCAATAGCTTTCTTCTGTAAATGGGTGCTTTTGATAAATTAAATTTTAGTTGATTATTTGCTAATTGAGATCATAATTAGGGTTCTAGTGGTTAGTGATTATAAATGTCTGATTTTTTAGGACAAAGAATAGGGTTTTTTTCCTAATCAGTAAACTGCATTGTCCAGATATTCTTGGTTAAAATCATGTGCAAGTAGCATACAATGACAATTCGAATTCATTTGCTTGGGTATTCTAGGAGGCTAAGAATTTGGAGAAGATAGAGATTTCATTTTGCTGTTGATTTCGGGTAGTAATTGGAGGGTGTAGCACACTTTATTTTCTGCTTTGATTGTTTATAATTTGCAGAGTGATCCAAAGAAGTTAGTTATATTGTGAATGTAGGTAGAAGATGCTTACATATAAAGAACATTTGCAGCACTTGCAATAAAATCCATACAAAAAAATGAGCAAAACATGACAAGTCTTAGCTAAAGTATTTTGACCAATATTTAACCATTTTTTACAAAATTTGTACAGCCTAAATCATCCCATGCAAAAAATAGTGTAGAATTCTATGATTAGTAACAATAGATAACAACCTACTAAAGAGTTGTAACAACAATACCATAAAATTCTTTTTCTATAGTGTATTTATTGGAATGGATGTGTTATTTTGTAGTTAAATAGCGATCAGTATCCAATACCATCAGGAGGTCACCAACATACTCCGCAATTTTCTCTATTTTAACATTTAGCAACGCAATTGTCTGCATCATGGACAACTAAACATGTCATCTTTCAAGTATTTTGTCTCAAAAGAGCCCCTTTGAGCAACGCCATTTGTTGGGTTTAAGATTAAATGTAGATCAACTGATTTGAATGTGCATGCCATTTGTTTTTATGATGTGCCTATTGATAGTTGCGTTCCTTTTTTTTTTAAATAATAGTATAGATATGCGCAAGGGACTACATATCACTTCTACTGACTTCAATGACTCTCATGAAGACCATGACGAAGATGATGCTGAAGGTCTTGGCGTTTATGAAACTAAAAGTTGTCATACTAGTAAGATGCAAGTTTGTCAGTCAAATTCTCATGATGCACAAGGTACAAATGCAATTTCTCTAACTTATTTAGTCAATTATATATTTAATATAATTGATTGGTGTTGTTTTTAGACATTGTGGTTTGTTTTCTATTACCATTAAAACAAGACCCATTGAAACAAGACCCACAAAAGCTAGACCAATTATTTGATATTTGTTTCTCTACCTCAATGAGTTTGTTCCAAACAAGATCCATTAAAAGCGTTTGATACCAAACTCATCCTTAATAATCTTTGTTTATGTTGTTTGGTACTTAATAATCTGGTACTCAACAGGGGTAAAATGTCCCATAGTAGATACTTAAATGTACTTTAAATTGACGTGATGATGCAAAAAGAAAAAAACCTTAAAATTTCAGCACCCAATGGACCATTTATTACTTTATAGCTGCACCCAAATGGGAAAAAACCTGCAACAGATTGCTGAAAACAGCAGTAGAGACCATCAATAAATTGCAGGTTACTTGCAGTTAACTCACTGCAGAAATAACACAAAACAGCAGCAGTAAACAACAAAAACCATCTGCATAAAATAGCTGCAGAAGACAGCATAAAACAACTATAGAAAACTGCATAAAACTGTTGCAGAAAACATCAACAAATTGCAGGTAACTCACTGCAGAAAACAACAGCTAACATACTGCAGAAATCAACATAAAACTGTAGCAAAAAACAGCAACAAATTGCAGTTAATTCGCTGCAGAAAACAGTAGTTAACTCACTGTAGATGAAAGAGCCTCATGTTAGTAGGACGAAGTCTTTTGCGAGACTTGCTCATGAAATGGTTCTATTGTATCTATTCTTGATATTTGTTAATGATTTTTTTTCTCTTATTAATCATCAAACATAAATGATAGGCGATGAAGAACGATGGTGTATATCCAACTAGACGAGAAATGTATATAAAACTCGAACCCGTAAAGATGGAACCATTGTTGTTGATGAAGCTTCTCATGTTGTGGTAATGTATTTTAATGTTCCTATATTTCATTGACAACATTAATATATCGAGTGGTTACCTTTTTGACAATGTTCTTTAGGTTGTGTTAAAAAGATATTGCCAATGAGTCTACAAACTCATCTAATAATAATGATATTACAAAGGATGCCTACTCAAAAGTTAAAGGCCCAGAGAAAAGAGGATACATTCGTTTAGTTGGAAGGATGCTAGCCGAAAAAATTATGGTCCTTCTTTAGCAGAATCAGAGACTATTATTAAGTTAAAGAGTGTTGTTAATGCTTTGGGTATGATCATTTAAGATCATATTCCTAATACAAACTTATCACAAGTTCTTAGCAATCAAAACCTAAAGGTAATTACATGCATGAACCATTATTTATTCTTTCAAAATTACATATACATGCACTGCCATTTGTTTCACTTATATGATTTAGGTTCCTGGAATTGGTTCTTCGCCCCATAACAACTCTTTATCAATTAATCAAATATCTTCTTTAAGAAGTCAGAATGATAACGACGACTGATTTTTCAAATCTTGTTGATAGTGCAGTTTAGATAAATTATTCTTAATTTATTAAGTCCAAATCTTGTTTTGCGCCCTTAAATTGTGAATACCTCCCAAATGAGATCTAACTATTATCAGTAAGCATGGTTGTAAAAGTCGCTAGGCGCTAGTCGGGCGGCGAGGTACCGCCTAGGGATTAATCGGGATTAATCGGCGCTAGGCGGATTGGAATTTTTATATGTAATTTTACAAATATATATTATATACACACATCAATATCAATAATCTAATATAATACTTCAAATAATTTTAAAAAATACACTTAAATATACTAAAAAAAGTACTTTAAAGTGCAAACTTAAACACTGAGTTCAAAGTTTAGAGATAAATTTCGATGTTAACTGCTTGGATTCGATGTTTCAGAGACATATTAAAGATTTTTGATTGAGAAATGTCTAAATAATCATGAAATTGGTCCCCTTTTACCATAAAAAAGTCAAAAAAAGCCAAAAAAAGTCAAAAAAGTGAAAAAAAATAAAAAACTGATCGGGCCGCCTAGGCCGCCTAGGCCGCCTAGGCCCCGCCTAGCCCGCCTAGACCCCGCCTAGGCCGCCTAGCGCCTAGGCACCGCCTAGGCCAAAAATTACACAGTAAGTGGGCGCCTAGCGCCTAGGCGGCCGCCTAGGCCGATTTTTACAACACTGTCAGTAAGTCCTCATCGGCAAAAAAGTTTGCTATGATATATCCATTTTAGATTTAAGATATTTAATTTGATGTACAACTTTGCTTTTATTCTCATTACTTTTTGAATTACAATTATGTGAAAAAAAACATCAAACGCTTCATGTTCCATGCTTGTAATATGCTATTATTTGTAGTATTAAAATTTTGCACGCTTTTGCAATTATTAACTATCCTATCATGCATCTTTCGGTCGTGAAGCAAAATAAATAAGTTCACTAATTAAAGTGAACGAGATGCAGTTGCAGCCTTAATGAAGGCCATATGTGACATATCCTGAGGGCTAGAGGAAGGGTGTAGGGAACCGCCGGATCCAGAGGAAGATCCGATGGTATAGCAACAGGTGTGGTTTGCACCTTAGGCAGAACTGGGCCCTTGCCAGATTTCTTAGCCTTTTTCTTTTTGGATTCGGAAGAAGGGGCCTGAACAGTTGTAAATAACTGCTTAGGTTGTCTTTTGCGTTTGTAGGTGACTGCAATGGATGAGCCTATATGAGTGGAAGGTGTGGGTTCAGCAGCTGTGGTTTGAACAGTGCTGTCACCTTCAGGAGCAGTGGGCACCATAGACGGAAGCAAAGAGTAAATGCTCCAGATAAGTCAGCTGTTTTCTTCTTTAGTTGAACAAAAACCTTCGAAAGTACCGAAGGGACTTTATAGATGTTCCCATTCAGTGAGAGCGAAGGAGCTAACTCCTTGTTATAGATTTGTTGCAAAAACCTGGGATACATACAAAATTTCTTTGTGGATGTGTTACATTATCCACTAAGTTATTAAAAATAAAAGCAGAAAAGTTAAAAGGTTGGTTGGTAATCAGTCCATGAATATCCGAAGCTAGATCAGATGGAATTTGATCCCAGCCACCGGATTTATTTGAAAGACAATGTAAACTCATGTAGGAGATACTTGTAATTATAGGACACTCTACCCTTCCAATAGGTTGTTGAAGGGAGAGGACCTTCGTATCCCATCGACCGAAAGGTCGTTGCTACCTCATCCTTTGTGAAAGAAGCACTGCCTGTAGCATCATTAAGATTAAGATGTCTACAAATAGCGTCCAGAGAAATTGAAATAGGATGAGTATCAACGGTAGCGGAAAGACGCTTACCCGTTGGAGAGTCAATCACAGAACAAGAACCCCAAAACTACTGGTAAAGAGATTCATACACCACGGGGTTGAGAGTTAAAGCAGTAAAGTACTCACTCAGACGAAGAAAAGAGATAATCGGAGCGAAATCAACATCATTATCAGCAGAAAGTTCAGTGGTCAAATTGTGCATAGCTTTGAAGGCAAAGAGAGCCATTAGTGAGATGAGCGGTTAGGGTTTGGGAGTAAACAGAAACTGTCGATTATTGAGAAGGAAGTGAGAATTTGAATGGGCGGGAGACCTTTTATACCTTCGGATGTCAGTATTTAATATAACAATACATTAAATTTTGAGATCCGAAGACAAAGAAGAAAAAGGTCATAATTGACAGTGATGTGTCAAGGATTTGTCACATAGTATCGGAAGAAAAACTACACTATGCATACAAGAAATGTATGCTTCAGAAGACACGTGCTTCTGATAAGTAATCAGAAGAAAATGTTTCAGAAGCAAGTAATTTATATCGGAAGATAAATACTTGCAAAAGAATTATTATCTTAAGAAGTGTGACATGTTCCGAATAAGGGTTAAATAACACGTCGGAAGACTTAACATTTCTTCTGGTGAGTAAGGACTGCTTAGAAGATAGGTTAAGTTTATCTTCCAAAGGATCATTTATACCCTAGTTTAATTACATTTACTCAAAATTGATCATACCGATGGCTGTGGTTAAATTCCTGAACCTTCCTTCATCAAAAGCCTTGGTGAAGAGATCAGCCAAGTTGTGTTCTGTATCTACTTTGACGAAATAAATTAGCTTCTTTTCTGCACAATCTCTGATGAAATGGTAGCGGATGTCAATGTGCTTGGTTTTGGAATGTTTGACTGGATTGTTAGTGATGGAAATTGCACTAGAGTTGTCAATTTGGATAGGAGTATTAGATAATTCTACTCCATAGTCTTTCATTTGAATTTGAATCCAAAGTACTTGTTCACAGCAGCTTGAGGCAGCTATATATTCAGCTTCTACAGTAGAGGTTGAGACACATGTCTGCTTTTTACACTGCCATGACACAATCCTGGACCCAAGAAACTGGCATCCTCCATAGGTAGACTTCTTACTGATGTTGCAACCCCTATAATCAGTATCCGTGTAAGCCATGAATTGAAAGTCAGCATTCCTAGGATACCATAATCATAACTTTGGTGCTCCTTTGAGGTATCTGAAAATTCTCTTTACAGCAAGCATATGTGATATCTTAGGATTTGCTTGAAACCATGCACACAAGTAGGTTGCAAACATAATATCAGGCCTGCTTGCTGTTAGATACATCAAAGAGCCAATCATCGCTCTGTACTGGTGCTGATCAACATCCCCCCCTCAAGATCAGGGCCTAGAGATGTTGTTTTGGACATGGGAGTACCAAGAGCCTTATACTTGGTGAAACCATAGTTGTCAAAAGCCCTCAGGCGCTCGCCTAGGCCCCAAAAAAAAGCCAGGCGCATGAAAGGCGCCTAGTGGTAGCCTAGGCGCACTCCGGTGACTTTCCGGCTAGATTCCGGCAAAGTTTTGGAATATCCGCCAAAGTTCAAAAAAAATCCAATCATAAACCAGCCTAAAACAATCATAAAAAGGTTTTATATTTTAAAAACTCTATATAACTAGATTATTAATTGTTTTATAGTTAGCATTTATATTTTTTTAAAAAATTTTAAGCTTAAAACATGTCAAACCTCTAAAAATGGTAGCTTAATACTATGCGCCTAGCTTAAAAAAGCCCTCGCTTTTTTTGCGCCTTACGCCTAGGCTCTGTGCGCGGCTTATGAGCCTTGAGTGCGCCTCGTGCCTTTGACAACTATGGGTGAAACTAAATCTTTCAAGGATATCCTTGATATATTTTGATTGATTGATGAAAATCCCTGTAGGAGTTTGCTTCACTTGTAATCCAAGGAAGAAAGTGAGTTCACCCATGGAACTCATTTCAAATTTGGATTTCATTAGAGCTTTAAATTCCTTGCAGAGAGTTTCATCAGTTGAACCAAAAATAATATCATCAACATATATCTGAAACATCATAATATGTTGATTGGATTTCTTGAAAAATAAAGTTTTATCAATTGTTCCCCTTTTGAAGTTGTTTGTCAACAGAAAAGAGGACAAAGTTTCATACCATTTTCTGGGAGCTTGATGTAGCCCATAAAGAGCTTTATCAAGCTTGCAGACATGATTAGGAAACTTAGGATCCTCAAATCCAGGTGGTTGACAAACATAGACCTCCTCATTAATCTTCCCATAGAGAAAAGCACTTTTGACATCCATTTGAAATACTTTGAAGTTTCTAGCAGCTGCAAATGCTAGAAATATTCTGATGGCTTCAATTTTGGCTACTGGAGCATAAAATTCATCATAATCAATTCCTTCTTCTTGGGTGTATCCCTGCACCACTAACCGTGCTTTATTCTTTATGACAACACCTTTGTCGTCCTTCTTGTTTCTGAATACCCACTTTGTTCCAATTGCATATTTACCCTTGGGTAACGGACAAACCTTCCAAACTTCATGTCTTTCAAATTGAAGAAGTTCTTCCTGCATGGCTTCTACCCAGCTGCTATCTTTCAGTGCTTCAGCAACTTTGTTTGGTTCTATTTGGGATATAAATCAGGAAAACAAACAGATGTTTGCTTCATGCAGAGAGCCTCTTGTTCTTATTCCTTCCTCAATATTACCAATAATATTTTCAACTGGATGGATGTTATGAACGCGAGTTCTGGGGATCACATCCAGCTGAGAATTCAAATCAGTGTTACTTCTTCCAAGGTTTGGAAGTACTACCTCAAGCTGGATTGCTGGTAAATGTTGAGGTCTCTGAGATTGGACTGTTGTGGGTTGATTTTCTCAGGGGAGAAGATTTTCAGAGTGTTTGCTTCAACAGAAGGACTCACAACTTCTTCTTGAGTCACTGGAACTGATGTAGAGTCACTTAAAGGAATAGCCTGAGAAGTGTTCATTGTCTCAGACTATGAAACAAAATCATGTGTTGAAGTGGATTCTACCAAGATTTGTCTTGAAGCTATTGGAAGTTCAACACGAAAGTCTTCTTCTATTATGTGCTTGGAGGTGTCCAAGGTAGATGTCTGTTGATCTGGAACATACTTTTTCACAAGATAAAATGCAGATGTGAATTTATCAAGATCAAATAACCAATCAGGACCCATTCCAGGTTTATTGAGAGTATGTTCGTTGAACAGAACATTTGCAAACTCTCCAATAATTCCGGAAGCTTTGATGTCTACTCTATATGCTTTTGCATGTGAAGAATACCCAACAAAGTAGCCCTCAGCTGATTTCTCAGCAAACTTGGCTAGATGATCTTTGGTATTCAAGATGGTGCACTGACATCCAAATGGTTTAAGATATCCAATAAATGGCTTCCTTTTATGCCAAATTTCATAAGGAGTCATACCATGTGACTTAACCACCAATATTCTGTTTTGAACCTAACAGGCAGTGTTGACCGCTTCTGCCCATAAAGTTATTGGTAGTTTGGCATCAGACAACATGGTCCTTGCAGCCTCAATTAGTGTCCTATTCCTTCTCTCAGCAACACCATTTTGTTATGGAGTCCTAGGAGCACTTAATTGTCTAGTTATACCTTTAGATTCACAAAAAGAATTTAAAATATGGTTTTTGAATTCTGTTCCTTGATCTGATCTGATGATTTTGACATGATGGTCACTTTCATTCTCAACTCAAAGAATGAATGATTTCAAAATCTCAGCAGTTTCATCCTTGGTGTTTAAGAAGAATACCCCGGTATACCGAGAGAAATCATCAGTGACCACCAAACAATATGACTTCCTACCTAGACTTTTAACACTTGTGGGGCCAAACAAGTCCATGTGAAGCAAATGCAGGACTGTTGTGATATAATTAATCTCTTTGGCATGATGAGATGATTTGTGTTGCTTCCCCTTTAGGCAAGCAACACACTTATCAACACAAATGAATTCTTTAGAGGGTAAATCTGTGACTAAATTATTTTTAACCAGTTTATTCATATTTTTCAGGTTCACATGGCAAAGTCTCCTATGCCAAAGAGATGATTTATCAAGTGAAGCTTTCAAGACAAAGCAACTTATTTTACTAAGTGGTGTAGCTGTGCTCATATCTAGCATATACATGTTGTTTCTTCTTGGAGCCCTGAGCAGAATTTGATCATTAGGGCTACAAATCCTGGCTTCAGGACTATGCATTCATGCTCTGTAAACAACATGTTGTGCTTTTGATTACACACTTGTGATACACTCAGTAAATTGTAGTTTAGTTCCTTTACGAAATGTATGTTTGTAGCACCCCGACCGATGACGGAAACGTCGAGATTCCACGAGGGATGTGTAGATTGTTCATAAGCTCGTGGGCATCTAATTAATTCATCACATATCAATTAATCAAACAAATTAATTACATCAAAAATCATCTTCAACATGAATTAGTTACATCAAATACACAAAACATTTAGCTAAACTAACTAAACTCTAGTCGCCAGAATTTCAGTTATTTTAGCTAAGTGCAAGAATCCCATGTGATGATGTCCAAAAGATGTAGAGCTATCCTGCCCTACTTCTCCTCGTTCCCTGAAACATGTAGAAAATCAAGTGTCAACTACAAAGTAGTTGGTGAGTAATCATAAATTTTTATAATTAAAAATGTTTTACAAAATGATTATAAAAGTTTATAGTTTCCTGAGAAAATCCATATGAGCACCTGCGAGAAAGTACAACACATAACCCAATACGCAATCACAAACACACAATCACATATTTCAAATAATCATAGATAATCAATCACATATACATTCAACCAATCTCAGTCATCAATATCTTCAATTAGTATAAGTGACAATACATGCAATCATTGCGGATGACCGAAGCCAACAACAACGACCCACGGAATAGTGACAATACATGCAATCATTGCAGATGACCGAAGTCAACAACAACGACCTATGGAATAGTGACAATATATGCAATCAACGCGGATGACCGGAGTCAATAGCAACGACTCATGGAATTATGATAATCCAATAATCTGAATATCATAACAATAAACAGGTGTCATCCATATGTTATTAAGATAATGTGCAAATCTAGTATACATGTTCCACCTCCGAGTTTAAAACAAAATAGTTTAAAAGGAGGTTATGAGAACTCACCTGAGTCCTTAGAATCAGTGTTTTCGTAGAATGCGCGCTCGCGTATATGAAATCAGAAGCGAATCAATAATCTGTAATTATCCTATGTTTGTGTTCGTGAGTATATGCATTTATTACTATTGAGTGTCCATAAAAGTTTACTTTAATACTCCTAAGTATTTCATTAACTTAGTTAATTTACTCTAAGTTAAAATGAATTTACCCCAACCTTATATAAATGTTTATCATTAAGATATAGTTTAGACTTGCTAGACTCTAACTATATTGTAAAGATAAAATTATTATGAGGCAATATGTATATTCCCATAAATAACCTTAATCATATAGTTACCTATACATACATACATGATTCCATTAATCGACCACCATAATCTAACTTATTGTAATCCACTTTAATGTTTAAGAAAAGTGTGTTTAGATTATCCACATGAAATGTTAAGGTTACACAATAAGTTCAATATATATGTAACACTCCATAGTTTTAAAGAAATTTTATGTTAGAAAGAGAAAAGGTGGTGGTTTATGGAATCTTCATGCATACCTAAATACACTTAACATTCTTTTTCCTTTGCTCACCCTTAATCCCTTAGTTTAAATGAATTTAGGTTCGACCACCCTACGACCAGCGAACCTATGCTATTTTTTCCCCTTAGGTTCGGCTAACACTTAGAGGTTCGTCCAAAAGAAGGTTTGTTGGGCCAAGGTTCGGCCGAAGGAATGTTTGTTGGGCCAAGGTTCGGCCAAATGGGCGTCAACCAGAAGGTTCGTGGCTCATGTGGTCTGTGGGGTTAGGTTTGCTGGATTCGCCTAGGTTAGGTTCGCCAAGCTAGGGTTCGTTTCACAAGGGTTCGGCTGAGATGAATAGCAGGTTCGCTGCCCATGAGGGTTCGACAGTCCTAGGTCCGACTCCTTCCAGGTTCGGCTAGGGTTCGTGGGGTACCCCCCCATGATGCAGCTGGTTAAGGTTCGGTGGTACAGATCTCGTCCAAAGGTTCGCCACAGATTCCAGGTCGCGTGAGAACCTGGGTTCGGCTAAGATCCCAGCCATGCTAAGCTTCGTCTAAGAATGTTCAGGGTTCGTCCCTGCTGTGTTGCGAACCAGCAATACACCATCATCATTCTCATGTTTCTAAGTCTGGAAGATCCGTACATGGTTCTCATAAGTTCATATTAGGCCGGTTATACAAGATCTAAACCCTAATTTTGTTTAAAAGTCAACAGCCACCTACACCTAAAGTTTATTAGCAAAAACCGAAATAAACATCCAGATTTACCTCAAAATGCTGATCAAAAGCTAGATTTCTTCGTGGGTTTATGTTCTCCTCAATCACGCGGTCGTTTGGACACCAAGATCTTGAAAAACCGTTAAGATTTGAAGAAGCTATGGTAGAGAGAAGGTAGAGAGAATTGTGGGTGGCAAAATTGTGAGTTAGAGAGAGAAAGGGTTTGCTTGAATAATGAAGAAGAAGATGGAAATCTTCTTCTTTAATTACCCGTGTAATCCCGGGTGCTCGGTCTCGTTCATCTCGCGTTAAAATATGACAAAGTGCTCGGTTTTTATCGTAAAACACATTTAAACATAAAGTGGTTTAAATAAATGAATTTCGTTTCAGTAAAATGATTTTAAATGAATGTCGTTTTATAAAAATGATTTCGTTTGCTTCCGTTAATTTAATTATTTATTTAAACGATTTGCTCAAATCCTTCTTAAGTTGTGATTCCTAATAAACGTTTTAAATTTTCTTTTATTAAATTAATATCGTTAAATTTTATTCCGTTATCTCGTCGAAACGCGTTACTTACGTACGTGTTCGTAAAGGTCGTCACCTTTCTGAATCCAACGCTCATATCATATTTCGAATCGATTTACGATTTATGGAATATCGTTTCAGAATATTATTCCTAATAATTATATTCGTGTGAATCGTCACCCACGCGAATACATTATTAAGTTAATATTTCCGAAATAACATTCGCATGTAATTAACAATCGTAACCTCAAAAACTCGTAATCAATTCCAATATCGATTTCATTATTTTATTATCTTGAATATTATAGTTTCCCAATCCAATCCCACTAAACCATATCACTGACATATCCATGATAGATCGAAATATGCATATGTATAGGGCATATGTAGGGGTAGGTCGCAACCTACCCAACACCGTCCCACCGCTATTTCGATAAACCATGACCATGTGTCCTTGACTATTTTTAGCAACCAAACAATAACCCACTCCTAATTCCTTTCCATTCCAAACCAAAATTCATAATCTGTGAATTCAACTACGATAAACTCTCTGGTTCTGTTTAGTTGTGTTTCAACTAAACTTCCCATGGATTATGCATAAAATAATATGTTCTCAATTTGTATACCAATATCAGTAATAACATCCAATCATTCATTATCATTAATAATTATCATATCAGGACGTAACAGTACAATCGTACATGTACGGACAACCGGAAATACGGTGATGTTACAACGTTCTCAAAGCTCACCTTGCCTTTTGTGATTGTGCCCCTACCTGTGATGTAACCTCCTACTGGATCACTTCCAAAAGAAACAGACCCTCCAAAAAATGGCTCAGACTTGTGCAGATGGGTCTTGTTGCCTGGCATGTGCCTGGAACAGCCGCTGTCAACTATCCACAGGTTGCTCTTTGTTTCCTGCTGTCCCTGCACATGACTAGAAATGGATTAGTTCATGATGGGAACCCAAGCCCATGTGGTCTTGGGTTTTCCAGTAGCATCATTATAAACAAATTTCTTGGAAATCATATTGGGTGGGATAGATTATGAGCAGGTGGGTTGATTAATTGGTTGAACTGTTAGTTCAGAAGTTTCCTTCTTCCTCCAAATCTTCTTGAATTTTGGAGTTATTGGAGTGGTCTTCTTTCTCTGACTGCTCATAGATGCAGCTCTTGCTTTTTCTTCTGCTAGTTTAAACTTCATTTTGTGAGACGATTTCTCTTCTGCTTTCCTTCTTCTTGAGTTCTGAATGTTGGAAGCAATTTTAACTTTTGCTTCTTATGGCTGCTTGTTTTCGGAAGATTGTTTGGTTTTCCCCTTCTCACTGCCTGCTCTGGTTCTTAGATGATTTTCGTTTTTCTAGAGCAGATTGTTCTCTTGAAGATACTGATGATGTACTCCAACTTTCCTTTCTTCCTCTTCTTTGTGATCTAGCATGAATTCTGCTTCTTGGATTATAGAAGCAATCAACAACAAAATGGTTTGTCTCACCGCACATCAGACACATAATCTGATCATTGAGAGGTTTCACACCTTGGAAATTTGCTGAGCTATGTTTTACTGAACTTGACTGTTTGGAAGTTCCAACCGGCTTGTTGATTGGGTGGTTTACCTGAGTTTCTGAAACATTGGCTTATCTATCCTTTGATCTAGCCCTTTTTGACTTGTCAGATGGACAAGTAACATACTCATCTGAAAATGTGATTCCAGTTTAAACATTTTTAGCTTTCACGAAAAATGATTTATTTTTCTTGGTTTTCTTGTGTTTGGAAACATATTTTAATTTCTCAAAATTTTTAGAGATGTCATCTTCAGATGTATGAGATGATTGAGTTAGGCTAGATTCAGGCAAATCATTTTCTTGTTGAATCTTGTGTATATCTAAGCTTTCATCATACACAAAATTAACTTCTGGTCTACACTGAACCTCCACCATTGGTGTATATGCAGATGGGGGTTCCATTTTGTTATAACCCAAACTAGCCCCTCTTTTCCTTGCTAACTCAGCTGTATCACTCATTTTAAACAGCTTTTCATACTTTTCACCCTGACTTAGAAACTTGTCTCTGTAAGACTCAGCCAATACGAGTTCTGTCTTGGCAGTAGTCAATCGTTCAAAAGATTGTTAATTTGACATTGTTTGTTAGTGTCTTCATGCTTTAAACTAGAAATAGTCTTTTCTAGTTCAACAATCTGTTCTCTATAATTTCTTTCAGATTCAAAGAAATTGGCCTTGACAACTTGTAATGACTCGAGCTCATTACAGACTTAGACATTAAACCTTTTATATGCATTTAACTTTTCTAAACATTCAAGTGTGGACATATCTTCAATTACCTTGCATGTAGAGGTTGAATCATTTGCCATCAAGGCGCTGTTTGAGAGAGATACATCATCAGCCTGGAAACTCCAATCTAAGAAATCATGTTGTTCTGCAACATTGGCACTATTTGAGGAGCTTGATGGTCTTTGGTGTGGCTGTCCAGAAGTTGAGGGCTAAGAGTTCGGAGACTTACACTCTCTGGCAAAGTGCCCCAGTTGTTGACAGTTGAAGCATTTTAGCTTGGACTTGTCTAAGCCAAACCCGGTCTTCATATTGTGCTAATTGAACTGTCTACCAGTTCTTTGGTAGAACTTCTTTGCCCTATAAGAGATCATGGCCATTTGATAAGTTATGTCCATCTCCTCAAGATCATCGGCTGGAATTCCATCTAAATCTTCTTGGCACAGATGGAAGTAGTTGGTTTCCTCAGCCATAAACGCTCCTTGGCCTGAAGTCAGCAGTGGTGTTGAGTTGGAGAATGGGTTTGAGTGTAAAGTTTATGGAGTGGGAGTTTCAGGAAAGGTAACAATGGGAGTGGAAATTGAGTGGTAAATGGTTGTATAGTCTATGATGATTTTACATTTGTTGTATCAAGTGTCTCATGCAGACTAAATAAGGAGTAACAAGTGAAAAACCTTGAACTTGCATGTATAGCATAATAAAGTCAAAAAGTTGTATCATGCTTTTCAACCTGAGTTTCATAAACAAAATAGCAAAAGAGTTTCATAAACAAAATAGCATAAAGGCATTGCAAACCACATTGTTGAGTCGTCTGAACTTGAACCTTGACTTCACAATTAATTGTGAGACGATCCTACTTAGCCCATACAATATCAAGGGTTTTGTTGAAATTTATGGACTTTGATCAGTATTCGTCATCATTGTTATTTTCTTATGACTTATTTTTAAACTTTCTTGTATGTTGTTCCTTTCATTTTGAAATAGTATTAGTGTCTTAAAATAAAATTAGGATTCTTATAGCATCTAATATAAGATAGATTTCGATGTATTTTTTTTATTATGTAATATTATCCTTTAATATATTTTTCCTTATGTAAATATTTTAGTTAAATAATCTTATGTTTGTATTAATCTGTATTTATTTGTTTATATATTTATTATCTTTTGCATAAAATTCGTGCAAGTATAAACCATTTTTAAAATTCTTTGTCCACCTTTTTAGTGTTGCTAAATTTCCTCCAAGCTTAATTCACCGAATGTTAGTAGATTGGACTTAGGATGTTAAATCATCCCTCGGAGTACACTTAAGTTTTTACAAAACTTCGAACAAGGAGTCATTATTAATTATAAAATTACTTTTTTCGTCTTTCAAATATTATATGCCATGATATGGTTTCGTCTAATATTGAGTATCATAGTTCAAAATTTCAAATGGTCACTTCTCAAATGTGTAAACATGTTATATGTTCCAAGACGTAAGGTGGGTCTTGTTTTAGTTTTTGATAAAATTTTAACGTCTTTTTATAACCGGCCTATATATAGAAAGACTCAGGTTTTCGTACATGCATGTAGAAATTGTTCATTTATACTCGTTTTGAGTTATTATTGACGTACGAATCGCTTTATAATTTTCTTTCCATGCATGTTTCAGTGGGAATTTGTAAAAGATTAATTGAAGTTATATTTTTGTTCATGTATATGTGTGTTTGTATACATATATACACATATATTTAAAATCGAGGACTTATTTAAGCAAGAAAGGACAGGGAAGTAGTCGACCAAATTGGAGTTGTTGGGTCAGCTATCAGACAATTGTTTTGGGCTATTGGAGCCGAGAGCAAAGGATGGAGAGGGAAGAAGAGTGCAATGGGGTTGGTGTGGGTTGAATGAGGTATATATTGGTCATTTGTATAAGGCATGGTAGGTGTGGGTGTTGATGATCAAAGAGATAGACGAGAGAGGAGAGTGGGTGGCGATATGGGGTGAGAGGATCGAGAGGGCACAAAGACATGGGATAGGGAGTGGGTTTGTTCATGTGTAATGGTGTGTAGTACACTCTTGCATGGGAGTTACCAACTTGCATGATTCTGGTTAGGCTAAACAGTTTGGTCAAGTTTGAACCAGGTGGGTTAAGTTGGTGATTGCATGGGCATATATTATTCATCTACTTTATGTTCTCATATAATTTGAGAAAACAGATGTATTAAAATGTTGATTCATGATCCCCTTCTATTTATTATTATGTTTAATAGTTTCGGTTATCAATGGTAGTCTCATGACTTAAACTAATGGGAAAATTGCCATAATGATCATTGTTGACCACATGTTTACCAAAATGATCACGCTGATTCCGGCGTCTAAGACGCCCATTTAGACGCCCATTTTGTGTACTTTTTTACAATATACGGGCCCACATGTCGGCGGCTTTGTCGGGGTGTCTAAGACTCCTTTTCTACCGGCGTCTTAGACGCCGACTTAGACGCCTTTAGACGCCCTTTTTTGTAATAATTACAGAAAAAAGGGCGTCTAAAGGCGTCTAAGACGACGGTAGAAAAGGAGTCTTAGACACCCCGACAAAGTCGCTGACATGTGGGCCCGAATGTTGTAAAAAAATACACAAAATGGGCGTCTAAAGGGGCGTCTAAATGGGAGTCTTAGACGCCGGAATCTGTGTGATAATTTTGGTAATTTTTTGGTGAACATTGATCAAATTGGTAATTTTCCCTAAACTAATTATGTATTGAGAATTGCACGAAACTTGGTTCATAAATTTATATTAGGTAAGTAGGTAGCTGGATTTGTGTCAATTGTTTCATCGATTGAATATATAGATGTAATTTGATGGGGTATTGATATGAATGATTCTAACTCATCTTTTCTCATGAAAATGCCTTGAAATATTTAATTTTCATTACATCGAGCATTCACGAATTGCTAGTGTCATTATCATTTCCATTAAAGTTAGATTTTTTTTTTTTGTTATGTTTAGGCTATACATTCTCACTTTCTCTAAATGTATGTTTCATTGACTTTAGGGTTTTTAAAACATACAGAGGACACAAGTAAGCATAAAATTTGAAACTAGGCAATTTAACCTATGTTTAGAATTTATGTGAGAAGAAATTGTCTAATAAAGGATAGAAATTTGAATTGCAATCGAGATCTTCATGTATAACTTGTGTCTCTATTTTGTTTGTTGATTACCTAAATTTATTATGCTAATAATTACTTAATAAGTATTTAAATTACTAATTTTTGTGCAACATCAATGTTTTGAAATAATAATTCGGCTAATTTAAAGTAATTGTGCAACTGTAGGACCAATGCATGCTACTAGCAATACCATTTTTTCAAATCAACTGAACGAACTCCATTGACTATTATTTATGCTGAAAAATTGCTTCATGAGGTAATGTAAACTCCTGTTTATACGGAGATTTATATCTGGTAGTAGATTTTGTTTTCTTTCAAGCGACTCAAATCAATAATATTTTGCTAAATGAAAACAAATTAACAATCCTTGTAAAAAATCTCACTAACGAGTAGAGCCTGGGGGTGAATGAAGATTGAAGGTGATCTTTGCCTTTGTCCCATTGGGATAAAAATGTTGTTTCTAAATTGGTTAAAACAAGAATACATTAAATGGGTCAAATTTGTTGAAACATCTAAAAGAATATATAAATTAATTTTGTAATAATATTGTATTTGTAATAATTACGACTAAAAAGTATCTTCAAATTAAACAAACCTGACCCATACTAAACTTTGCCAAACTTGTTTTGACCTATTATTCCAACCATATAGCAACCGTGTTGCCACCTTTAGTAAAAATGGTTGGATCATTGCTTCACTAGCAATTTTTTCATTACTAAGGTAGGATTAACTTAACTGTGTGCTTAATTATTTTGTGGAGTAGGCTCATCATCCTCCTGGTGTTCTTAATATAGTTGCAGGCTATAGTCCGACTTCTGGTTGCAGCTATTGCCAGCCATAAGGACGTGGATACATAATTAACATCTAATTTTTTTTCTGTAGTCGATTGAATCCAACTTAGCATATGATTGAATGATGTAATGCTTATATTTTAAAATCGTTGTTATAGAATCAACAAGTACTAGTAAAACTGTACAAAAACTAGCTACAAAACACATTATTAAGCCTATGTACGTGTTTAGAGCTAGGAGGGAAGTCGCCTTTTATAATGTATGAAGATGCAGACATTGATATGGATGTAGAACTAGCACACTTTGAGTGTGTATATATATATATACATATAATTTTTTATTTCGTTTGCATTCAAAGTTAATAAAACAAGATATAATTTAAAGTTATTGGGCAACTGTCGAGTCAATGCAGAGCTGTAACTTCTCAATGGTCAATATAGATCAAGTCTTTGATTATAATTAGAAACAACATTACTTAAGTAAGGGCTTTGATCAAGGGGTGCAAGTTCTATATATAATTCATAGTTTTTTTTACCACATATGCTAAAAGTTACGTGTGTTGATTCGTTACTTGCTTACGCATTTTGCTACCCAACAGTTGCTTGTCACTACTAGAAAACTTAGCAATTGCCACCAAAAATTGCCACCAAAAATTGCCACCAAAATAAATGGTAGGAAATTTTGCCACCAATTTCTCACCATATGCAAATTAAACACATATTGAGTCAAAAATTTGAGGAGCGTTTATTTTTTGTGGCAAAATGGTGGGTAAAAACCACAACTCTAAATTGCCACCAGAATAATGGTAGCAAAATAAAATTTTAAATGGAAACCCTAACTTATATCCCATACCCCCAATTTCCAAATCAAATATAACCCTAACTTATATCCGCTTCCATTCTTCACGTCGGCCTTTCCATTCTTCGTCGATTCCCTTTGTCTTCGCCATTCGCTACAGCACCTGCACAAACTATTGCGCTAGATTTCGCCTATTCCTTTCGATTCAATAGTCGTGGTCAAACCGTACAATCCAAGATCTTTTGATGCTGTTTCCATCCGGTCCGTCGATCGATTCTTCTGATGCTGTTTCGGTAGGTTTTTGATTTATTTATGTTGGAACCATCATCTCTTTGTTCTCGGTTATTATGATAGTTTAATTTACATTTCCAGTTCAGTCATCGTTTTGTTCGATCTACAACTTTTAGTGAAATCGAATTTATTAGTATTGTAAATTGTTGCTCAATCACATGCTTATGGTTTGTTTATTTCACTGATCGAGTTTAATTGATGCTTTTTTGGACGTTGATTATTGGAGCAATTAATCAAGATGTGGTAAGATTACATATGAAGTACAATTAAAACAAGCATCATAAAATATATGTGCAGTGCCATGATTATTTTTGTATTCTCTGTAGTTTGATGCTACAAAATTGAGGAGTCTAAGACCTAGTTTTAAGGTAGAAGGTGGCTCTGTTACTGCAGGCAATGCTTCGAGTATAGGGTATGCACTCTCTTCATGCTTTTGCACACATTTCTAATTTGTTGGATTGCCATCTTAGTTATATATCTGTTGAAAAATTTGTGCTATGCTAATGCAACCTTGTGAGCAGTGAGCACATAACTAATGGTGGATCTGTATCCTTGTCAACTTTTAAAATTTGCCAATATCATACAGAAACAACTTAATGCTGATGGTGGATCTGTATCCTTGGGACACCCACTAGGTTGTAGTGGAGCTCGGATTTTGGTCACCTTGCTAGGGCTTTGTTTATGTTGGCTTGCATGCTTTTGATATAGGTGTGCATTTGCTATATGTTCTAATTCGCTGCATCGTACGAGTTGAGTTTGTATTGCATAAATTAAAATTAAAAATGCTTGTCCCCAAGATATGCAAAATGTAGTTGATGAATGATGATCTTACAGGATATGCAAGAAACATGATTACTATTTGTGAAAATCATTTAGCTTTGCAATCTTTAGTGTTTTCTTGTCATTTGATACAAGGATGGTTTGTCTGGAACATGAAAGGCAGCTATGATGATCCATTAAAGATGTGTAGTTTGACTTTTAAGGGCAAGTGCACCGTTTTTCATATCTAGTTATGCTATATCTTTACCAATTTTCCTTTTACACCTTATATTTTTTTGAATTTTTCTTAAGGTTCAATGTAGTCAGCATATTGGTTTTAGAAACTTACAGAATTAATATCAAATTTGGGGATTAAATGTACTAAGGTTGACTTCAGTAGTCAAAGCATGCATCCTTGTTTGATAGTGTGATAGTTTCATTTAAACTACGATCAAAACATTCCTGATAAAAAACGGTACTTATTTACTCATGCATTCACATTTTTGGGTCATTTTTGCACCAAAAGCCCATTTTTAAGAGTTATTAAATTATGGTACTTGCATTGTGATTTTAATTTTTCAGGGCTGCAAATCAAAAGGGATCAAACTGTTTGGGCTCTTGGCAGCAGCTGGATTTATTGCTGCTCATGCTTCTAAAAACATTCCTGATGAAAAATGGGAAAAATATTCACTCGCAACTCTCAAAAACACAATCACTTGAGATCAGGTTAAGGCTTTGAAATACACACTATCACTTGTGGCCTTGACTATAAATAAGCACATATTTGGAAATCAAAAACACAATGCATGTATATATACTATAGAAGCGTTCAATCCAAAACCAGTAATATGTTAAGAAATGAATGAATATGAACTAGCTCAATTCCTTAATGAATGAATATGAACAAAAAGTTTCGTTCGGTTATCGTTCATGAACCGTTCGTGAACAAGTTAAAATTTAAACGAACGAACACGAACAAGGGCTCGTTCGGTTCGTTAAAAGAAATATTTTCTGTAAAAATATATTACTACAAAAGAATTATTAACTAAAACACTAATAAAAAATGATTCAGTAGCTCGTAAACAATGATCATAAACATTTGTTAGAAATGCACACTTCAACCACAAGAAATATTATAAAAAAAATGTTGACTTGATGCACACACGTCATTAATATGTCACATATGTATCCCATGCTGATATGGCACCAAGTATACAATAATACAAAAACCCCATCAATTGCCACAATAGTCGTCATGAAAGCTGATTAGACTCACCCATGAAAGCTTATTAATTTTCATTGTTATATAAGATGTATGCGTCACTTATCTATTCTATTATGTAGAATTAAATTCGACTTAACCCCTTATTAATTTTCATTGGTTGTTTTGTAGAATGAAAAGTTAAACGAGATTATCAAGGAGCTTGTGAAGAAAAAAGAAGAAGAAAAAGAAAGATTAAATGGAATTATCGTTGAGTTGGAAGCTGAAAAGGAAAAACATCAGATGAAGAAAGATGCAATGAGCAATAGGATGTCAAAAATTGAAGACATGTTGAAAACTATGGTCCGAAGATAAACTATAGAACACTTTATTTGATTGTTTTGGATTTTTTTATGTTTGGATAGTTTGTATTCAGTTTGATGTTTAATCTGTTTTTGTTTCTTGAGATATTATGTTTATAATTTTACTTTGTTTGGTCATTTGGTATTGGAATGGAATGAAATGATGATCATAACAGGTTTTAGTATTAAAAATGGTGAAATAGGGTTTATTTGGATTGGTGGGAAAATGGTAGCCAATATTGGTGGGTATTGGTGGGAAAATGGTAGCTAATGATCGCAAAATGGTAATATGGTAGCAAAATGGTAACAACCAAGATGGTAGGAAAATGGCCGGTAGCAAGAAAAATGGTAGCAAAATGGTAGCAACAATTGTGACTTTTTTTGTGGTCGCAAGTTACGGTGGCAAAAAAAATAATGGTGGCAACATGGTAGCAATTGGTCTTTTGCCACCAGGGTTTTACCCACCACCTTTTTGGTGGCAATTTGGTCTCAAAATGGCAATTGCCACCATTTTGCAACCGAAATTCTGGAAGCAAATTCCTTGTTTTGTAGTAGTGTGTGTTTTGTAATATATGTAAGGTTTTGTTTCATGCAGATGGTTTTTTACAAATGCATTATAAATGAATACATGTTTTGACAGTTAAAAGAGATGGAAGAGCTTTGTGAGGATGTAAACATGAATTTAGACATTGACAGGGAACTCTCTCATGTATGCAATGCTAGAAACTAATATTTCTCTTTCAATCCTCTCCTACAAACAAACTCGTGTATTAATTTGATATTATTACTTAATCATGATGTAAATTGATTTAAATAGGTAGTTATGGTAGTATGTGTATGGGAATTAGTAGAGGCCCATAAAAAGGAGACATTATATTAGGCTAGAGTGAGGTGAGCTACCAACTAATTTTGTAATATATATGTTTTATTTGAAGTTGAGATGTGGGAAAAAGAAGAACATGAAGCTTTATTTGATAAAGGATTTGAAATATGGTGATTTTGAGTGACTTTATGCAGATTATCTTACATATAGATGGATTAATAGAGACATATGAGCATTTATCGATTTAAGTACATGCCTTTTCTCTTGCGAGTGTGCTCATGGAAGAAAAGGTGTGCGTTGAAAAAAGCACTCGTATAGTTGAAGGTATTAATTACTACCAAAAATAGAGATATGTAGTTACTAATGATGTTTGATCTAGATGGGTTTTTTAAATGGTATTTTAGTTAATTGTAGTTGGAATTATAAAAATGCTCATTAAATTTAGTTGGTTTTTTATATGGTATTTTAACAAATTTACTTGATTTTCGTAGTAACTCTACTATTGCAACAAATGATAACAAGCCACAATGAAATCCCAACGTGAGTTTCTCTCAATTTTGTTTCATTTATGTGACAATTTAGATCTTTTTATATGTGAATGTGAACTTATGTTATATATTTTTATTTTGGAAGAGGATTTTCTCCTCCGCAAACTTTATTAAAATAAATGAAAAAATACAACTAAAGAACTATAGTTTTCTCCTCCCCAATAACGGCACCCCCAAGTATTTAACAGGAAGACTTCCCTATTCAAAAGGCATTATCAATTAAATTTCTTCTTGCTATTCAAAAGGAGCATTGGCAAACAACTATAAATAAACTTTTATTCATATTCGGATGCAAATCAGAAGTACTACAAAACTCCCCCAAAGCTTCTTTAAGAATAGCAACCGAATCTACGTCTCCATGATTAAATCATCAGCAAAACATTAATCAGTAATCTTCAAGTCCTTACATCTCCAATGGTATTTAAAAGCCTCATTTTTCAAAATATTTCGTTTAACTCAAAACTTCCATCACTAATCCTCTTTTTCCCTCAAAATACCCAATCAAATTACCACTAACTGAGATCATATAAGAGGAAGTAGATACACACTTCATTATCCATTCAATCATACACGGGTGAAACCCAAAGCCATCCAAACAATATCTCAAAAAATCACAATCAACATAATCATAAATTGATAATTGCAACAACTTATACGTAAGGGCTTATTGGTTAATTATCAGAACTTAATATTAAACTAACTTATCAAACAGTCACAAGGCCATATTATGAAATAAATTCCAACATTCCGAATATGAATTTTGAAAGCCACTTCCGGTTCACCTATGTCTCTTTGATAACTTCACATAAACTCTTGTGTCAATAGAATATTATAACTAATTTGCCTTTTAGGGACAAAAGCACTGAGATTCTTATCAACCACAGAGTTCAAACCTTCTTTAATTCAGTTAACAATAACCTTACTAATACATTTAAACAACACATTGCAGCAAGAAATTGGTCTATAATCAGTAAAACAATGACCATTTTTCGACTTAGGCACAAGTGCAATAATAGTAGCATTAACTTCTCTCAACAGTTTTCGGTTCTCAAAATAATCTTGAACAGCCGATCGGGCACACCTCCTTTCCAGCAATACTCCAAGAATCATTAAAAAAATTTAGAAGAAAACCCATCTAAACATAGCAGTTTTTATTTCTTCAATAGAAACCTTTCGAACCATAAAATCTTCAACTTGCTGATTCATTTTATTTACAAATTAAAAAAGTTGTTCCTTATTCAGAATCTTCTCAACTTCACCTTAAGTAGCCAAAAGGCTTTTAAAATACTCAACAAATTTACCCCAAATCTAGTTCCCACAAAAACAATTTCCCATAACATCAGTCATCATGTCAATTGTGTTCATGTTTAATCTCCCATTCACAGTTTTATGAAAATACTTTGTATTCCTATCCCCTTCCTTTAACCATTTAACTTTAGCCTTCTGTTTGAAAAATAATTCTTCATCTAGATCGAACAGCCTCATTATACATCAATCTTCAAACAACTGGCTTCCTTCTTTCGAATACTATCGTTGTTTGGATCAATAACCATTAAACTTTGAATATCACAAAGCTCATCTTTTAGCCTTTTCACATTTTTTGATAAATTACCATGCTCATCGTGAAGTTTTCGTAGAGGCTTTTTAAGACCCTTCAGTTTTCAGACAACAAAACAAATATATGTTTTATTTTATCCCAGTATATTAACGAAAACAATTTACTAAAAGTGAAACTAGACAAATGGCTCAAATTAAATATTTTCTTTAGTAATTTTGTTAGTATTTAAAACTTTAATTTATTTTCATTAGCTTCAATTTTATTTTTAATATATTTTAGATTAATTAGAAAATCAGATTCGTTGAAATTAAATATAAAACTTTGTGATTTCAAGCTTCTTTAAATGATACTTGTTTTAGTTAAGTTTATCTACAATTGTATTTATTTATTTTTTTTAGGTTATACTCATTAAATTTCGTGAACAAATCATTTAGGTAGCGTTTGGTATATATGAATGAAAGATGAAATTGAATGAGTCATTACGTTGTAATGAAAAGAAGTGTGTTTGGTTACTACATATGAATGGAATGCACCATTCCACAAGGAAAGTGATTTATTCACTTTTGATTAGGGCCGTCCAAAATGCTCGTCGCTCAACGCTAGTTCGATACTCGCTCGGAAAAAGATAGAAAAAAGCTCGTTCAAATTTCGCTCGGTTTTAAACGATCCGAGCACGCTCGGTTCGGTTTCAAAACGAGCCGAGCAGGAGCCAAGGTAAGCTCGCTCGTTGCTCGCTCGGATAGTCGCTCATTTGGCTCGCTCGTTTGGCTCGTTTAAGTACAACTAAGTTATATATATATATATATATATATATATATATATATATATATAATTTTATTAACAGTAACGTGTTTCAAGTTTTTAAAAATGAATGATGTTGGTGTATTCAAACTAATGTATAGTGATATTTACGACCTATTCATACATTTTAAATTTTCTTATGCTTTCGTATTAGGGGTATTCAAGGAACCAGTTTTTATAGTTTTTGGATGGAGCCATAAACTAACCGTTATTAACTTTTTTTGAATAATAACAACCAAAACCGAACCATTAAGAATTAAAAGCAAAACAAACCGCTAAACGGTTTGGTTTAGAGTTTGGGCATTTTAGGTTTGTGATGTTTGATCCGTTAAAATAAAAACAAATCGTTTTATTATTTGAGATTCACTACTTGTATTGTAAGCCCAAATATATGTGTGTATGTATGTGTGTGTATCATAAAGTCCGGTTCGGTTTATTAACGACCGTTTTTAGTGAAAACCACAAACCAAACCGTTCACTATGTCTTCAAACTTTTGAAACTGCCAACCAAATGTTTTGGAAAAAAACGGCCGTGAAACTAAAATGATGACCGGTTTGCATTAAATTTTATTTTGAAACCGAGCCAAACCGAACCAAGCCAAGCCGCTTGGTTTTAAAACGAGCCGAGCAACGAGCACAACATTTGGCTCGATTTTGCAAATCCGAACCAAGCCGAGCCTCTCGGCTTGTAAACAAGCCGAGCATGAGCATACCCTCGCTCGGTTCGGTTTGGCTCGTGAACAGCCCTACTTTTGATGATTTTCATTCCTTAGGGTCTGTTTGGTATGAAGGAATATAATGGATGGAGGAAAGGAATGGACGTGAGAAAGAAATGAATTATTACCATTTCATTGTCTTGTTTGATTACCTCTGGCACTACAAGAAATTTGAGTCTTTACCTACAATTAGTATGAGCGGATAAAAATCTATTATGTGTTGCTAATTGTATTTACCTACACAAAATATAAATGTCATGATGTGTTGCCTCACAACTGTTGAGATAGATCATTACCCACACATCACTTATGTGTAGATATACATCATGATGTACCTACACATATATGTGTAGCTAAAACTAAGGCCTTGTTTGGAATTGCTTATTTAACCTCAAAAGGAGTTTTTGTTAAAAGTTTTTATTAACTTATGACTTTTTGAAATGAAGTTTTTAAAAATGTGTTTGGATTAAATTTTCCAAAATAAAATTTTAAAATGACCAAAAAGGACATTTTTTTATTGACACCATTTTAAATTTTTAACAAAGTGTAAAGAGTGGGGTAAATTTGTAATTTTATGTCAATAAGTCATAAGTCATTTTGAAAAGCTATAATTTTTAGCTTTTGAAAACAACTTATTACAATTTTACAAAAAGTCATTTTTAAAAGTACTTTTAAGTTTGAAAAACAACTTATTAACTTATTGCCTTTTCAAAAAAGCCAATAATTCAATAAGTCATTTTTAAATCAATAAGTCATGACACGTGTGATAAATATATGTGTAGGTAAGAGCAACATTATGTGTAGGTAAAACCAACATTATGTGTTGGTAAAACAATAATATGTGTAGGTATTGAGTTTAATATGTGTAGAAAAAATATAAATGTGTTGGTAAACATAAATTTATGTGTAAAGATTAAACACAATATGTGCAGGCAATAACCTTCAAATGCATGCCAATAAATACAATATATGCAAATGCAAATAGATACATATTTGATCAAAACAACCAAACTTAATTGAAATATTTAACGTCACCATTCAAACCCAAAAGAAAGTACGGACTATACAAAATGAAATACTCAAACTAACAAAACAAAAGTTATTAGATATCACTACGGGTTGTAGAAAACACTAAAACTAGCTTACTTATGAACATTTTCATCACTCTCTGACGTATCATCTTGAGATGGTCCTGGTAAAGGTGACATGAGATTCTTTTCAATTAGTATTTGTTGCATTATTGCACATGTTTCCTTTAGTATTTCAACCTCGTCCACAAGTTCATTGTAAGTCACTTGCTTTAATTTCTGATTAGTACCCGTAATGTTACTACCAATAGTTGGATCACGTCCCCAACCATGCAAACGAACAAAGCTTCGTCCAAGTATTTTCTCAAGAATTAACTTGTCTGTAACACCCCGACCGATGGCGGAAACGTCGGGATGCCACGAGGGATGTGTAGATTGTTCATAAGCTCGTGGGCATCTAATTAAATCATCACATAATCATTTAATCAACCAAATTAATTACACCAAAAATCATGTTCATCATGAATTAAGTACATCAATTACACAAAAGAATTAGCTAAACTAACTAAACTCTAACCACCAGAATTTCAGTTAATTTTAGCTAAGTCCAAGATCCTATGTGATGATGTCCAAAAGAGTGAATTCATCTTCCTCAACCTACTTAGCTTTATCACCTGAAACATGTAAGAAAATCAAGTGTCAACTACGAAGTAGTTGGTGAGTAATCATAAGTTTTTATACTTAAAAAGTGTTTTATAAAACGAGTATAAAAGTTTGTGTTTAAATAGGTTTTATAAAAAGTTTAGATGAAATGAGTATAAGAACTTATGGTCTTTCTGAGAAAATCCATAAGAGTACCTGCGAGATAATCCATCACAACACCCAAACAAGCAATCACAAACACATAATCACAAACTCAAATAATCAGAGATAATCATAGATAATCATAGACAATCATTCACATATCCATTCAACCAATCACATACATCAACATTCTCAAATAATATAGTGACTATACATGATATCATTGAAATTAACCGTAGTTAAAGACATGATTCATGGAGTGGTATCCAACCACGTGACAATACATGTGACCATTATGGATGACCGAAGTCAACAATAAGGTCTCATGGAGTTATGATAATCCAAGTGACAATACATGTAATCGTCTCGGATGACCGAAGTCAACACAACGATACACAGAATTGTGGTAACCCACGTGACAATACATGTGATCATTTCGGATAACCGAGGTCATCAGCAATACCACACGGAGTTATATTCATTAATGTTAATCCATGATAATCCATATTATGAATATCATTTTGACAAACAGGTATCATCCATGTGTTATCAAAATAATATTTAAAATTGGTATACATGTTTCACCTCCGAGTTTTAAAACAAAACAGTTTAAAAAGGAGGTTATGAGAACTCACCTGAATTTCTCAGATTCAGCGTTTTCGTAAAATGCGCGCTCACATAAGAAATCAACAACGACTCAACAACCTGTATTCATCGTGTGTTCCGTAATCATAAGTATGTGTGTTTCCTTTTATGTTCATAAGTATATTATTAACTTAGTTTATTTACTCTAAGTTAGCATGAACATTTGTTGCTACTAAGGTTATTATCATCATCTGTAATTTAAATTTGTATGTTTTAATTATCAAATGGTGATAAACAAGTCTTGAGATACTAGGTGTACCCTCATGAATATGTATGATAAAGAGTGATGTCTTTAATCATACACGTATCTATACATGCATGCATGTCCAATTAAATTGACCACCAAACTTTCTAAGTTATAAAATTAACTTTTAAGTTCAAGAAATCACACTTAGGTTAATTACATAAAATGTTTCAATGTATATAATCTAAACTTTCTTTTTTTTTAGAAAAAAAAATGGTGATCCTTATAATCTTCATGCATGCATGGATAAGGCAAGGTTTAGGTTCAAAACCCCAAGATTCGCTGCCCCATACCCGGCCACTTAGAGGTTCGTGAAGTTGGGTTCGTCTCAGGCTCGGCCATACTAAGGTTCGTGAGTATTGGGTTTGGCTGCATAAGGTTTGGCCGGCCTAGGTTTGGCTGGCTAGGGTTCGCAGGCCAAAGGTTCGTTCCGCACAAAGTTTGCATGGCAAGGATTTGGCCAAGGCAAGGTTTTCATGGCAAGAGTTTGGCCAAGGCAAGGTCCGGCCAAGGCAAGGTCCAGCCAAGGAAAGGTTTGGCCAAGGAAAGGTCCGGCCAAGGCAAGGTCCGGCCAAGGAAAGGTCCAGCCAAGGCAAGGTTTGCATGGCTTCCAGGTTCGTGGCCCGTGAGGTTTGCCCAGCTAAGGTTCGACCAAGCTAGAAGATTCGGGTGGCCAAGGTTCGGCCAAGCTAGGCTTCGGCTGGCCAAGGTTCGGCCAAGCTACGCTTCGGATAAGGTGCTGGGTTTGTGACTTCATGCAGGTTCGGTCAAAGGAAGGTTGGCCTGGCAAGGTTCGGTCAAGGCAAGGTTCGCCTGGCAAGGTTTGGCCAAGGCAAGGTTCGGCCAAGGCAAGGCTCGCCAAGGCAAGGTTCGCCTGATGGCACAGGTTCGTGGCCCTTGGGTTCGCTGGGTTGAGAGGTTCGGCCACCCTATAGGGTTCGACCATCCCTTTCTTTTCCCGCCCATGGAGGTTCGCCACTTCAGGAGGGTTCGGCTCCCCTCCTTCTACGCTGGAACAGGTTCGGCCATGGGGGATTCCAAGGCTCGGCCCCTGCTGAGTCGTGAACCAGCCATCCCAACATCATTCCTCCCTGAGTTTTCAGATACTAAGGTCCTCCAGGCCTCCTACTAGTTCTATTTTTACATATAACCCAAAGATGATGTACAAAGATGGTGACCATATACGAAATAGGGTTTTCACCCAAAACCGAAAAGTAAAACGTATCTCTTACCTTTAAATCGTGATCAACAGCTGGGTTTCTTCGTATCCTCTTGTTCCCCTCGATCACATGAACGCGTAGGCGCCAAGATCTCGTGATTTCGTTGAGAAACGAAGAAGTTATCGTAGTGAGAAGTTAGAGAGAGAGAGAAGTGTCGTGGGTGGGTGTTTTAGAGAGGGAGTAAGAGATGAAAAGTGAGGGAGAAAATGGAGACATTCTTCCATATATCGTGTATTATCCCCGTGTGCTCGATCTCGTTTTTATCGCGATAAACTAAAATAAATGCTCGTTTTTAACGTAAAACTTATTTAAAATAAAACACATTTAAATATTATGTTTCGTGATAATAAAATGATTTTAACCAATGTTGTTTCATAAAACGATTTCGAATAACATTGTTTAGTAAACTAAAAACATTTTCGCTAAATTATTTATTTAATTTAATACAATTTGTTCTGTTTCATTTTAGGTTGTGATTCCTAATAAATACTTTTAAATCCATTTTCTTATTTTAATATCGTTAGATCTTATTTACTTATCTCGTCGAAACGCATTACTCACGTACGTATTCGTAAAGGTCGTCACCTTTGCGAATTCGACGCTCGTGTCGTATTTCGATTTGATTTACAATTTCTGGAATATCGTTTCAGAATATCATTCTCAATGATCATATTCGTGTGAATCGTCACTAACGCGAATACGTTATTAAGTTAATATTTCTGAATTAATATTCGCGTTTAAGTTATGTTCGTAACCTCACCATCGCGTAATTAATTACAATATTGTTTTCATTATCTTATTACCTTTAATATTAAATTCCCAATCCAAAACCCACTAAACCATATCACTGACACATCCGTGATAGACCGAAATATGCATATGTATAGGGCATATGTATGGGTCAGTCGCAACTGCCGCAGCCACCGTCCCACCGCTATTTCGATAAACCATGACCATGTGTCCTTGACTATGTTTAGCAAACCAACAACAACAAACTCAAACTCCTTTCCATTTCCAAACCAATAATCCATAACTGTGAAATGTAACTGCAATAAACTCTCTGGTTCTGTTTAGTTGGGTTTCAACTAAACTCCCCATGGTTTATGCATAGAATAATATATTCTCAATGTATACCAATAACAGTGATAATCATCAATAAAATCAACAAATAGTTCATTGTCATTAATAATTATTACATCAGGTCGTAACAGTACAATCGTACAGATGTACGGACGACCGGAAATACAGTATTGTTACAGTCTCCCCTAGTTAATAAATGTGGGTACTTAAGCTTCATCTGATCTTCTCACTCCCAGGTGAATTCTGGACCACGCTTCGACTCCCAACGTACTTTGACAATTGGAATTCTACTGCGTTTGAGCTTTTTAACCTCACGATCCATTATCTCCACTGGTTTTTCAACAAAGTGCATGGTATCATCGACGCGAATGTCATCGAGTGGTACCTGAAGATCTTGATCAGCTAAGCACTTCCTCAAATTGGACACGTGAAACGTTGGGTGCACATTACTAAGTTCTGGAGGAAGTTCCAACTTGTAGGCAACCTTCCCGATCCGTTCAAGGATCTTAAAAGGGCCAACATATCGTGGAGCAAGTTTACCTTTCTTCCCGAATCGCACAACGCCCTTCCAAGGCGATACTTTAAGTAATACCATATCATCAACTTCAAACTCTAAAGGTTTGCGTCTTTTATCCGCGTAGCTCTTCTGTCGACTGCGAGCAGCTAACAGATTGTCACGGATCTGGCGGATCTTGTCAGTCGTCTCCTGAATAATCTCGGGACCAGTGATCTGCGATTCGCCGACCTCGGTCCAACAAATAGGTGACCGACATTTTCTGCCATAAAGAGCTTCAAACGGCGCCATACCAATGCTCGCGTGATAACTGTTGTTATACGAGAACTCAACCAATGGTAAATGGCTATCCCAATTGCCACCGAAGTCGATGACACAAGCTCTCAACATGTCTTCCAATGTTTGAATCGTCCGCTCCGTCTGTCCATCCGTTTGAGGATGATAGGCGGTGCTAAGATCCAATCTTGTTCCAAATGCTTCATGAAGTGATTCCCAAAACCGTGCCGTGAAACGAGCATCACGATCCGATATTATGCTTAGGGGAATTCCATTTCGGCTAACGATCTCATCGACGTAGATACGAGCTAATTTCCGCACCGGGTACGTCTCGCGTATCGGTAAGAAATGAGCCGACTTGGTTAATTTGTCAATTATCACCCAAATACTATCCTTACCGTTTGCGGTTCGTGGAATTTTAGTAATGAAATCCATAGAGATATTCTCCCACTTCCACATCGGTATTTCCGGTTGTATTAACAATCCCGAAGGTCGCTGGTGTTCTGCCTTGACTTTTGCACAGTTAAGGCACTTAGACACATAATCAGCAATATCCTTCTTCATCCCAGGCCACCAGTACAAGGCCCGAAGGTCTTGATACATCTTATCAGCACCCGGATGGATTGAGTAACGAGACTTATGAGCTTCATCCAAAATCACCATCCTAAGATCACCCCTGTTCGGTATCCACAACCGATTCAAATAATACATCAAACCATCATCCTTAATTTCCAATAAGATTTCAGCCCCGCAAGACATCTCATTTTTCAAGTTATCCTGAGCCAATGAGTGTTGTTGGGCTGTGAGAACATCATTACGGAGATTAGTGTGCACTCGGACACTATGAATCTGAACTTGACTCTTGCGACTAAGCGCATCTGCTACTACATTCGCTTTACCAGGATGGTAGCGAATTTCACAGTCATAATCGTTCAACAGTTCAACCCATCTCCGTTGTCTCATGTTAAGTTCCTTCTGATTGAGAATGTGTTGCAAACTTTTATGGTCTGTAAATACTACACACTTAGTGCCATAAAGATAATGTCTCCATATCTTAAGCAAACACGACTGCACCAAGTTCCAAGTCGTGTGTAGTGTAGTTCTTCTCGTGAATTTTCAGCTGTCTCGATGCATATGCCACAACCTTTCCCCGTTGCATGAGGACACAACCGAGACCTAGGTTGGATGCATCACAGTAGACTACAAAATCATCATTTCCATCAGGCAATGTCAAGACAGGAGCATCACATAGTTTCTGCTTCAAGGTCTGAAATGCCTCTTCCTGCTTTGGTCCCCACTCGTATGGTTTATTCTTCTGAGTCAAAGAAGTGAGAGGGACAGCAATCCTGGAGAAATTCGAAATAAACCGGCGATAGTAACCGGCAAGTCCAAGAAACGATCGAATCTCCGTCGGTGTCTTCGGTGTACTCGAATTCTTCACCGCATCAATCTTTGCAGGATCCACGTGAACACCATTCTCATTGACTATGTGTCCCAAGAACTGAACTTCCTTAAGCCAGAATTTACATTTAGAGAATTTGGCATACAGTTGTTCTATTCTCAAGATCTCCAAAACCAACTTAAGGTGTTTCTTGTGTTCTTCCTTGGCCTTTGAGTATATCAAAATATCATCAATGAATACAATCACGAACTTATTCAAGTATGGCCTGCAAACACGGTTCATGAGGTCCATGAAAACCGTCGGTGCATTTGTAAGGCCGAAAGGCATTACCAGAAATTCATAATGGCCATATCTTGTTCTGAAAGCCGTCTTGGGAATATCATCATCATGTACGCGAAGCTGATGATACCCAGACCTAAGATCGATCTTTGAAAACCATGCCGAGCCTTGAAGCTGATCGAAGAGGTCATCGATGCGCGGCAATGGGTATCGATTCTTGATTGTGAGTTTGTTTAATTCGCTGTAGTCGATGCACATTCGGAATGACCCATCCTTCTTCTTAACAAACAGGACCGGTGCACCCCATGGCAAATGGCTCGGGCGAATAAACCCTTTATCAGTTAGTTCTTGTAGCTGGCTCGCCAATTCTTGCAACTCCGAAGGCGCAAGTCTGTAAGGAGCTTTAGCGACTGGGTTCGCACCAGGTATTAAGTCAATTCAAAACTCTACTTGACGTTCTGGTGGAAGACCCGGCAAATCATCTGGAAATACTTCAGGAAAATCTCTGATTACAGGAACGTCTTCAATGCTCTTTCCTTTCTCTTTCTTCTCCACAATGTGTGCTAAGAATGCTATACATTTCTTCCTAAGGTACTTGTGTGCTTTAGTGTAGGACATCAGCTTAAGACCTTTACTAGAAGTTTCTCCAAAAACTCTTAAGATTTCACCCGAAGGTAAAGGAATACGAATATATTTCTCATGACATACAATCTCCACTTTGTGGGTGGCTAACCAATCCATGCCTATGATAACATCGAAGCTACCAAGATGCATAGGTATAAGATCAATTGGGAAAACGTGATCACTTAAGTTCACAGTACATCCACTAATAACAGTGTCAATATCAATAGTGTTTCAGTCAACCACATCCACGTTAAACGGTTTATCTAAATATGTACGTGTTCTACCAAGCATGCATTCAAAATCATATGAAACGAAACTCCTATCAGCACCAGAATCAAATAAGACAGATGCATAAGAGTTGTTGATCAGAAATGTACCGTTGACCACATCTTGGTTGGCTTGAGCAGCTGGAGCATTCAGTTGAAACGCTCTGCCTCTTGCCACCCGTTGATTGTTTCCTGTCATTCTTGGGCACTGGTTTTTGAAATGACCCACTTCGCCACACTCATAACAGGCTCTTCCCTGTGCAGGAGGTACCTGGCGAATGGGTATAGCTGGAATAGGTTGTGCATGCGGAGCTGGCAGTGCAAGCGGAGCAGGTTGCATCTTTTATGCTTGCGGTGCACTCCGACAGACATTGGCAAAATGACCATACTTTCCACAGTTGTTGCAGACACGACATGGCAAGTTAGGTGCGTGATGATATCGGCAGGTATTACATTGGGGAGTGACCCCAACATAATTTCTGGCAGTGGTGTTGTTTGATGATTGCTGCGTAGACTTAGCAGCAGGAGCAGTAACCACAAAGTTTCTAGTCTTCCTCTTCTTGTTGTTGCTTCTTGAAGAGCTGCCCTGTTCAGTTTTGACTTCAGTTGAAGCCTCCTTTGCAGCTGCTTTGGTGTCATTCTTCTTAGATCCTTTCCGTGTGAGTGTTCCAGCCCTTACATGGTTGTCAGTCAGTGTTGCAGATAAACGAATTGCAGCCTCCAGTGTGGTAGGGTTGCTACCATAGACTGTGTCCTGAATCTGCATAGGCAGTCCGCCTATGTACTTCTCAATCGCTCTATCCAGTGGTGTCACTAGATGAGGCACCAACAGACTATACTCGTGGAAACGAGTATTGTAGATGACATTCTCTCCACTATCTTGTTTGAGTTCCCAGAACTCAGTCTCCAGTTTCCTCATCTCACTGCGAGGACAAAATTCAGTGGTCATCAGATTTTTGACCTCTGTCCACGTCAGTGCAAGGGCAGCATCAACTCCCCTAGTTCGTTTCTCCCCATTCCACCATGTTAGTGCTCTCTTTTGGAAAACACTAGTGGCATAACGAACTTTCAGATTATCGGGGCAATCGCTGTTGATGAAAGTGTTCTCCATACTCTCGAACCACTGCAGCAGACCAGTGGCAGTTTCAGAACCTGTAAACTTCAGTGGGTTACAGGAGTTGAAGTGCTTGAACGTGCAAGTTGGCGGGTTTGCACCACCTCTGTTCTGATTGATATTCTGATTGGCTTGAGTCAATTGGTTCACCAATCCAGAGATAAGGTTTGCTAACTCTTGTATGCCTGAGTTGGCATTTCCGTTAGCATCCTCTGAGTTCGTATCGTCTCCGTTGTGACGGCGTGGCGGCATGTTTCTGAAGAGATTAGAAACATGTTACTACCATTTACAACGTAAGTCATACAAACTATGGTCAAATGAGTTCCTTTTAAACAGTTAGGATTACATATAGGAACTATATTTTTCTCCTATCTGTCATTAAACTCATAGCATTTATAAATTTCCTAATATTATACTAAGTGTCCTAGTTGGTCATAACTAATATTAGTTAACTATTCCTAAGTGTCATAAATTCCCCACCCTATACCAACACTGACAACCTCACAATGCAATGCAACAAGCTTATATATAGGGCATATGCAGGGGTAGATCGCAACCTCCCCTACACCGTCCCACCACCGTTTCATTGCACCACAATTATGCCCTTGTTAGAATTTAGGGTGTGTCATGTATCTTACCATAGTCTGACTTAACAAACCTTATCCTAAGTAGGATAATTTTGAGTGAAGTGGTCTCTAGTTCCCTTGGACAATTAGGTTCGCCTAATGTCTAAGTTCACCTGACATGTAGGTTCGCCTATTTCTAAGTTCACCTAATGTCTAAGTTCACCTGACATTAAAGTTCCCCTAATGTCTAAGTTCACTAAAAGTCCATACTAACCCCAATGTCCATAATTATCAATGAGGGTTCATATCATCACTGAGTGCTCTTATTGTCACTAAGTGTTCATATCATCCCTATTATTTATTCTCATCAAGTGTCCATACCATCACTAAGTGTTAGTATCATCACTATGCGTTTATATTATCACCAAGTGTCTATATCATAACCCAAGTCCATATTCCATCACTAATCGCTCATATCGTTCGTTAATCCTATGCACCCTACGTGTCCAATAAGTGTGTTCACAAGTGATTTTATAATTGTTAATCAAATATGATCATCCAAGAGTGTCAATCTAAACCATTCCAACAAACATACCATCAACATCAACCTTACAACATTTCCTAGTAGTATCCTAAGTTCCTGACACTGACAGACCCCCAATATACTACAAATGGTATATGTATAGGGCATATGTAGGGGTCAGTCGCAACTGCCCCAGCCACCGTCCCACCACCTTTGTAGTGTAACACGAGTGTGTCTTTGTCTTGGTAATCATAGTTCAAATAAATAATTCCTAAGGCAGATAATTCCTAAGCAATTAATTTCCTAAAACAGATAATTTCCCAAACGGGTAGTTCCCACATTCTTCAATACTGACATCCACCTAATGTACCGTAAATGGTATATATATAGGGCATATGTAGGGGTTAGTCGCAACTGTCACAGCCAACGTCCCACCACCTTTACGATACACCACGTGCATGTCCTTACTGAATCATTAGGGCACAAGTAAACAAGTAATACATGCGAATCAGATATATAGCAGGAGTTCAGTTAACATGTAATAAACACATAAGCATGAAATCCTGAATATACTAACTAGTTTATGAAATAGTTCATACTAGGGTATCCTATGGTTATAGATTAGGTCAACCATTTCTAGTAACCTAATTCCCTATAACCCAGGCTCTGATACCAATCTGTAACACCCCGACCGATGGCGGAAACGTCGGGATGCCACGAGGGATGTGTAGATTGTTCATAAGCTCGTGGGCATCTAATTAAATCATCACATAATCATTTAATCAACCAAATTAATTACACCAAAAATCATGTTCATCATGAATTAAGTACATCAATTACACAAAAGAATTAGCTAAACTAACTAAACTCTAACCACCAGAATTTCAGTTAATTTTAGCTAAGTCCAAGATCCTATGTGATGATGTCCAAAAGAGTGAATTCATCTTCCTCAACCTACTTAGCTTCATCACCTGAAACATGTAAGAAAATCAAGTGTCAACTACGAAGTAGTTGGTGAGTAATCATAAGTTTTTATACTTAAAAAGTGTTTTATAAAACGAGTATAAAAGTTTGTGTTTAAAAAGGTTTTATAAAAAGTTTAGATGAAATGAGTATAAGAACTTATGGTCTTTCTGAGAAAATCCATAAAAGTACCTGCGAGATAATCCATCACAACACCCAAACAAGCAATCACAAACACATAATCACAAACTCAAATAATCAGAGATAATCATAGATAATCATAGACAATCATTCACATATCCATTCAACCAATCACATACATCAACATTCTCAAATAATATAGTGACTATACATGATATCATTGAAATTAACCGTAGTTAAAGACATGATTCATGGAGTGGTATCCAACCACGTGACAATACATGTGACCATTATGGATGACCGAAGTCAACAATAAGGTCTCATGGAGTTATGATAATCCAAGTGACAATACATGTAATCGTCTCGGATGACCGAAGTCAACACAACGATACACGGAATTGTGGTAACCCACGTGACAATACATGTGATCATTTCGGATAACCGAGGTCATCAGCAATACCACACGGAGTTATATTCATTAATGTTAATCCATGATAATCCATATTATGAATATCATTTTGACAAACAGGTATCATCCATGTGTTATCAAAATAATATTTAAAATTGGTATACATGTTTCACCTCCGAGTTTTAAAACAAAACAGTTTAAAAAGGAGGTTATGAGAACTCACCTGAATTTCTCAGATTCAGTGTTTTCGTAAAATGCGCGCTCACATAAGAAATCAACAACGACTCAACAACCTGTATTCATCGTGTGTTCCGTAATCATAAGTATGTGTGTTTCCTTTTATGCTCATAAGTATATTATTAACTTAGTTTATTTACTCTAAGTTAGCATGAACATTTGTTGCTACTAAGGTTATTATCATCATCTGTAATTTAAACTTGTATGTTTTAATTATCAAATGGTGATAAACAAGTCTTGAGATACTAGGTGTACCCTCATGAATATGTATGATAAAGAGTGATGTCTTTAATCATACACGTATCTATACATGCATGCATGTCCAATTAAATTGACCACCAAACTTTCTAAGTTATAAAATTAACTTTTAAGTTCAAGAAATCACACTTAGGTTAATTACATAAAATGTTTCAATGTATATAATCTAAACTTTCTTTTTTTTTAGAAAAAAAAATGGTGATCCTTATAATCTTCATGCATGCATGGATAAGGCAAGGTTTAGGTTCAAAACCCCAAGATTCGCTGCCCCATACCCGGCCACTTAGAGGTTCGTGAAGTTGGGTTCGTCTCAGGCTCGGCCATACTAAGGTTCGTGAGTATTGGGTTTGGCTGCATAAGGTTTGGCCGGCCTAGGTTTGGCTGGCTAGGGTTCGCAGGCCAAAGGTTCGTTCCGCACAAAGTTTGCATGGCAAGGATTTGGCCAAGGCAAAGTTTTCATGGCAAGAGTTTGGCCAAGGCAAGGTCCGGCCAAGGCAAGGTCCAGCCAAGGAAAGGTTTGGCCAAGGAAAGGTCCGGCCAAGGCAAGGTCCGGCCAAGGCAAGGTCCGGCCAAGGAAAGGTCCAGCCAAGGCAAGGTTTTCATGGCTTCCAGGTTCGTGGCCCATGAGGTTTGCCCAGCTAAGGTTCGACCAAGCTAGAAGATTCGGGTGGCCAAGGTTCGGCCAAGCTAGGCTTCGGCTGGCCAAGGTTCGGCCAAGCTACGCTTCGGATAAGGTGCTGGGTTTGTGACTTCATGCAGGTTCGGTCAAAGGAAGGTTGGCCTGGCAAGGTTCAGTCAAGGCAAGGTTCGCCTGGCAAGGTTTGGCCAAGGCAAGGTTCGACCAAGGCAAGGCTCGCCAAGGCAAGGTTCGCCTGATGGCACAGGTTCGTGGCCCTTGGGTTCGCTGGGTTGAGAGGTTCGGCCACCCTATAGGGTTCGACCATCCCTTTCCTTTCCCGCCCATGGAGGTTCGCCACTTCAGGAGGGTTCGGCTCCCCTCCTTCTACGCTGGAACAGGTTCGGCCATGGGGGATTCCAAGGCTCGGCCCCTGCTGAGTCGTGAACCAGCCATCCCAACATCATTCCTCCCCGAGTTTTCAGATACTAAGGTCCTCCAGGCCTCCTACTAGTTCTATTTTTACATATAACCCAAAGATGATGTACAAAGATGGTGACCATATACGAAATAGGGTTTTCACCCAAAACCGAAAAGTAAAACGTATCTCTTACCTTTAAATCGTGATCAACAGCTGGGTTTCTTCGTATCCTCTTGTTCCCCTCGATCACATGAACGCGTAGACGCCAAGATCTCGTGATTTCGTTGAGAAACGAAGAAGTTATCGTAGTGAGAATTTAGAGAGAGAGAGAAGTGTCGTGGGTGGGTGTTTTAGAGAGAGAGTAAGAGATGAAAAGTGAGGGAGAAAATGGAGACATTCTTCCATATATCGTGTATTATCCCCGTGTGCTCGATCTCGTTTTTATCGCGATAAACTAAAATAAATGCTCGTTTTTAACGTAAAACTTATTTAAAATAAAACACATTTAAATATTATGTTTCGTGATAATAAAATGATTTTAACCAATGTTGTTTCATAAAACGATTTCGAATAACATTGTTTAGTAAAAGAAAAACATTTTCGCTAAATTATTTATTTAATTTAATACAATTTGTTCTGTTTCATTTTAGGTTGTGATTCCTAATAAATATTTTTAAATCTATTTTCTTTTTTTAATATCGTTAGATCTTATTTACTTATCTCGTCGAAACGCATTACTCACGTACGTATTCGTATAGGTCGTCACCTTTGCGAATTCGACGCTCGTATCGTATTTCGATTTGATTTACAATTTCTGGAATATCGTTTCAGAATATCATTCTCAATAATCATATTCGTGTGAATCGTCACTCACGCGAATACGTTATTAAGTTAATATTTCTGAATTAATATTCGCGTTTAAGTTATGTTCGTAACCTCACCATCGCGTAATTAATTACAATATTGTTTTCATTATCTTATTACCTTTAATATTAAATTCCCAATCCAAAACCCACTAAACCATATCACTGACACATCCGTGATAGACCGAAATATGCATATGTATAGGGCATATGTATGGGTCAGTCGCAACTGCCGCAGCCACCGTCCCACCGCTATTTCGATAAACCATGACCATGTGTCCTTGACTATGTTTAGCAAACCAACAACAACAAACTCAAACTCCTTTCCATTTCCAAACCAATAATCCATAACTGTGAAATGTAACTGCAATAAACTCTCTGGTTCTGTTTAGTTGGGTTTCAACTAAACTCCCCATGGTTTATGCATAGAATAATATATTCTCAATGTATACTAGTAACAGTGATAATCATCAGTAATATCAACAAATAGTTCATTGTCATTAATAATTATTACATCAGGTCGTAACAGTACAATCGTACGGATGTACGGACGACCGGAAATACAGTAATGTTACATTGTCACTCATTGATTCCACAGAATGTTGTTTTCTCAACTTTATCACATATTCCTGTTAAAAAAAACAATGTTAAAGATAATAACTCTTTTAGCAAACTTATAAATTGCTATGTGATAATTAAATCAAATATTCAATCTCCATCTATATTTCTTTTTCGGTTTCAACTTCCTTAAATTATTTTATAGAAAACGTTCATACTTTTGCCATGTTTTTTTGGCTCATTTTGTTCTAATTTTGTGTTAGTTTTCATTAAAAACTATTATGTATTTGTATTGTTTATAGAAACTTCTCATCAAAGTGGATTTCATGTAAACAAGGAAAGAAGGAAATTTGAAGGATCTAAGTCCTCACAGTTCATGGGGCTGAAATGATGGTCTCATAATTTTATTAGGCGTATTAGGTACATAAATGATCTAAAGATGAGCTTCAAGAAGTAGCTACAGGTTGACTAGGGGCAATGGAATTTGACTTAAGATCCTGGTGGTGTATTCTAACAAGCCTGCATATGGGGATCTGATTGCTTTGTACAGTTTACTAGTTAATCAAAAGGTTCCATCTAGTATGTATGTATATAGGTTGCAGGGATTTCATTGATCAGATATGAGATTTTCTCCTAGTTCCTGATGCTGGAAATGCTGGCCACAGATTTTTGTTAGGCATACTAAGTACATAAATGATCTAAAGATGAGCTTCAAGCAGCTACAACATAGAGAATGGTTAAACAAAAGCACGTGGACTAGGGGCAATGGAATATGGCTTAAGATGTTAGCTGTGTTTTCATAGAAGCCAACATATGGGGGCCTGCATATGTGGCTAGTGACCTGTGCAGCGTGTAGGTCCAGATATTGTCAAGAACTGAGCTTTATGTCTCCATTCTGCATCAAATGACTATATAACGTGCGAAATCCAGAATAGAATCACAAGAACAAGAAGAAAGATCAAAACTTTTATATATTCAGTGAAGTTCACGAAACAGTGCCTCAATACGTCTATAGAGCACGCCTCGGGAATCCAACCCTAGAACAGTACAAAATACGTCTATTTATACTACTCTAGGAGTACTCGAACCTCTATACACGAAAATGGTTCGAGTACTCGTAATACTACTGTACTCGAAATACATGTACACCAAATATAACAAAATCATGTCTTCGATTCTTCTCTGGTTGACTTTGTCAGTCTTCATCTTTAGTCTGGCTCTACAAACTCCCCCTAGACTGATGAAGTCAACCGATAGGGAGTGAGACAGAGTGAGGACCTGCCCCAGCATACAACTTATGTTCCATAGCAAAAGCGACTACACGAGTAAAGGGCTTCGCCTCTTCATCCCAGTCACCGTAGACTCTGATAGGTGACTCGTGTAGTTTCTGCATATCCTCCTTGCCAAACTTGAGAAGATCCATCGGATCAAGTATCATATCAATGTCTTTAATTTCGTCTTTGTTCCTGAGAATGACATCAGCAAGCGTCTTCTCGTCAAAATACCAAGACAGGAAGTTGGCCAAGGAGTTGTCGGGAGCTCGTGAAGAGACAGAAATGGCTTTCTCAGTGTGTGGCGGCAGATACTTGTAATAGATCCATGGTTCTTTCTTGACAGGATCCAAAATGCAAGTAGAAACAAAACGCCTTCCTTTTGCTGTCTTCATCACTGGAAAGTCTCTGTCGCATTGATCTTTCAAGAATTTGGCGAACAGATCGGCTTGAGTGTCTTTGGAGGGATTGAAGAACATCGCGTTGTTGATGCTCTTAATGTCAAACTTTGGCATTGAGCAGAAATCCCTTGGCCTCTTGAAATATTCCAGCTTCCCATTCATTCTCTTCACAAGATTAATATCTTTGTCTTTGTCGTACATCCGGCAACAGAAGTTTGATTTGTCATTGCGAACTGCAAACAAGTCTCTGTCGCATGTCATGAATGTATGCTCTGGATGTTCTTCCTGCATTTCTCCTAGCCATGATGCTCGAATCTCTGGAGGAGAAGGTGTCCAGTCTTTCTGCCTGTCAAACCAACTATCAATGACTTTGGTCAGTGGAGCGATCTCCTGTCCTTCCGGGTTGACATACTTGTGAGCATACAAGAAGTCCACATATGGATCTTTGGAGACGTTGCCGAGAATAACATTTTCTGGTTCTTCTTCTGCAGATGCTCCTGCATAAGATTCGGCTTTATCTTTCCTTTCTTGCTCACAAATTGCATCAAAAATAGAATCCATAGATACGTCTGCAAATAAGTCTCCGAGTCCCGCTTCACCGAGCTCTTCATTGAATCCGTCAAACAAAAAGTTCTTTGGAAGATCCTCAAATAAATCATCATAAAATTCAAGAGGCTTCTCCGAAGAAGGTGGATTCTCATAAGCATCGGTATCTTTGGCAGTGTCATGTACAGGTTCATCATCCTTCTGACCTAATGAACTGTCACCCTGGCCCATGTCACCTCGCGTATTGGCATCATCTTTATCTTTCCCTTTGTCATCCTTGGCAGTGTCGCCATCTTTGTCATCCCCTTGGTCATCCTTGGCATTATCGCCATCCTTGTCATCACCAACATCTTTCTTCTCAGTATCTTCTTCTACTTCATCATCATCATCATCATCATCATCATCATCATCATCATCATTATCATCATAATCATCATCTTCATTCTCATCAAACTTAGACCCGGCCAATTTCTCAATGGCCTTTGTCAAACGTTTAATCTGTTTCTCCAGACGGCCAAGATCGCGTATTTGTCTTATAAACATCTCACATACTCTGACCAAGGCTCCCTGCAACTCATGAATCTTGTCATCCTTTGTGATAGAATCCTGTTCCAGCAGGAAAACATGCTCTTGAAGCCATATCATATCCGCGGGAGTCCCCTCATGCGCATAACGCGATGGTGTGTCTTGCCTTTGTCCCTTTGAATTTTGGATGTTGATGGTGGTGGTTCTGAATGGTGGATGTGAGTGGGAGATGATGTGGTTTGGGTGGTTTCTGAGGTAGTGAAAGATGGTGGTGGTGGTAGAATGGAAACTTGGGTGGTGGTTCTGGGTTTAGTGGGTTGGGTGGGTGGCTTTTGTTTTGGCGGTTGTGGTGGTTTAGGCTGTGTGGGTGGCTTAGACTGTGTTGGTGGTTTGGGTTATGGTTGCGGTGTAGGCTTAGTAGGAGGTGGAGGTGGTGTGGGCTGAGTAGGAGGTGGTGTAGGCTGAGTAGGAGGTGAAGGTGGAGGTGGTGGAGGCTGAATAGGAGTCAAGGAGGACGATCCCGCGGTCTTCTTCTACAATCTGGGATCCTTTGTCCGCTTGGACATCATTTTGAGCCTCTTCTTCTTCGGCGAACACTCAAGAGTCGGCATGTAGTCTGTGTCCTGAATGTCTTCCCGTTCTGCTCTGGTCAATGGTGGGATGACCGGCTCTTTTTCTCTAATCAAAATCTCTTCACCGGATAATGATGAAGTCTCAGAAATAAGTTCCTCTATGCTTGTGCTGGCCTCTGTGCTTGTGCCAGTATAAGGGATATAATGTTCTTCTGCAACGAAGGCCGTGGCTCCTACAGCCTAAACATCATGTTCATCAGCAAAAACTGCTACAGGAGTGCCTTGTCCCTCCATCTCTACATAATCTCCAACGAATCTCCCAAACTTGATCAGAGGGCTTTCCTCGACGTACTGCTTCTTTCCACGTTTGTTCATCATCATGTAAGAGAATATGTCTTCCCTCATCCTCTTGATCCCTAGAGTACCAATGGTGGGAACAAGGTTCGGATGTCTCTTGTTGATGGCGATCTGGATAAATCGTGGGAAGGCCAGAAATCTTTCTTCTCTTTCCTTTGATGTTGGCATGCATGTCTCGAAAGATCATCCTGGAGTAGTTGAAATACACACCAAATGCTAAGGCTACCATACATGAGCTGAGGGTTTGATTCGGCACATCATATCCACCTTTCCTCCCAGACAGACATTGGGTCATGACATGTGCTAGATATCTCCGATAAGGGTGCAGAAACTTCTTCTTTGTGGGAGGATAGACAACCTCATGACCCATTTGATAAACCGTCCTGTGAACTAAGTCGTGATCGAGTTCAACAGGGTCGGTTGCCTTGTCGCTGAACTGAAGGCATTCCCTCAAACTCTGCTCAGTAATGATGACTAGCTGGCCTTGAACTTTGCCGATCAAACTGACTATGCCATTAGCGTCCGTGCGCTCAGTAATTGAGTTCCAGAAGTCCTGAATAAACTCAGATATGATCTCTGGATGCTCCACGATTGCGTAGTTCACCGGAGATAATATCAGTCTATCCACCAAGCTTCGGAACATCAAGTTCTTCTCAGGTGGATCTCCGACATATGCAGACATGTTGTGGTCTGATACAAATCTTAAGTCAGCCATCACGCTCGAGGTACTTGATGAAGACCATAGAGGGCTTTGTTTAACTTTGTAGGACCTTGAAAAGGACTCGGTTCCTTGCGGATTCTGCTTGGCAGGCCCACGAATAGTGCGGAATCCTATTCGGGGGTTTTCCAATTGAAATCAATGAGCCCAGTGGTAATCCGATGATGAGGAGTCGACGTTTTGATCGAAATCGAACACCACGGGGATGAGAACGAACTTGGAACGAAGGAGACGGATCTGAAAACCTAGGGATTGACAGGGAATGCTCAGGAGTCTTGAAATATTCTGTTTTGTAGGTATTTATAGTAATCAGTAGATCACACGAATGGATTCACACTAATCAACCATTCATGCGAACCACGATCCACGAATGAAGCAATAACGTGAATGAATCAAATCTCTGATTTATCCTTACGAACCAATCAGAAACATGACTCCTTCGCTTAACTGATCGTTCGTTAAGCGTTCATTCGTACGAATTGACTCATTTTAGGTTAATTCGTACTAATGGTCCTGTAATATATCAAAGGTCAAAGTCAACATGTTTAAACACAAATACGCAATGCAAAATACGTGATCTCATTAATAATTAAAGCTTTTTACAATCATATTTGACCAATACATAGAACTAGGGACATTTCATGCATCAACAAACTCCCCCTTGGACCTAGTTCTCTACTTTATCATCATTGGTCTTCAAAAACTTCTTGGAAAGAGCTTTCCAATCAGAGCCGGCATTAATGTCAAACACAAAGCATAACCGGATGACTCTTATATACTGCAGCGCTTGTTCCATATCTTTGATATCGAAGAAGATCTGACATCTGTACAAGATCATCACATCTTCAATTGACAGGTTGGTCAGCCACATGGGATCGAAAACACTAACAGTATCCCATTTGTCTTCCTTGCAAAGAACTATCACAGCCTCAGCCATTCTACCATCATAATACCACCATCTGAAGCTGTCTGACAAGTCTTGAGGCATCTTCCTTAATGGAATCTTCTTCATGACCTTAGGAGGCAACCACTTCAGTTTAACTATGTGTTTTCTTGTTTGAGCATCAATCTCAGGTAGATAGTAACGTTCTGGTCGTTGTGGTTGGAAGTTCACCCACTTCTTTCTATACTCAAACTAGATTTGCCTAGCAAACCAGGATGACAACCCCGAATCTTCACTGTATAACATCTTCAGACGAGCCGGTTGATTTACTTCGAACTCGGGCAACGTCTTGAAGTCATGAGGAAATATGAAATACTTAATTCCTCTTTCTCTCTTGACTACATAGCAGTGTAAGTCCACAAAATATGCCCAACTCAAAATCTGACCGCCGGACTTGTATCCTTTGGTTCTGTAAACCTTGTTGCGAGGAGTTGGAGTAGGAGGAACACTGCTTTTCATCAACACTTCCCAATAAGCATCCCATTCTTCTTTTCTCTTCTGAATGTATTATGCAGAAGATTCACAACCACTGACCTTCTCGTCTATTTTCCTGTTTAGTTCCTCCTCAGAATGTAACCCGAAAAGATCACTAAATGTAGGCAGTTCCTCTTCAGCAAAAATATACTTGACGTTCTCTTCTTCATCAAGATCCTCCGAAATAACCTCATTAATATCATCAAAGGCTTCTAGGGAGGGAAGGTCGAAAGCAGGAACAGTAGCTTCGTCCAAAATAACATCATCTGGATTTAACCTGAAAAGGTCTGCTATCTGCTCTTTAGTGAGGCAGTTAATGATCTCACCTTCTTCTTTGTCATAACTCACTAAATGTTGTATGATGCCTTGAGCGTCAAGAGTCATAGTCAACTTTTCATCAAGAGGACATCTCACAGGCACAACATCTACTTCCTCAATGGCTTTAGGTTCTTCAGCTTGATCTTGAGATGACTCGGGAGCTTTATCGTGATTCTTCTTAAAACTGATTTCTCCATGTGAGGACTGCTCTAGAGAACTGGAAGAACTGGCAGAGGCACTCCCCGCTATGTCATTGTCATCTGAGCCATCATGATCGGTACTGTCATAATCAACATTCTCCTCATCAGATTCCTCCTCATCTTCTTCTCTTCTTTGTCTGAATCATCGGAATCAGGGTTGGATGCCTCAATCCTGGGAGTGGAGTCCTTTAAGCTTTCAATCTGCTCAGTGAGACGCTGGTTGTCAGCCTCTAGGGCGAGGATCCTCTCGTTGAATCCATATGCAGTCAAGGCAAGCTGAGTATGCTCGTCCACTAACTTGAGCAAACGATCTTCAAGATCATCATTTCGGGCTCTCAAATCTGCCCTTTGATCAGCATCCTGCAACAGTATAGCATCCTGCTCATTAACTCGTTGTGTCAGCTGAGAAATGGCTTGATCTGTTCAGCAACTGCGACAGTCAGTGTTTAAGGATGTAGTGGAGGGACCAGAGGAAGCAACTGTGAACATAGCTGTAGCAGCAGCAGAGGAAGTCTGAGGGAAAGTAATATGACATGCAGGAGTAGCCCCAGACCTGGACAGTGAAGAAGTCATAACTGTTGCAGCAGGTACAACAGTGGAGGCTGCAACTGAAACTGACTATGTCCGTCTCTGCAGGACGAATCTAGTCCTTCTCTTCTTAGCTGGCGGGGAGGTAGTCTGTGATGCAGTGGCAGAAGAAGTACGAGGAATGGGACTAATGTCAAACTCTGGAGTAAAAGTAGGATCCTCAGTTTCCTCTCTCCTTGATGCTTGATCCTTGGCCTTTTCTCAACATAAATCAACTGGGATCTATAAGTGGAAGAAACCCTTACAGGTTCAGGTTTAGTCTCCTCTGAGTCCGTATCATCATAACCCTCATCATCATCATCACCATCTTGGTCAAAATCAAGAGCATCCTATCCCTCATCTTGAGATGTAGTAGCACCGATCTCCATAGAGGCAGATCCAGTGGCTACAGAAGCAGTAGAGGTAACACCAGCATCAACATTACTACCAATATCACCAGCACCAACACCATCAACACCAGCACCACCAACACCATCACCACGAACACCACGAACACCAGCACCACCAACATCAGCACCACCAACATCTCCAACATCATTACTTTCTACTTGAGGAACGATCATGTCCTCAATATTTGAATTAGAATCATCATGTCTCCATCTCCTCCTAGCAGGTGCTACATATTCTGGATTATGGAGATTTCCAAAAAGACTACGATCTACATGCCTCGCATCCTTCTGCCTATAAGTCTTGACAGGTTTGAGCATAGTATCTGTCATATGCTGCAACCGGATGATATCTGCATTAATCTTGGGGAGATCTAGCAGCTGTGCATCAAAGATCATCTGGAGGAATCTAGGATACATGAGATATTTTTTATCTCCTTTTGAGCTAATATTCTCCTTCATGTGCATGAAGACCGTCTCAGAAAAATTGAAGGGAATATTTAGGATCAAAGCTACAAAAGCAGACTGTAGAGTCTCTGTCAGTTCATCAAATCCACCCCATATGGATCTCAGGCAGTGCAGAAGAACATGACATAGATACTTGAACTGTGGACTAAGGTATGCCTTGTTCAGCACTCCAATGGTGAGATCTCCTCCATACTTGCATCTTAAGAAACAACCTCTTACAAGGTGTTTATCTAACAAAACTGGGTGATCAGGCAGATCCTGAAACCCTGATGAGTTCTGCAGATACAACCACATCACGTCCACCAACAACTCCCTTAATGACTATAGGTTCCACAGTACAGTCAATATCAGCTGACTCCCAGAAAGACTTATGATGTGAGAAGTATGGAACATGTATAGTAGAAATGGTAGTGAAGATGCGAGATCGTCTGAGAAAAGTGATGATCCCTTTGAAGTGATCAGCATTTGGTGATGATAAGTCTAAAAAGGCACAAATGTTGTTCTTTGGAAATGCTCTTAGATCAATCATTCTGCAATCAGTAAAAAGCAATTCAGTTCAGAATGACAGAAATAAAACCGTTGAAACACTTGACCAAAACACTTCATTCGTGCGAATGATTATGATATTAGACTAAATAGGCACAAACGAAGGGTTAGACGAATCAAGAAGTCATACTAATTGACATGATACACGAATGAGTTACACTAACAAACTCAGTCGTATGACACGTTCATTCGTTAGACCTCTCAAACGAATTGATTACTTCATGTGATAAGTTTACGTGAATGAACAGCTCGTTCGCCTGAACATAAACCCTAAAACCCTAACTTTGTAAAATTCATGATCAAGGCATAAAAATGGTCACATTATGCTGATGAAACTATATGAACAGGTTTTAGATCGATTTGAACATAGTTAAATGGTTTATTGGACAGCCAGCCATTCAAAACCTAAAACCCTAAATGACCAATCTATTCTGCCCAATAATCAATTAGCGGAGGATAAAATCTGATCCATACAATACCTGAAACAATATAGAAAAGAGTTACGATCCGAAAAATTCAATTATCACGGTTGAAAAGGCAGTGATTGCCAAAGAACTCTCGGTTGGACGAACAAAAACACACACACAGTTAACGAATCGAAATAGGGGACAATGAGACTTTGGACAAAACAGAGAGTTTAAATACAAAACTCACTTGTGCCGGAGTCCCATTCGCATGAAGGAGTCGTTCGTCAAAAAGATTCGTACGAAACTGTTAATGCATTAGATGTCCCTAGTTCAGCCTTTGTATGATCTTTGATGTATAAAGTTTATGTTATTACTGAAATCAGTCTTTCTATATTGTTGATTAATGTTTATATGTGTTTGACTATGTTTAACTTTGATTATATATGTCTTATAGACCCATTCGTACGAATGACCCTAAGAATGAGGTCATTCGGCCGAATGAACGCCTAGCGTATGACTAGGGCGATCGAATGAGTCATCCGCATGACTCATTCGGTTGACCAAGCTCATTCGGCTGAGTCATTCGCCGAATGAGTTGCTTCGGCCACTCATTCGGCCGAATGAGTACATTCTATATATACTTGTTCAAACAGATTAAAACCTAACTTTCCGAGCCTCCTCTCTTCCCAGTGCACTCCTGAGTCACACCCTTAGGGTTTTGAGTGGTTCCTTACTGTCCAACTTCGATTCTCATCCCGTGGTGTTCGATCTTGATCCAAACGTTCTTCCCTCACCTTCGGATCGCCATTGGGACTGTTGGTTTCGATTGGAAAACCCTGGAATAGGATTCCGCACTATTCCAGAGGCTGTCGCGTAGATCTACATAAGAACCGGATTGTTTCCGGGCTCCAAGTTGGTCCTACAAAGTGGTATCAAAGCTTTGGCTCTTGATTCTGCTCGATTTTCAATCCAAATCATCATATTTTAGATTTCTTGTTCGAGATCTGTGAAAACCCTAAGTTTCTTGTTCTTAAAGTTACTGTTTCATTGCAAATCCGTGGGTTTTTTTGGATGTTTTTTCAAATCAATCATTCCAATTGCTTGATAATGATGTCTTGAAGTTCTGTACCAAATTTGGTGGTTAGACTCACTTTAGATCGAAAGTTATCGCGATTTTTGCAGCTGAAAACCATGGTACGAAGGAGCAGCTCATCTGAATAGATCATCCGAATAGCCTTCTTTCGGCCGAATAGCTCTCATTCGGTCTTCTGCTCAGTCGGTCGCCAGTTCATTCGGTTGATTCATTCGTTCGGTCAATCTGTCATTTGGTACTCATTCTTTCGGCCTTCAAGTTTATTCTGTTCTTAATTCATTCGGCCAAGCTATTTCATTCGGTCAGATCACTCTCTTTCGGTCCTCGATATTCGGTCCAATTTGTGTCATTCGGCTATCAGTTTGAGAATTTTTCTAAGTGTTGGACACACTTGCTTTTGATATCATGGAGGACTTCGCTTTGATGGCTAAGCAGAATCATCGGATTCAGACGTTTGTTACTCACTGAGACCGAGACAGGAAATTCTAATAAAGCTCCTAAGTTGCTTTCATTAGACGATTACCCTCACTGGAAATACATATTTGAGATTCACATCAATGGAGTTGATACCAACTTATGGATGATGATATAAGGTGGTTACTTGAGACTTCTAAATGAAGATGGAACTCCAATGTTAGTCACCCGGATGACTGAACCCCAGAGGAAATTATATGACTATGAGAAGAAAGCTTATGCTATTCTGTCCTAGTCCATTGCAACTGGTATATTTCATCAGTTCAGACAGTTTACATCTTCTAAGTTTTTGCGGGATGCGTTGCAGCAGAGATACGAGGGAAATGATGTGTTGAAGAACATCAAGTCCAAAGCTTTGAGGAAGGAGTTTAATAGTTTCATGTATGTGGGAAATGAGTCCCTAGATGATCTGATTGCAAGATTCTACCATCTTCTGAGTGAACTGTTTAATCATCAGGTCAAGACTACAAATCAAGAGAAGATTCAGTGCTTGGCAGATGCTTTACCTCCCAAATGGGAGTCATTTCTCATGGTCTTGAAGCAAAATGAGATGATGGCAAGTATGGACATCAATGATTTTATCCAGAAGCTGAAAGAGCAAGAAATTGAGAACAAGTGGAGGGCAAAAAGAGTTGCTCAAGTTCAGGACCCTTCACTGTATTATTCTACTCCTACTGTAGAGAGAGCTTCTTCTCACGTTCCACTAAATACTGCTTTTGTCTCTCCGACTAAAGAAGCTCTTGTTTCAAATCAGATTCATTTCAGTCAATCATCTTCATCATCAAGCTCTCAGAAAGAAAATAGTCATCCAGTCACCAATCTGAAGACAGACAATTTTGATAAAGAGACTGTAGAGATTGCAAAGGAGCACATGGGTCTTCTGTCTACCCTTGTGAGCTCTTATGATGGATTACTAGCTGGGCAGATTGGTAATCCTCACTTGACAAATGATGCTTATTCTCAAATAGACCCGGATGACATGGAAAGGATAGACATCATGTGGGCTCTAGCTAGTGCTGTCAGAAGAGCTAAGGATTTTGTGAGAAGAACTGGAAAAAACATCAACCTGAATAAGGATTCAAAATTTGGTTTTGATATAGCATCTGTCACTTGCTACAACTGTGGAGAGAAGGGACACTTTGCAAGACAATGCAAACAACCAAAGAAGACAGGCAACAAGAATCCTTTTCAGAATCAGAGATCTTCTGCATCAAATCCAGAAAGAAGACTTGTACCCATTGATACTCCTGCTCATGCAAGTTTTTCAAATGCAAGCAAAGCTTTGATGGTACAAAATGATGAAGGCGAGAATTGGGATTTCAGATTCAATCCAGATCAGGGAGGACAAGATAAAGCCTGTGTTGCAGAGATCCAGAAGACTGATGAATCCAGTGAAGAAAGCACTTCTGAAGAAGCAAAGAACAGTCTGGAGGAATCATCTGGTTCAGATTCAGATAGCACTTCAGACTCAGACACTCAAGCAGATTCTGATGCTGAGTTTGAAAAACCTACTACCCAGTTTGCTATGATGGTGAACACCTCTGCTACCTCTCAGCCAGATCAGGTATTTGATGAATGTTCTTCTTCTCATTCAAGATGCTTTAACTGTATTGATTTTGATAGTAAGGTCCTGGCTTATCAGAAGCACAATGCTGACTTAATCAGCGATCTCAACCAAATGATTGAGGCGAACATAATTTTAAAATCTAATGAAAAATATTTTCAGGATAAAATTAACTTGTTAAACAGACAGTTACATGAGGCTGAGATTGCTGTGTTCAATAAGCAGGATGCAGTTACTTCTTATCTCAACACCGTAAATGAGACAAAGAAGAAACTTGCAATAGTTGAGTGTGAATATGAGACATTAAGCCAGAAGCTCAAGAGCTATGAGAACTCATCTTACATTATTGAGCACATGATCAGTAATGGGACTGATCAGGATGGAAGGGTAAAGAAACAAGATACAATCACTCTCCCCCACCAGTCTTGAACAGCTTTGTGAATTCTCCAAATGACAAAGAGGTTAAAGGCTTTCAGGTAAAAACTCCATTAGTTATTGATCCCATTTGGATAATATCTGATGAGGGTTCCTCAATGTCTGAGGACTCTTTTGTGAAGGGCGTGGTTGAAGATTGGGTCTCTGATTCTGAGGATGAGTCTGATGTCACTCCTCAAGTGTCGTATGTCAAGAATCAGACATCTGTTGCCAAGAAGGCTAACCCAATCTTACCCAAAGCAAACATGGCTTTAAAGTTATCCAAAGCCATCTGTTTTGTTAAGTCTTCACAAAATGGTGAAGCAAGTGAGATCAAAGAAACTGAAAAATCTGTTTTTAATGGCATAAAAGGTTTGGGTTTTGTGCAAGAAAAGGCTAAGAAAATTGTTTTTCAGATCAAAAACTCTCAGTCTAAAGCCAAACAGTTTTCTAACAAAGACAAAAGAGTTTGCTTTGAGTGTGGTGCACCTGGACATGTTTTCAAATTTTGTCCTCAATTGATCAGACCTAAGGTTGCACCACCCAGAAAACAAAATCAGAATTTTATCAAACAAGTCAAATCTGATTTTAAATCATCTCAAGAAAAGCCCAAACAACCCAATATTGTTAAGCCTTTGGATAAGGGTAAAGGGAAAGTGGTGAACTTGAATGTTTCCAAGGTTGTTAATGTCAATCAATCAAAACCATCATCCATTTACTTGAAAAATTCTTTCAGTAAAAATTCAGTTTGATGACTCCAATTTTCTGGTGACAAAGGCGGGTTCATTACGGGAAAAGGGTATTCTTTCAAACGGCCAAGTTTCCTTTGACAAAGTCAGATACGTGAAGCAGTTGGAGAACAATAATCTTTCAGTGTCACAGATTTGTGACAAGCAATACAAAGTTCTTTTTGATGACTCCAATTGCTACGTAGTCAAGCAAGGCGTAACTATTCCTGAAGATTGGATTTTGATGTTTGCACCCCGTAAGCAGGACTTGTATGTACTCAACATGTCTACAGCTTCAACAACATCCTCCACAGCTTCATGTTTTATGTCAAAAGCCACAGAGAAAGACTCTATTCTTTGGCATAAGAGGATGGGCCATTTGAGTCTACGCAAGATGAATCATTTGGTACACAACAACTTGGTTGAGGGTGTCAGCTTAAAAAATTTCAAGCTGTCTGATATCTGTGTCTCGTGCAAGAAGGGAAAGCAGACCAAGCAGTCTCACAAGCTAAAAAAGTATCATTCAATCACTGTTCCTCTTGAGCTTCTCCATATGGATTTATTTGGACCAGTCAACCGCAAGAGTATAGGTGGAGATCAATACTGTTTAGTCATCACTGATGAGTATTCCAGATATTCTTGGGTTTTCTTTCTGAAGGAGAAATCAGAAACGTTTGAGTGTATTCAAGTTTTGGTAACTAAACTTGAATCCCTTTATAAGCTCAAGATCCGTATGCTCAGAACAGATAACGGGACAGAGTTCAAGAATCATAATATGGAGAACTTCTGCAATGAACATGGTATTGTCCAACAATTCAGTGCTCCATATGTCCCACAAATGAATGGGGTTGCTGAGCGGAAGAACAGAACTTTGATTGAGGCTGTTCGGACCATGCTTGCTGATTCATCCCTTCCAGTTCAATTCTGGAATGAAGCTGTTGCAAATGCTTGCTACACACTGAACCGGGTTTTGATAGTCAAGAGACATGGGAAGACTTGCTTTGAGCTACTACACAACAGAAAACCTAATCTTAAGTATCTTGAACCTTTTGGTGCCCCGTGCACGATGCTTTAGAAACACGAGCATGGCAAGTTCAATGAGAAGGTCGAAGAAGGGTATTTTCTTGGGTATAGTACTCCTAAGGTCGAAGAAGGGTATTTTCTTGGGTATAGTACTCCTAATAAAAGGGTCTACAATCGATCAACTCAAAATGTGGAGGAGTGGTACCACGTGGACGTTCAAAGACATTCAATGCCCCTACCTGGGAAAGGTCCAGACTGGATGTTTGATTATTCAGACCTTTTCAACTCGTTCAATATGCCTCCCATGGACTCAGATGAAGATGTTGTTGTTCAAATGATGTATGATGCACAAAATGCACCTGATGAACCTGTGCAACCTTCATCAGCTTCAACTCCCATACAGATACATGATGACAGCTCAGACACAGATGATAAACTAGATCAACCAGCTGCCCCAGAACCAAATGTTGACAACATTGTACCTGGTCTTGAGGACTTGAATCTGAACAACCTTGATCCACACGTTGAGGTTCCTGCTCATACTGTTGGAAGGATTAATCGCATTCATCCTCGAGAAAACATTATTGGAAGTCCGCTTGATGGGGTAAAGACAAGAAATCAGTTGTCTTCAGGTGGCCTTGCTGATATTCTTGACTTTTTTGATGTGAACTATTGTGCCCATTCTTGCTTCATCTCTCAAGTTGAACCGCGCACCGTCATTGAAGCATTGAGAAAAGAATCATGGGTTGATGCGATGCAAGAAGAACTCCTACAATTCAAGAAACTAAGTGTTTGGCAACTTGTTGACAAACCAAAAGGTGCAAAGGTTATAGGCACCAGATGGGTTCTTCGTTGCAAAAGGGACAATCACGGGATTGTTGTGAGGAACACAGCACGTCTGGTGGTTCAATGATTCAGACATATTGAAGGACTTGACTATAATGAAGTATTTGTACCGGTTTCTCGTCTTGAAGCAATTCGTATCTTCTTGGCATATGCGTCATTCAAGAAATTCAAAGTTTATCAAATGGATGTCAAGAGTGCATTCCTTCACGGTGTGATCAACAAAACAGTGTATGTCAATCAACCTCCCGGGTTTGAAGATCCATTGCATCGTGACCAAGTCTACAAGTTGGACAAGGCACTGCATGGATTGCACCAAGCTCCGCGAGCGTGGTACGAGTCACTGTCCACTCACCTTCTGAACAACGGGTTCAGAAGAGGTGTCATTGACTGCACACTGTTAATTCGAGAGAAGGATGGTGACTTACTCTTGGTGCAAGTTTATGTGGAAGATATCATTTTCGGTTCTACGAATGATAGTCTGTGCAAGGAATTCGAGAAGGTTATGAAAGACAAGTTTGAAATAAGCTCAATGGGGCAGATGAAATTTTTTCTTGGGTTGCAGGTGGATCAATCTGAGGCAGGGATCTTCATTCATTAGACCAAATACGTTGGTGACTTTCTTAGCCGATTCAGTATGTCGGATGCAAAACCTGCTAATACCTCACTGGCTGTCAATCACGGGATTACACCAGACGAAAAGGGGGAGTTAATCGATGCCACTCTGTACTGAGGAATGATTGGGTCTCTCATGTATATTACTGCTTCTCGGCCAGACATCATGTTCGCCACATGCTTATATGCTCGTTATCAGTCCAAACCAAGAGTATCACATCTGATTGCTGTGAAGAGGATTATGCGTTATCTGAAGGGTACTCCTGATCTTGGCTTATGTACCCTAATGATGATAACTTTGAGCTTACTGCATACAGTGATTCAGACTATGGCGGATGCAAAAGATATTTCAAGTCAACATCTGCAGGATATCAGTTCTTTGGAACCCGTTTAGTTACCTGGCAGTGCAAGAAGCAGACGTCGGTGTCTACTTCAACATGTGAAGCTGAATATTTTGCTGCTGCTAGTTGCTGCTCACAAATCAATTGGATAAAGCAACAACTCAGGGACTATGGGTTACATTTTTCTACCACTCCTATTTATGTTGATAATACTGCCGCCATTGCTGTCACTATGAACCCAGTCCAGCACTCGAAAACCAAACACATCGACATAAAATATCACTTCATACGTGATTGTTTTGAAAAGAAACTCATCGATGTTGTTAAAATACACACCAATCACCAGAAAGCCGATCTTTATACAAAAGCTTTTGATAAACCCAGATTTTTATATCTGCAATTGGCTAATGGTGTTTTTCAAAAGGATGAAGTTATTCCTTCATCTGAAACAAACAAATGATCATTGCTCTTATTAGTTAGTTTCTTTTGTTTTAATTTTTAGTATTTCTGTTATTTTTCTTTCTCTTAATCAAAAACTCAAAAAGATTTTCTGTTTTAGGTTTTTAGGGGGAGAAAAAGTAAGAAGTTTAATTTGAAAAACCAAAAACATTTGAAAAATTTAAAAATCCAAAAACATTTGAAAAATTGTAAAAATGAGAAAGTCTTATTTGAAAAAGTGATGTGTTCATCTATCATGTCTTAAAAGCAAAAGTGAATGCATAAACTGGAAACACATGAGATTTGTGATTTGATGTACTGATAGGCCAACTTTACAAATGTATAGACGATTAGTGATTACTTAGAAAATCTGACTTGTGGGATCCATTTTAGAAAACTAGCTAAGTGATAAATAGTTTTTGACTCAAATCAAGCATACACCTGTTATCATAGGATCTAATAAGGTTTCCAATGATTCATGAATTCAAGTCTGTACACGTGCCATACCGCTTTGTAAAAACCTAGCAGAACCGTCCATTCAGATGAGAATGATTGAATCACAAGAAAATAAAAGTAAATATGATTCTGTACACGTGCCATATTGCTGGGTTGCAGTCCAGCTGAAGCCGTCCATTCAGATAGGATAAGCTAAGAAAAATACAAAAATAAAATAAGTTCGATTCCATACACGTGCCATATTGCTTTGTAAAGACCTAGCTGAAGCCGTCCATTTGGATAGAACTAGTTGATCATGTCAACACAGTTCTGAATACGTGCCATATTGCTTTGTAAAGACCTAGCAGAAGCCGTCCATGAGAATGTGTTGACCATGAGAGACAAATCAAAAAGAAAAATTCAAAAAGAAAATAAATTGGAACCTTATAGAATTTATGATGTTAGGTATTAAGTTATGCAGAGATGAGTTACAAACTGGTTTTGATCTTTATTGGTTAAATAAAATGGGTAACTCAGTCAGAAAATATGAGTGATCATTAAATTTGTTTAGAAATGATGTATTGTCAGGCTTAAAGTGGACAAGTATATCAGTAATCAAATCATAATACAAATGTGCCTAAAGTGTAACATTTAGTAATGCTGATTTGATGAGATTAGGTGTATGTGTCATTTTCTTGAAAGACTGCTCACAAAAATATGTGCTTCTTACCTGTTTTTAGTTTTAAATTGTTAGTTGTACAGTTGTCTTTCGTTTCAGAAAAATACAAAAAGATTTTATATTTCAAATTTGTTTTAGATGATCATTTGTGTGTTCAGATGTTCAGTCGTATCTGAATCCATCACCAACCAGACTAATCTTCATAATTGCACTCGTTTAACTGTTCATAATGTTAAATTTGAAATTAAGTTATGTTTGTGAGTGCTAAGCTTCATTCGTGCGAATGAACCAGGAGAATAGCTCATTCAACCGAATGACTTCATTCAAGCGATTGAGTCATTCGGCCGAATCTATCTGGGCCGAAGCAACTCTTTCGGTTGAGTCATTCGCCGAATGAGACTCCTATTTAAAGGGCTCCTTCGGCCGAAACAGCTCATTCCCCCAAATTCATTCTCTCGGTTTACTGTGTGAAGTTCTTTCGGCCGAATCAGCTTCTCTCCATTTTTCTTCGATTTCTCATCTGTTCATCAACCCTACTGATCATATTCCTTCTTGTGAACATTACATGTATCATTGGGGCAAAGATTAGCCAATTTTGACCATTGATTCTCTGTAAACAGACCTTGGATTAGGATTCTAGGGCTCCTAACTGTCACCACTCAATAAATGACCAAATCGAACACAAAATCACTTAATACCTTTTCTAAGAACCTTAATCAGTTGTTTCTGAGCATATTGGTGTGGTTTTTGTGGACTGATTTGTGATTTTGGCATCTTGGGATTTCGAACTTCTTCGGCCGAGCGAATGGCGTCCTTTTGGACTTCAGGGGCTGACCGAATGAGTGCAGCGACAGAATGAAGTCATCCAAACGAATGAGGCTCTTTCGGTCACTAGCCTCATTCGCTGGTCATTCGTTTGACTAGACTCTTTCGGTCAATATTTCAACGTAATGAGTTCCTTCGGTTGTCATTCGATTGACTTGATCTATTCGGTCAATATAGCCTCATTCGCCAATCTTCATTCGGCCATTACAGTCTCATTCATACAAGTTTTACACTTGTGAAAATTTTCTGAGTTTAATCAATTGTTTTACTGAATTGAACTAACACGTTTATTCTTTTGTTTTTCAGTATGGCTGATTATAAAGCGGTGACGAACAACAACATTTGTGCTCACTTGGATCTTGCCACCAAGAATGCCGTGTATTTCAGAGAGATCATTTCATTTCTCAGGCACTCTAGGATCTTTCCAGCTATTTTTACTATCTATGATCCATATCAGTCACATCAGCGGGATTTCTGGAGATCCGTAGATATAGATTGTGAGGTGGAGCCGCCGGTGATTAGGGGAAAGGTGTAAGGGCATGATGTTGTAGTTTCTGCAGAGCACCTCAGGAGGATATGTGGATTTCAGGATGCACCTGATCAGCCCATTCTACTTGATCGCTATCTTGTTCGTGGATGTTTTATGCGATGCAAGTACAATGGTGATCTGGGAGTTGGAGTCCTCAACAAGGCTTTTCTATCTCCATAGTTTAAGTACCTAGCACATGTACTTATTCATTGCCTGGGCTCGAGGAGAGGGGGATTTGATGAGCTGCGGGAGACCATTCAATGTGCATTTGTTGCTTTGGTGTTGAATCTACCGTTCAATTTTTCTGAGATGGTGTTCACTCTTTTGAAGGAGAATGTTGTGCTCAAGGGTGACAAGAAGTTCTTGATGTACCCAAGATTCCTCTAGCAAATTTTTGATGCTCAGGTGCCTAACCTGCCGAAGACCAGCACAAGCATCATTCGGTTAGAGCACATGAACGACATCATTCTCAACAGAGTGCTATCATACAGGGGAAAGGAGACGAAGCTTCCAGTTCGTTCTCTCTTTGGTCATCTTCAGAACCCTGAGTACATTGCTCCCGATGGTAGGAAGTGAAGACATGACGATTCTGACTCGGATGTAGAGGATATTATTGTACCAGGTGATGATGATGGAGATGATGGTGATGGTGATGATGGTGGAGGTACTGAAGTTGGGGTTAGTGGTGCAGGAGCTGCTGAGGTAGGTGTTGGTGGTTCAGGTGCTGGTGAAGAGGATGTAGATGTTGATGCATTATTAGACCTGGATTTCATGGCTACTACTCTGGCCACCGTCTCTACTCCACTAGAGATGGCTGGTACCACATCAGCCGAAGACGAACAGATGGAAGATGTTGATGAAGAGGATGAGGGTGAGGATGCCTCAGATGACTCTAAATCAGAGGATGTTGGGCCACAGGTGGTGACCACATGTTTTAGGTCCAAGCTGGTGTTTCTTAATACAGGAGACCTAGAGCCTGATAGGGAGGAGATTAGGGACCCATCATTTGTCCCTGATTTTGACTTCTCTCCTCCCCCACGTACTTCCACTTCCACATCTGCTGCTGCTGCTATGCAGTCCACATCTTCCCCCGGCCAAGAGAAGAAGGACCAAGTTTGTCCTGCAAAGGCGGTCAGAACTGTCAACTGTTGCAGCATCCACTGTTACATCAGCTGCAGCTGCAACAGTTGCAGTTTCTTCACTGACCAGGTCACGGGCTATACCTTCACGTACTACTGTTGCCTCTCTGACCTCCTCTGGTGTTCATGTTGCTATTTTCACTACCGCCTCTTCTGGTCCCTCTATCACACGAGCTGATTCGCACATTCCTACTGTTTCAGTGACTGAACAGCTCAGTACACTGAACAGTTTGTTGCTTAGGTTGATGGAGAGGAACCATCAACAGGAGGAAGCTATTGCCCAGCTCACGCAGAATGTCAGTGAGCAAGATGCTCTACTATTACAGGCTGCTGACCAACGTGCAGACTTGAGGGCCAGATCTACTCAACAGGAGGAGCAACTGCTCAAGTACATTGATGAGCACAACCAGTTGGCATTGACTGCCTCTGGTTTCAGTGACTGGATCCTAACTCTTGAGGCCGAAAACTTGCGTCTTACTGAGCAAGTTGAAAGCCTCAAGGAGGCTAATCCCAGGATTTAGGAAACTGAAGCAGTCTCCAATGATTCAGACGGGGAGAAAGAAGAAGAAGATGATGAAGAAGAAGATGAGGAGTCTGATGAGGAGAAAGTTGACTATGAAGACTCAGATAAAGATAATGATTCTGATGATGATGATGATGGTTCAGGAAGTGGGTCTACCAGTTCTTCAAATGCAGCAGAGGAACAGTCCCCTCCCACTGAGATCCGAACCAAGACTAAGCATGATAAGAGTGCCAAGCCTCTGCCTCCTCCTCCTCAGACTGAAGATCCTAAAGCTACTGAGGAAGTTCAAGCTGTGCCTCTGAGACGTCGGTTGGATGAGACGTTGACCATGATCTTAGACTCTCAAGGCATCATACAGCACTCAGTCAGCTATGATAAGGAGGAAGGAGAGATCATTCATTGCTTTCTCTGCTCCTGTTTCTGATATCCCTTCTCCCGAGACTTTTGATGATGTTGATGAAGTGATTTTGGAGGATATCACTAAAGAAGAGGACGCAAAGTATGCTTCAGCTGAGGATGATCTACCTACATTTACTGATCTTTTCGAAACAACACACTGAAGAGGAGCTAAGCAGAAAGGTTGAAGAAAAGGTCATTGGTAGTGAGTCTTCAGCAGAAGACATTCAGAGAAGAAAGGAAGAATGGAAAGCCTACTGGGAGGTGTTGAAGAAAGAGAGCGTTGCGAAGATGCCAGCTACACACACCAAAGTTTATAGGACGAAAGGTTACAAGGCCGGAGGTCAAATACTTAGTTGGGCATACTTCCATGATCTGCAATGCTATGCTGTCAAGAGAGAACAGGGAATCCAATACTTCAAGCACCCCCACGACTTCAAGACGTTGCCAGGATTTGAATTCAATCAACTAGCACGTTTGAAGATGCATTAGAGTTCAGATTCGGGGATGTCTGCTTGGTTCTCTCGACAGATTCAGTATGAGTACAGGAAGAGGTGGATTAACTTCAAGCCTCAGGAGCCTGAAAGATACTATCAGCCTGAAATCAGTGGTGATACCCGCAGACACAAGGTCCTCCTGAAGTGGCTGCCTCCAAGAGTCATGAAGAAGATTCCATTACGGAAGATGCGACAGGACTTCTTGGACAACTTCCGATGGTTGTATTATGATGGGTGTACTGCTGAGGCTGTGATTGTGTTGGGCAAGGGCAACAAGTGGGATACTGAACGTATATTTGACCCGATGTGGCTGACGAATCTGTCACACAACGATGTCAAAGCTTTATGCAGATGCCATATTTTCTTTGATGTAGAAGACATGGAGCAGGCTCTGCAGTATATGAGGTTATCAGGATCTGCATTGTTTTTGGGATTCATGCTAGAACAGACTGGAAGGCCATATCAGACAAATACTTCAAGAAAGATGCTGCAATGTGAGGAACCAGGTCCAGGGGGTATGTTAGTGCATTAGGTGTCCCTAGTTCAGCTTTTGTATGATCTTTTATGTATAAAGCTTATGTTATGAATGAAATCAGTCTTTCAATATTGTTGATTAATGTTTATTCAAGTTTATATGTGTTTACTATGTTTAACTTTGATTATATATGTCTTATAGACCCATTCGTACGAATGACCATAAGAATGAGGTCATTTGGCCGAATGAATGCCTAGCGTATGAGTAGGGCGATCGAATGAGTCATCCGCATGACTCATTCGGTTGACCAAGCTCATTCGGCTGAGTCATTCGCCGAATGAGTTGCTTCGGCCACTCATTCGGCCGAATGAGTACAGTCTATATATACTTGTTCAAACAGATTCAAACCTAACTTTCAAAGCCTCCTCTCTTCCCAGAGCACTCCAGAGTCACACCCTTAGTGTTTCGAGTGGTTCCTTGCTGTCCAACTTCGATTCTCATCCCGTGGTGTTTGATCTTGATCCAAACGTTCTTCCCTCACCTTCGGATCGGCACGGAGACTGTTGGTTTCGATTGGAAAACCCTGGAATAGGATTCTGCACTATTCCAGAGGCTGTCGAGTAGATCTACATAGGAACCAGAATGTTTCTGGGCTCCAAGTTGGTCCTACAGAAACAATAGTTCATTCGTGTACCCCATTCGTTTGTGATGTTTGAGTGAATTAGCCATTCGTTCGTGTGAACCATTCGTGCGTATGAACAATCAAAGTGATTCATTTGTGCGAATGAGTCAACAACATTCATTTTAAAGATATTTCAAAACAAGCACTCAAACACCACAATTATGAAGTTTTGTCTGGATTGAAGATAAATTGAGACAAGATTGAACACCTGAACAGACAAATGATCATTTAAAAATAAAAATTAAAATAAAATTGAAAAATGTTTTGTATTTTTCTGAAAAGAAGATAACTGTACAACTGAACTATGACAAGCAAAACACATATTTTTGTGAGTAGTCTTTTAGGAAAGTAACATATATACCAGACCACATCAAATCAGCATCCTTGAATGTTATACTTATGACATGTTGGGTTTATAATGCAACTACTGATATACTTGTCCATTTTAAACTAGACCATACTTTATTTCTAAACAAATCAGTGATCACTCATATCTTCTAACTAAGTTTCCCATTTTAGTCAACCAATAAAGGTCAAAACTAAGTTATAATTCATCTTTGCACATCTTAATACCTGAGATCATAAGTTCCATAATGTTCCAATTTATTATATTTTTCAATTTTCTTATATTCAGTTTCTCAATCTCAACACATTCTCATGGACGGCTTCAGCTAGGTCTTTATAAAGCACTATGGCACGTGTCAGAACTGTGTTGATCAAGAGTTTGGTTCTATCCAAATGGATGGATTCAACTAGGCTGCAACCTAGTGTATGGCACATGTATGGAATCATACTTATTTTATTTTTGTATTTTTCTAGCTTATCCTATCTGAATGGACAGCTTCAGCTAGGCTATAACCAGCAATGTGGCACGTGTACAGAGTCGGACTTACTTTTATTTTCATGTGATTAATTCATTCTTATCTGAATGGACGGCTTCAGCTAGGCTGTGACCCAGCAGTGTGGCACGTGTACTAACTTGAACTCATGAATCATTGGAAGCCTTATAAGATCCTATGATACCAGGTGTATGCTTGATTTGAATTATAACATGTTTATACCTTAAGTCAGTTTTCTAGACTGGATCCCATAAATCAGACATTCTAAGCAAACACCAATAGTCCATAAACTTGTAAAGTCGGCCTATCAATACATCAAATCATAATACCCATGTGCTTCCAATATATGCATTCAATTTTGCTTTAAACAAAGTGACTGGTTAACACATCACTTTCCCAAACAAGACTTTCTCATTTTACAGTTTTCCAAATGTTTTTGGTTTTTCAATAAACTACCTTTTCTCCCCCTAAAAACCTAAAGCTGAAAATCATTTTGGTTTTTGAATAAGCAAAAGAAATGTAAAGGAAATTCTGCATATACAAAAGAAAGAAAGTAAAATTAAGAACAATGATCATTTATTTGATTCAGATGAAGGAATGACTTCATCTTTCTTAAAAACGCCATTAGCCGATAACAAATATAGAAATCTGGGTTTATCAAAAGTGTCACACCCCCAAATTCCCACGTACGGTGTTAGACCGCGCGGGTGTGACGTGGCCAGGATCACAGCTCATGGTCATATAGAACGACTCTATATGAGTTACACAACATACAGTTTTGTAAAGTTAACAAGTTTTCATAAGCAGCGGAAAAATAAAACCAGTTACAGCGGAAATGTAAATTGTTTCAGACACTACATGAGCATAAATTGTTTTAAAGGAAACATAACAGACACAATAATACAAGCCTAGGACTAGAGTCTAATGCATGAGACTCTCTTGAACATCCTTCAGTGCATCCTAGCTTGTAATCCTTTAGTTACCTAAGAATAAATGCGAAAAAGTGTCAACTATAAAGTTGGTGAGTTCACAGGTTTAGACAGACATAAATCAGTAAAAAGACATATACTGGGTATGTTAAGATGTTTGTTGGATCTACGATCCGTGAGTGTGTCAGTTCATCTTACTGAAACTCGACTGTTTCCGTTTGCCTCCCCGGGTCATCCCTGAACCCGGCATCAACATCGATATTACACTCGTTATGACCTCCAGTCAACATTGGTGCCGATTGGGGCTAGTCAAACCCAGTAGTACTACGTAATAACGACTCGTTTGTTACACAACTAACGGTAAGGATACGTGAGGGCTTAATCCGATAATAGTTACACTCAAAAATGGTTTTTACAACATACCAGTCATATATCTAAAATAGTTGCAATGTAATCTCACCCCAAAAGTTTAGTAAAACAGTATAAGAGTAAAAGTGGGGTTGTAAACTCACCTGAGTTTCAGTGAAGTGCGTTCGTACAAGAACGAAGTAGCACACCGGCTAGCAGTTACCTATATCACATAGGTGTTATAAGTTTGTGTTCACATACAAGTGGGTCTCACAGGACCGTGTTCGTGTCCAAGCAACTCTAAGATGTTATGTGGGTCGTGTTGACCGTGTTCGACCGTGTTGACCGTGTTTGACCTAACGACCCGTTGGTGATGGTTTTAGTTCAAGTGATCGTGTAACGTGCGATTTAGTGTCGTGTGATGTGTGCGGATACCAAAGTCACATCCGTGAGGAAACTTACTATTTATTGTAAGTTTCTATTTCAGGAAAGTTCCCAAATTAAGCAAGTCATGCAAGAATCACTTTCCGATTATTCTAATATGCATAGTTAACCTAAGTGAGCATGTTATCACATAGCACATAGTCACACTTAATCGGTTAAGCACGTTTCGCGTGTAAAAGTTACTATTTTTAGAAAGTTGTAAAATAGACATGTTTCACTATGTTTATTAACCAATCTCATCTAAATATCAATATATTAGTCTCAAATAAGCATTTGATCATATTCGTTACAACCAACATGTTGCCATTTATCGACTCCGTAATATAAAGTTACTAATTATAGTAACTTATGAAAATTACTCATATCTTATTCATTCAAAGATATAAAATCACTTATTATCATCATATTAACATCAAATAAGAATGTTAAACATACAACATTATCAAGCTCATCGTTTTATAGCAAACTTATGAACAAAAGTTTCTATTTTTAGAAACAAGTGTGTAAGTCATAACTTTTGACAATTCTTACAACTCGTACACATCAATAATCATCATATTAGCTTCCTAACATCATTTTATGCATAAATCCTAATCTAATCACATGCATGTTTGCTATTTCATCATAAATCGCTATCTCATATTATTAAAGTTACTAAATATAGTAATAATGTAAATAACCATTTCCTTGATATCGACAACACTTCCAACTCCTGTAAATCATCACAAACATCACTTATAACAACATTTCAATATCAAGAATCATACAAATAGACTTAGATCATTCTTGCATGTTACTACAAACACCCATTTCATAGTAAAATCATCAAGTAATCATCAAATACCATCAATGTCATCATAGATCGTCCTAATAACTTCAAATCAGTAGCAATTTCACTGAATAACAGATCTAAGATCACAAATTCATGGAAATGAGGTTGAGATCAGTTGGTTTGGAGCTCCAAGGTCTGCTGGTGAAGTCCCCTAGTCGAAGTGTGAGGGGTGGTGGTGATAGGTGAGCCTCCAAGTTCTTCCTCTATGCTTTAATCTTCAATCCAAGCTTCTTCAAGCTTGTCTATGGCTCAGGTTCTGGTAATGGAAAATGATGATAGTGCTCGAGCTTAGGGTTCTGGAACTCGTGAAATGAGGAAATAGGGTGGTTATATAGTGATGATTAGCCTTGGTTAAATAAAGATTTTTGCATGCTGGCGTCATCGCGTACCGCCACGAGGATCTTCATAGGGCTCGGTGTACCGTAATGAAATTCAGGAGTCGAATTCCCCCGCCCATCCTTCGTGTACTGCTAAGCTACATTCAGGAGGCCTTAGCATACCGCGATGGGTTCCTGAGGAGCCCAATAGGCCCAATTTTGTTGTTTTGAACCGGTTTTCGCATATTTCTCGATTACGATCATCGTTTCTCGACATATAAGCAATGTTTTACCTAATTTAGGTTCCCCAAGTGCGGTGAAATTGTACAGTGGTTCGTTTAGTTCACCAACATTCGTTATTCAAGACACGTGCGCGCGTTTTTCGATAATTCCTCGAATTATCTGCGCGTGGACTGTCGTGCCACATGTCACACTAAATATTTATAATTCTAGTTCCACGTAAGTAATAATAATACACATTATTATTTAAAATAAAGTAATGCTGACCTGGAAATCGCGAGGTGTCACAAAAAGCTTTTGTGTAAAGATCGGCTTTCTGGTGATCGGTGAATCTTTACAACATCGATTAATTTCTTTTCAAAACAATCACGTATGAAGTGATATTTAATGTCGATGTGTTTTGTTTTTGAGTGCTAGACATGATTTTTAGTGACAGCAATGGCAGCAGTATTATTAACAAATATAGGAGTTTAGAAAAATGTAACCCATAGTTCCTGAGTTGTTGCTGAATCCAGATGGTTTGAGAGCAAAAACTTGCAGCTGCAATGTATTCAGCTTCACATGTGGAAGTAGACACCGGCGTCTGCTTCTTGCACTGCCAGGTAACTAGGTGTTTCCCAAAGAACTGACACCCCGCAGATGTTGACTTGAAATCGCTCTTGCATCCACCATAGTCTGAATCACTGTAAGCAGTCAGGTCAAAGTTATCATCATTAGGATACCATAAGCCTAGATTCGGAGTACCCTTCAGATAACGTAAAATCTTCTTTACAGCAATAAGATGAGTGCCTCTTGGCTTTGATTGATAGCTTGCATACAAGCAAGTAGCAAACATGATATCTGGCCGAGAGGCGGTGAGATGCATAAGAGATCCAATCATTCCTCGATACAGAGTGGCATCGATTAACTCCCCCATTTCGTCTGGTGTAATTCCGTGACTAACAGCCAGTGGGGTACCAGCAGGTTTTACTTCCAACATACTGAACCGGCTCAGAACGTCACCAACATATTTGGTCTGATGAATAAAGATCCCTGCCTCAGACTGATCCACCTGCAATCCCAGAAAAAATTTCATCTCTCGCATGGAACTCATCTCGAGCTTGTCTTTCATAAGTTTTTCAAAATCTTTGCACAGAACATCATTTGTGGATCTAGAAATGATATCATCCACATATTCTTGCACCAAGAGCAAATCCCCATCCATCTCTTTAATAAACAGAGTGCAGTCAATGACACCTCTTCTGAACCCGTTGTTCAGAAGGTGAGTAAAAAGTGTCTCATACCACGCTCGCGGAGCTTGGTGCAATCCATATAAAGCCTTGTCTAGCTTGTAAACTTGGTCGCGATGCAATGGATCTTCAAACTAGGGAGGTTGACTGACATACACCACTTCATTTAACATCCATTTGATAAACTTCGAACTTTTTGTAGGATGCATAAGCTAGAAAAATTCTGATTGCTTCAAGAAGAGCAACCAGTGCAAAAACTTCATTATAGTCAATCCCTTCACTCTGTCTAAAACCTTGCACTACCAGACTTTCTTTGTTTATAACCACAATACCATGATCATCACGTTTGCAGCGTAGAACCCATCTTGTGCCAATGATTTTTGCACCCTTAGATCTATCAACAAGCTGCCAAACTCCAAGCATATTAAACTGCAACAACTCTTCCTGCATAGCATCTACCCAAGATTCTTCTTTCAAGGCTTCAGTAATGGTTCTAGGCTCAACTTGGGAGATAAAAAAAGAATGGGCACAAAAGTTCACATCTGCAAAGTCGAGTATGTCAGCAAGACCACCTGAAGATAACTGATTTCTAGTCTTCACTCCATCATTCAAATTTCCAATGAGGTGCATCTGAGGATGCATGTTGTTAATTCTTCCCACTGGATGAGCAGGAACAACAACTTCTGGATCAAGATTATTAAGATTAAGATCCTCAAGATCCGGTACAATATTTTCAACATCTGGTTCTGGAACATCTGGATGAGAGTGATGATCATCTGAGTTTGGACTATTATCATGTGTCTGCATTGGAGCTGGAACTGATGAAGGTTGCACTGGTTCATCAGGTGCATTTTGTGCATCGTACATCATTTGAACGACATCTTCATCGGAGTACATGGGAGGCATATTGAATGAGTCAAAGAGGTCTGAATAATCGAACATCCAGTCTGGACCCTTTCCAGGTGGTGGCATAGTATATTTTTGAACATCCACATTGTACCACTCCTCCACACTGCGAGTTGATATGTTGTATACTCTTTGGTTAGGAGTGTTATACCCAAAAAAATAGCCTTCTTCCACCTTTTTGTTGAATTTGCCTTGCTCATGTTTCTTAAGCATCGTGCATGGAGCACCAAATGGTTCAAGATACTTGAGATTTGGCTTTCTGTTATGGAGCAATTCAAGGCAAGTCTTACCATGTCTCTTCACAATCAACACCCGGTTCAGAGTATAAGAAGCATTAGTAACAGCTTCATTCCAGAATTGAACCGGTAGGGAGGAATCACCAACCATGGTTCGAGCAGTCTCAATCAATGTTCGGTTCTTTCACTCAGCAACACCATTCATTTGTGGGACATAAGGAGCACTAAACTGTTGGACAATGCCACATTCATTGCAGAAAGTCTCCATGTTTTGATTTTTAAATTCGGTCCCGTTGTCAGTTCTGAGCATGCGAACCTTGAATTTGTAAAGTGATTCAAGCTTGGTAACCAAAACCTGAATACACTCAAACGTTTCTGACTTTTCTTTCATAAAAAATACCCAGGAGTATCTGGAATACTCATTAGTAATGACCAAACAATATTGATCTCCAACGATACTCTTGCGGTTGACAAGACCAAATAGATCCATATGAAGAAGCTCAAGTGGAATAGTAATTGAGTCATACTTTTTGAGCTTATGAGACTGCTTGGTTTGCTTTCCCTTCTTGCATGAAACGCAAACATCAGACAGTTTGAAGTTGTTGAAACTCACTTGTTCAACCAAATTGTTGTGAACCAAATGATTCATCTTGCGCAGACTCAAATGACCCATCTTCTTATGCCAAAGGATAGAATCTTTCTTTGTTGCCTTAGACATAAAACTTGAAGCTGTAAAAGATGTAGTTGAAGCTGTGGCCATGTTGAGAACATACAAGGCTTGATTTCTTGGATCTGACATCAAAATCTAGTCTTCAGGAATGGTGTTACCTTGCTTGCGAATGTAGCAGCTCGAATCATCAAAGAGAACTTTGTACTTCTTGTCACAGATCTGTGATACGAATAGAAGATTGTTTTCCAGCTGTTTCACATACCTTACTTTGTCAAATGAAACTTGACCATTTGTAAGAGTTCCTTCACCAGTAATAAAACCGCCTTTGTCACCTGCAAAAGCTACATATCCTCCTCTGATTGAGTTGACATATGTTAGAAGAGATATGTCTCCAGTCATGTGCCTTGATGCCTCACTATCAACAATCCAAGTGTTGTTAAGAGCAGCATTTGGGGCAACCTGCACATTCACAAATCATTAGTTGAATTTGGGAACCCAAGCCTTTATAGTCTTAGGTTGACCCAATGAGTCCAGGATTTTCATTTCAATCCATTGTCCATTTGAGGTCACTTTATCTGGAGGGCTTGAGACAGAAGTCTCAGAGGACTTAGCCTTCCAGATAGTTTTTTTGCTGAAAGAATTTTTAAATAGATGGAAAATGATTTGGATTGTTTGTCAAAAGCAGTTTTGGGTGTATTCTGATCAATCATTACCCTTTTACCATTATCTTGAAGCTTGATGGGTGAAGGATGTTTGGGTTTGAATTGAGGTGAGTGATGAACATATTTGACCTCTTTAACAAAATTCTGATTTGGTTTTCTATGTGGCGCAAACTGTGGTTTAATCAAATGAGGGCAAGATCTAGCAAAATGCCCAAGTGCAGCACACTCAAAACAAGCTCGTTTATCTATGAAAGAAAACTTTTTGGTTTTATTTTGAGGCCTTTTGTTTTGAAACTTTGAAACATCGTTTTTATGAAAATAAGTTGATTTTTTCTTTTCATGTTTAAAACCCAAACCCTTAGTCCCAATAAAAACAAGATTGCCAGTTTTGTTGGTATCACTTGCTTCATCCACTTGTGAAGCCTTCACAAAGCCTATTGCTTTGAAGAATTTTGAAGACAGATTTGTCTTAGGGGGGATTGGGTCAACCTTTTTGACACAAGATGTCTGATTCTTAACAATGGACACATGAGGTGAAGAATCGGAATCATCCTCAGAATCAGAGACCCAATCTTTAACCACTCTCTCCACAAATGATTCCTCAGTAGATGAAAAATCTTCACTTGAAATAACTCCAATTGGATCAATTACCAATGGAGTTTTGACTTGAAAATTTTGATTTCTTTGTCATTTGGTGAATTGACAAAACAATTTAGAACCGGTGCAGGACAATGATTGTACATCGTTCCTTTTCCCTTACCCTTCAGATCAGTCCCATCACTGATCATGTGTTCAATGATATATGAAGCACTTTCATAGCTCTTGAGCTTTTGACTTAACGTCTCATAATCACATTCGACTATGGCTAGCTTCTTCTTTGTCTCATTAATGGTGTTGAGATAAGAAGTGATAGCATCTTGCTTATTAAGAAAAGCGATCTCAGCCTCATGTAATTGCCTGTATAATAAGTCAATTTTAGCTTGAAAATATTTTTCACTTGATTTTAAAATGTGATTTGCCTCAATACATTGGTTGAGATCATTGATCAGGTCTGCGTTATGCTCCTGATAAGCCAAGACCTTACTTTCAAGGTCAACACAATGAAAACATCTAGAGTTAGGTGATGAACAATCATCATATACCTGACCAATCGGGGATGAAGAAGTAGTATCCACCATTAAAGGAAACTGTGTAGTGTGTTGGTTTTCAGAATCAGTATCTGTTTCTCCTTGAATTTCTGAATCTGAAGAGCTTTCATCCTCAGATCCTGATGACTCATCCAATCCAGCCTACATTCCTTTAGAATCTTTTCCTGCACTAAGTTCAGCAGCTTCCTTGATATCTGCAACACAAGCTTTCTCATCTGCTCCCTTATCAGTATTGAATCTAAAATCCCAGTTCTCCCCTTCATTATTCTGAACAATCAATGCCTTGTTTGCATTTGAAGAACTGGCATGAGAGGGAGTTTCAATAGGTACCAATATTCTTTCTGGATTTGCAGCAGATGATCTTTGATTCTGAAATTGATTTTGATTTCCCATCTTCTTTGGCTTGTTACATTATCTTGCAAAATGTCCTTTATCACCACAGTTGTAGCAGGTGACTGAGGACATTTCAAAACCAAACTTTGAATCCTTGTTCAAATTGATATCTTTTCTAGTTCTTCTGACAAAATCCTTTGCTCTTCTGACAGCACTTGTAAGAGCCCACATGATATCAATCCTTTCCATGTCATCTAGATCAATCCATGAGTAATCTTCATTGGTTAAGTGTGGATTTCCAATCTGTCCCGCTAGCAATCCATCATAAGAGCTCACAAGTGTTGATAAGAGGCCCATGTGCTCTTTAGCAACTTCCACTGTCACTTTGTCAAAATTGTATGTCTTCAAATTTATGACGGAATGGCTATCCTCTGAATGAGAGGTAGAAGTGGCGCAGGCTGACTGAAGAGTGCCTGATTTGAAGCTGGAGCCTCTTTGGTCTATGAAACAAAAGCTGTTTTCAGAGGAGCATGTGAAGTAGTTCCTTCTAAAGTAGGAGTAGATTAATAAATAGAAGGATCTTGAACTTGTGCCACTTTTTGGCTTTCCACTTGTTTTCTACCTCTTGTTCTTTCAGTTTTTGAATGAATTCGTTGATATCCATGGAATCAAGCATCTCACTCTGCTTTAGTACCATAAGAAAAGATCCCACTTGGGAGGTAGAGCTTCTGCCAGACATTGAATCTTCTCTTGAGTAGTAGTCTTGACATGGTGGTTGAACAGCTCACTTAGGAGATGATAGAATCTGGCAATCAATTCATCCAAAGACTCGTTTCCCACATACATAAAGCTGTTGAACTCTTTTCTCAAAGCTTTAGTCTTAATGCTCTTGAGTGCATCATTTTCTTCATATCTCTGTTGCAAAGCATCCCATAGTGATTTAGAAGAAGTAAACTGTCTAAACTGATGGAATTTATCAGTGGCAATTGACTAAGACAGTATAGCATAGGCCTTCTTCTCAAAATCATATAGCTTTATTTGAGGTTCAGTCATTCGAGTAACCAGCATAGGTGTTCCATCCTCATTGATTGGTCTCAAGTATCCACTTCCAATCACCATCCACAAGTTAGTGTCCACCCTATTGATGTGAATCCCGAATCTATATTTCCAATGAGGATAATCATCCAATGATAATAATTTTGGGGCTTTATTAGCATTTCTAGTCTCAGTTTCAGTGAGCAATAAATTTTGAATCCTGTGATTCTGATTTCCATCAACGTTAGTTCCTCCATCTTAGCAGAAATAAACTAATACAACACTTAGACAAATTTTAGACCTTAGTTACGAACGAAGTTGGATAATACGAATGACGGGCACGAAAGTCAAGGATTCACACGAATGAAAACATGAATTGCAAGTACAAACGAATGAAGGGCCAAACAAAGAACTCAAATGAATGAAGAATTCATTCATATAAAGACCATACGAAACACATGGTTGATTCGTGTGAGTTAAATGAAAGAGAATTAATTCTTCAAGAAGCCGGTTCGTGCGTGGGTCTATTCACCCGAAAACCCCATTCGCACGATCTGGATTTTAGCAGCAAGAAAAATCCTTCTAACTTTGGATCTAGATCGATTTTTGCCACCAAATTTGGTACACACACTCAAGAAGACATTTCTAAGATTTTGGAATGAACGATTTTTCAAAACAACTCGAAAAACCCACTGTTCATCAATGAAACAGTAACTTTAAGCCTAAGAAAAACAAGGTTTTCAGAAAACAAGACACAACAATCTGTTATATGATGATCTAGATTGAAAAACAAGCAGAATCAAGAGCCTAGGCTCTGATACCAATTTGTAGGACCATGGAAACGACTCGGTTCCTTGCAAATTCTACTCGGCAGGCCCACGAATAGTGCTGAATCCTATTCGAGGATTTTCCAATTGAAATCAAAGAGCCCCGTGGTAATCCGATGATGAGGAGTGAACGTTTTGATCGAAATCGAACACCATGGGGATGAGAACGAACTTGGAATGAAGGAGACGGCTCTGAGAACCAACGGATTGACAGGGAATGCTCAGGAGTCTTGAAATATTCTGTTTTGCATGTATTTATAGTAATCAGCAGATCACACAAATGGATTCACATGAATCAACCATTCATGTGAACCACGATCCACGAATGAAGCAGTCACACGAATGAATGAAATCTCTTATTCAAATCTCTGATCGTTCGTTAAGCATTCATTCATACGAATTGACTCATGTTTAGGTTAATTCGATCGAATGGTCCTGTAATATATCAAAGGTCAAAGTCAACATGTTTAAACACAAATACGCAATGAAAAATACGTGATCTCATTAATAATTAAAGCTTTTTACAATCATATTTGACCAATACATAGAACTAGGGTCATTTCATGCATCAACAAACTTGTAGACATGGTCGAGATATTGTGAATCCTCTTACCCTGGGGGCTGGCACACATAGATTTCTTCTTTGACCTTTCCATACAAGAAGGCGGTCTTCACATCCATTTGATACACAATGAAGTTCATGTAGGAAGAGTAGGCCAAGAAGATCCGTATAGCTCAAGTCTTGCGACTGGTGCAAAGACTTCTTCGTAGTCGATCCCCTCTTGTTGGTAGAAGCCCTGAACTACCAATCGTGCCTTATTTATGATTATTACCCCCGAGTCATCCCTTTTGTTTCTGAAGACCCATCGGGTTCCAATTGGCAGCTCCCCCTTGGGCAATGGAACCATATTCCATATCTTGAGCTTCTGAAACTGCATCAGCTCTTCCTACATCGCCCCGACCCAGCTTGACTCAAGAGCCATCTTGACATTCTTGGGCTCGACCTGCGAAATAAAACAGGAATACTAACAATAATTAATCGGACCTGATTTACTTCATGAGATAGTGTTTTCTGGCAAAGTGTTCTGAGCTGGAATGGACCGGCTCTGTGTGAGAACTTCTAAAAGAGGTCCAATAATGTTTTCCACAGGATGGTTCTTGTTGATGCTTAAGGTTGGTACTTCCTCCACAGCTAGATTGTCTACGAAATTGCTGATATGGTTCATCTAATCTTCACTGGAGGAAGAATGGTTGTCAACAGGAGCAGTTTCACTTGCTTCGACTCCATGATCCACACAATGTTCCTTAGGGATGTGGTCTGAGAACAGTGGATTATCAAAAGTTTGGTGGGAAGAAGATGAAGCTTGATCTGTCTCTGGGATTGGTTGAACTGATTGAGAAGTATCCGGATCTGATAGGATGACTTCATTAATCGAGGTTGGCTGAACTGGAGGAGCCCGATCATACATACCTGGTGGGTCAACCGTCATAAGCTTGGGTTCACATGGAACGTAGTCAACCCGGTAGTCTATGTCATCACCCTTGTAGAAGTTTTCAGCCGGCTCAGATGGTCCTGCACTCTCAGATGAAATGTTAAAAGGCTCAAAAGTTTCATACTGAAATAACCAGTTTGGACCAGAACCGGCGTCGGTGTTGTTCATCTCTTGCCAATCGACATAGTATGACTCTACGATCATCCGGGTCTTCTTGTTGTATACCCGGTAGGCAAATTTCTCTGATGAATAGCCCATAAAGTAACACTCATCAGCCTTGTCATCAAACTTATGATTCGGCTCAGTATGAAGGAGAGTGCACGGACACCCGAACGACTTGAAATGACCAACCTTTGGCTTTTGGTTGAAGAAGATCTCATAAGGAGTCTTCTGATGGAGTTTGTTCAACAGTGCTCGATTTTGAACATAAAAAGTTGTGTTAACAGCTTCAGCCCAAAAGAATATTGGCAGTTTGGATTCTGACAGCATGGTCCGTGCAGCTTCGATAAGCGTTCTGTTCCTTTTTTTAGCAACTCCATTTTGCTGAGGTGTACGAGCTGCACTGTACTGCCGAGCAATCCCCTTCTCATCGCAGAAATCAATAAGTTTATGATTTCTAAACTCAGTGCCGTTGTCAGTTATGATCACCTTAACCTTTAGATTCTTCTGATTCTCGATCAGGGTGATAAACTTCTTCAGAATCTCTGATGTCTCATCTTTCTTGGCCAGAAAGAACACCCAAGTAAATCTGGAATAATCATCTGTCACAACCAGACAATATGACTTCTTCCCGTTGCTCATAACGTTGACTGGTCCAAAGAGATACATGTGAAGAAGTTGCAGAATTGATGAGATTGAATTGACAATTTAGGCTTGTGGGGTCTCTTGTGCTGCTTCCCCTTGGCACATGCGATGCACTTCTCAATTGAGGAGAAGTTTTTATAAGGTAAGCCAATGATGTGATCTCCCTTAGCAAGTCGGTTGAGATTCTTCATGTTGACGTGACCCAGACGGCGATGCCAAAGTAGACAGTCATTCTCCGATGCCTTTGAGAACAAGCAGGTGTTCTCAGTGAATGAATCTAAATTCATATTTATGATCTAAGCATTGTTGATTCTCGGAGTCCTCATCAAGATCCACTTCTCTGGCACAACAAATCCTGGCTTTAGAATAAGACACTCTTTGCTTGTGAAGTGTGTTGACAAGCTCTTGTCACATATCTGAGAAACGCTCAATAAGCTATGATTGAGCTCTTCAACGTAGTACATATCCTCAAAGCTTCGAGTTCCATTGGTGACTGTGGCCTTCATGCTTATCTTCCCTCCCTTGTCTCCGACAAATGAGACGTATCTTCCATTGAAAGGTGTGACTTCATGTAACTGAGAGAAATCCCCAGTCATATCCAGGAGTAGCCACTATCCACATACCAAACATTTTTAAGCTTATTGGGACGTCCCTGCATCTCACACACAATCAATGAGAAATGGGTACCCAAACCATAACAGATTTAGGTACAGGTGGAACAATGGGTCCTTTCTTGATAACCCCTTGGGCTTGATTGGTTTGGCCCTGATAATTTTGGGCCTTGCACCACTGCCAAGATCAACCGGTTATAAAGATGGTTTTATTGGTGGTTTATTCTTCCACTGTGATTTGCTTTTAGTTTTAAAAGCCTTCGATTTTTGCTTATGAAAACCAGATTGATTTTGTTTAACAGGTTTGGCCTTCTTGGTAGTGGGGGGATTCTGAGGTACCTTCTGAGGTGTCACCCTAGGATTTGAGGATTGGTCAATCCTCATTGATATTTTGGTAGGTTTGGCCTTGGGTGTGACCTTCTGATTCTTCCCATAGAAGAATTCAGTAGGCCGGTGCAGACAGTTTCTGGCAATGTGGCCTGGTCTACCACATGCAAAACAACATACCTTTTCATGAAAATCTTTTGGGTCAAATGGCTTTACATCACAATCACCATGCCCGGAGGAAGTACTTGTAGAGGCTTGTTTCAATGACCCGGTTGGAACAAAAGGTTCATAGTTAGGGTTTAACTTTTAACCCGCCTCTTTGGTGATCGTGGAATGAGCCATATTCACCTACTTTAAAGAAGAAGAAAATGATTCTAAAACATCATCATTCTTAGCAAAAGTAGAATTAAAATTCTTAAACATCTCATTTGGTTTGATTTTAATTTCATCAAATCTTCCTACAAAATCATTTTTTGGAATAAAAGGTGATTTTCTAGATGATGTTGAACACTATGTGCTCTTCCTAGCACTTCTTTCTTTATTCTTCCCCCTAAGACCTGTATCATTCAAACTATCTGCACACACCTCAGAATCATCAGAAATATTAGGGTCGGTCTCAATGGGATCTGCTGTGAGAGGTACTGGTTTGTTAGAACCAGTGGTGAAATCACACCTTCGGTCTGATTTCATCAGCAGATCATCAACAGATGTGTTGATGTTGGGCATGATGGAGTAGTTATGGTTAAACAGAGGTTTCACCTCAGTAAAACCAAGCCCAATTTTCTCATTTCCCCTACACTGTACATCAATCATGTTGGCCACTGCAGTACTAGCATACTCATATTTGTCAGCATGAATTTTAGTTTTGAACAATTGAGACTTAAGATTGTCCAACTCTGAAGTGAGTTCATCTACCCGACGCCTTGCGTCCCGATAGTTGGACTCTTTATCACTTAATAATTCTTTTATTTGTGAAATGTCATGCCTTTCAGCATCAAGTTTCTTTTGAAAAGTGCTTCATTTTTGAGAAATTCAGAGTTAAAGTACTTAAGTTTGGTGACCTCCTTGATTAAGTCCTCATTGCGAGAACGGTACTTAAATACCTTCTCAATGCAAGAAGTTGAGCAAAGATTTTGGTTACCTCAATTTGCTTCTCATCCACTTCTACCATAAATGCATGACTTAGGGTCATCTTTAACTCTTGCACTTGATCACTCCAATCATAGGAGTCTGTTTCCTGAGTCACCGGAGCTTTAGATGTACTAGCACCTCCCCCAGCAACAGCCTTCTCATCCGGCTTCTTCTCACCCTCCTTCACCACCTTCGGCTACTTCCACTCTCTTGCAAAATGACCCGGCTGGTCACAGTTGTAGCATCGCAGCTTTGACTTATCAAATCCCAGCCTCTTCCCTGGGTTGTTTCCGAAACTGTTCGTTCCATATTTCTTGATAAACTTCTTGGCACGGAAGACTACCATGGCCATTTGCCAAAATATATACATCTCTTCCACATCTGCCGGGTTAATCTGCTCCAAGTTGTCTTGAGTGAGATTGGCCGGTGCCAACTCTCCAGCAATGAAAGCGTTGTAACTGTTCATAAATCCCTTGAACAGCAGTAGATTCTCTTCACTTTCTAGGCTAACCTTGGGCACTGAACTAACTTGCCCAAAAGAAAGGAAGGCAGTCTCAAACAGAACAAACTGTGATGAAGGGGCTTGGTAATGCTGATACCCAGATGTTGAAAATTGATAGCTGACAGAAGAGCAGCATTCTCTGATGCAGGTGCAATACCCATAGAACTAGCATGATTGAGGGCTCTTTGTTTGTCGTCCATGTCATAAGAGTTGATAATGGAGATCAACTCACTCAGAGAGATCTTGTACATGTCCTTGGTTCTCTTGATGGTAGTGCAGTTGGAATTCTAGTTATACGACAATGAGTTCAAGAGCTTTTTCTTGACCTCTCCTTTGGACATCTCAATTCCTGCACTGGTCATCTCAGTTATCAGAAGTGTAAATCCATTCAGTTGAACTTCCAATGACTCTCCCTTGACATGGTTGAACATGTTGAACCTTTGCCTTAACATATCCTTGCGACTTTCTCCCATGTCCTCATTCCCTTCAAACCTCTCCACCAAAGCATCCCATAATTGCTTAGCAGTTTGATGCTCCTTGAACCCGTGAGCCACGTCAGTTGACAACTCCATGGTGATTGATACGTATGCCTTATCATCTTTCCCTTTCAAAAGAATGTCGTTTTCCGTGTATAACTAGCTCCGGGTCCCTGGGAATGAGTCCATTTAGCTCACTTTCGTACATAGGCACATACGACCCTTCTTCAATTGACCTCCACAACTTCGGGTTCGTGTACTTGATAAACGATTGGAACCTAAATTTCCAATCCTAGAAGTTATCTCCCGACACGAGCCTAGGTGGCTTGGTTCCGGTGCCGATCTCATTGTCTAAGTTAAGCAGGTTAGACAGGTTGGTGAGGTTCTTTGATGCCATGATAACCAGAAAATTTTCTAAGTACAGTTCTCGAAATCCCCAAGAGTGCTAAGTCCTCAACAGTGCACGAAGTCTAATTACACTCGAAACAACAATACTACCCGAAGTCCAATGTATACTCGAATTACAAGGTATTCGAATTCCAAGTGTAATTCGAATTCCAAGGTATTCGAAGTCAGATTGTACTCGAAAGACTTGTATACTCAAAGTCCCTTGTGTACTCGAAACCCTAGTATATTCGAACTCCAACTATACTCGAACTCTCCAATTATAACCTAAAAAAACTGTTCTCGAAATTTGAACTCTAAAATACTTGAAAAATTTTTCACAGAAAAATTTCTCAAGATCTGGAGTCCCAAATTTTAATAGCAGCTAGATGGTGTAGAGTAGAACAAGAAAGTGTAGAACTTGCACTAAAAAGCTTGTACCTTAATGTTGAAAAGAGCACTAAGGCTCTGATACCACTTGTAGGTCCAGATCTTGTCAAGAACCGAGCTTTATGTCTCCATTCTGCATCAAATGACTCTATAACAGGCGGAATCCAGAATAGAATCATAAGAACAATAAGAAACATCAAAACTTTTATATATTCAGTTAAGTTCACGAAACAGTGCCTCAATACGTCTAGAGAGCACGCCTCGGGAATCCAACCCTAAAACAGTACAAAATACGTCTATTTATACTACTCTAGAAGTACTCGAACATCTATACACGAAAAAGGTTCGAGTACTCGTAATACTACTGTACTCGAATACATGTACACGAAATATAACAAAATCAGGTCTTCGACTCTTCTCTGGTTGACTTTGTCAGTCTTCATCTTTAGTCGAGCTCTACACAGCGGAGCTGCATTGTAATGCAGGTTTGAGGTGAGATTAGCAAGGTGAAAAGATTGGGTCACACTGTTGCTAAAGAATGAAGGATTGTTGAAATTAATAAAGAGACTACATATAATGATTCATTACTTATTGTTACTTGATAGACATAAGAAGACGAAGGAGTGGAATACAATTTATGGGTCGAATCGTTGTTTTAATCAATATTCGAATCATGGGTCTGGTCGGGTTGTGGCCGAGTCATGTGTCATGGATCGAGTCATGTTCGGACCATCGGTCGGTTCGTTGGTCGTTTATTGTTTAGCTCATGGTTCGATCATTGAGCATTTCATGGATCGGATCATGGTTTGGTTTATGGATCGGGTCATTGTTTGAGTCAAGAATCAGGTAATTTTTGAGTTATTGATCGGGCCATAGTTCGAGCATGGTTCGGGTCATGATTCGGATTATGGTTTGGGTCATTGTTCGTGTCATGGTTCAAGTCATATTTCAAATCATGGTCGGGCAATTGGTCAAATCATTCCTTCGAAGAAATGAAAAAAAACATCCATACTCTAAAAATAAAATCAAAAATCTTATAATAATTACAACTATTGTTTTTAAAACGAAATATGTTTTTATATAAATTTTAAAATCTAAAACTCAAAGTTTTTTGTTATTATTTCAATACCAAGTGCCTAAAAATCTTAAAGTTTATTTATAAAATTTAACACATTTTTTCAACTAACAAAGAACTTGTTACATAATAATATGTATCTTACACTGAATACATATAAAAACAATAATATTTATAATTTTAAAATATCTTAATTAACTCAAAATATTGTTGCATAACTTTTAATCGTTTACAAAACTTATATAACACTACATTATATAACATTGCATGTATTTAACTCGAATAATACATGGGTTTTAAAGTTAATTAATTAATATGTACAGACATACATACGTCTACATACATATTTAAATGGGGGGGGGGGTATGTTTGTGTTAAAATCTGTAGGCACGTGCATGATACACTTTCCAAATATTTCAAATGTTTAGTTTGACACTGATTTCAGTTGGACATTTGTATGCAAATAGAAATCGAATCAATGCGGCAAATACTTTAATTGAAGTTTAGTCGAGGTAGGATTAGAGAGAGTGGTTGGTTATTTGGGTGTATCTTATTACCCAATATAATAAGTTTAATTCTAGATAAATAAATAATTAGGTGTCAGTAAATTTGATCCCTATTGATCTGCTAAATTAAACAACTGAATCAACATATTTGGAACACGTTTGGTTGATCTCTCGTGACTTAGGCTACAGCCCTCACTGCTGATTGGATCATGTGCTCCGTATCTTCCTTGGTGATTACCACTCCACTTTTCCAATGATTTTTTATACATTGTTATTGAAAATAAAAAAAAAAAGTAATTATTTATAGAGTGATTTACTAAGATTAAATAAAAAAACGAAGTCTGATTATAAATGTTTGTTTTGGTTCATAATTACACATCCTTCTATACATTTACATGCATGTGAAGAGTAGGCATATTTTAAGTTAATTTAAAATCGGTCGTGACACCTAAAAATGCCAGTCACAAGCAAACTAAGAACCATTAGAAACAACATGGACAAAGCATTTGAAGGGTCTGGGGATGGCCGTTGTTTTTCAGCTCTGGGACGATTTAGTGTTGTGTTTGGAAATATTTGTAGGTATTAAGTCCGATCTTATCTATTTTTTTCCCTAAAAATCTTTTGGCCTCTCGTAATTTTTTTTTATGAAAAACATGTCACCTCCTATTGAAATATAAAAAAATTCTCGCCTCTCTCACCTAAACTATATTAATAATTTTATTAATTTAATTATACTGTTACAAGTTAATAAAAATTTTAAGAGATACATGTCACCTTCAAATTAAGTCTAAAAAAAATTTCTGCCTCTTTCTCTTGAAAAAGATTAATAATTTTATTAATTAAATTATACAAATAAATATTAATAATTATAAATCATCTTATTATAAAAATTTACTAATTTACTAAAATAAATTCAATATAATAAAATTTCAATTATATCTTATATGTGTATATAATTAAAAAATTATTAAATATTTATTATTATTTGTTATTTATAATTTTTACATATTCATATTTGTTATTTAATTAACAGTTGATAAATGTAACATACAAATTTTTATATAAACATTGTTTATAACAACTTATATTTGTTCAACCTATTTAATACATGAGTTTCTAGGCTAATTAAATATATTAGACTAGAAGTTATTTGGCATGTAAAAAGGATATCATCTCACATAATGAGTTAGTTGATAATTAGAAATGTAAAGCATGAGGATAAAACACAGAAAAATAAAGGATCATTTATCTAATTTACTCAAAAATAATATATAACATTTGATTTCAATGTTCTACTCAACCTTATTGTCTACATACTATAAAGTTCATTTGTGCTTAAGAGACACCATCATTGCAATACAATAAATTAACCTTGCGTTTGTCCATGGCTACTATAAAAGTACAAATGAAGTTCATGGTACATGTGGTTGTTAGAGTATGAGATCGTTTTAAACTAAGAAACAATGTACGCGCACACACACCATATACATAGCGTGTGTGCATTTAAGCAAATGAATTAGCATAGAACGGCTTTGTGGTGTAGCAATAGTGTTGTTAGATCGGTCTGAACACTCTCAACAATACTTGTCACTTGTTTGCAGTATAAAAGTTAACAAATGTGGAATATCAGTTAACAGTATCTCACTAACACTTACACAAATAAGAGAATAATGTAAGCTGTAAAAACGGTTGAAGAATAGGAAATACCCGATTTGTGAATATTAAGCAGAATATGAACAGAGAAAGTCTTGAAGGTAGGTGAAGATGTTGAAGAACACAACCAAGAACAAATCTGAGATATAATGTAACGACTAACAATGTAAAGAAAATAAGATTCATTAGTCAACAAGATTACATTACCTACCCCTCACATGCTCTCAAACTTTATGGATAAAGAATCCATGGAGTTCATGGGGGAGAGCTCTCTCTTATGATTACATTTGAAGCACACCCTCACCACTCTCTTGTCTGGTTTCTATCTCCTACAAGATAGAGAACATCCTTTATTTATAGTGTCATACGACCTAAAACTCTAGAAACAACAAATACAACAAAATGATAATAAAAAATAAATATTAAATTAAGCTCTATCATGTGTTGTAGTCTTCGGGTCTTTTGGTCATCAAGTGTTTTCGTAATCTTGAGTCTTTTGGCTCGTGCGGTGACTCGTTGCTCCCTAATCAACAAATACATAATACTTCTTGTTTACATTCCATCTATCCAAATTAACCGTTGGCCTTGACTTTTCTAGACCCAACAGTCTCCGCCTATTTGGTTAGATTAATGTAAACAAATGCAGAAATATCATGAAACAAACATGAATAATAAGATTTAACTTGTGTAGATGCAATTCATGTTTCTTTCATCGCAACAAATGGTGAAGGTTTCATTTTTCCACTTTTCAAACCCAAAATAATCTTCTTGAAGTTCCATGTCTTCCATTTATCTTCTCCCCCTCTAATAAAGCTCCCCCTACGATTTAACAATCTTAATCTTTAATCCGAACCCAAAAGATATCCGAATATAGGGTGTGAATCCAAGTATAGGAATCTTAGCCTTCCTTGTAATGAAGATATGACAAAGAAAGGTTCAAAGATGAATGTCAACCATATCCTAACAATTTTATTCTTAAGAGTCTTCAAAGTAGAAATAAGAAATCTTCACACCAATGAAACCGAAGTCTTCATTGATAACACACTTGCCATCAGTTTCAATTCATCAATCTCCTCGTAAACTGATGCTATAGATAACTGGTGTGTGAAACCCCATCAAGTCTTCAAAAACAAGTAGTGTATTTCAGAAGCAATCATTGCTAACCGGTAATATGTTCCATGCTGCAAATCTGGAACATCAATTTGGACTTAGGGGCTGTTTGGTAGCATCTGAATCATTAAGTGCTGAATGATTAAGATGTCTGAATGGTTAAGAGGGTCTGAATCATTAAGTACTGAATGGTTAAAACTGTTTGGTTGAACATCTGAATGAATATGCAGAATGACTATTTTACCCTTCTAAAGAAAATGTTTACAGGTTTTTAAATCTTATTATGTAAACTTATGATCAACAAACATAGGCAAATTTAACATCATTTGAATTAAAAAACAAACAGCCCATCACATTGGCAAATTCAACAATATCAAAATCCATAACATAGGCAAATTCAACATCATCTGATCTTATTATCAAAATCCAACTTGCATCAAAACCAAAATCCAAGAACTAAAAAAAAAACAAAATCCAAGAACATCACCATAACATAGGCAAATTCAACAATCGTGTAGGCAAATTCAACATCATCTGATCTTATCTATTGTATGATACAACCAACTTGCATCAAAAAAACCAAAATCAAATCACAACAATCACAGAAACAAAAAAAAAAAGAAGAAGTAGAGACCAACCTGTTGAAGGAGGCCTGTAGCAGCGAACAAGAAGAAGAAGGAGGCGAAGGCAACGAGCAAGAAGAAGGAGGAGGCGAAGGCGACCTGTAGCGGCGGCGGCGGCGGCGACTTGTAGCTACGGCGGCGAACAAGAAGAAGAAGGGAGGCGACGAGTGGAGAAGGCTGCGGGAGAAGGCGACGGCGTCACTACCTGCTGCGGCGGAGAAGGGCTGTGGCGGAGAAGTATTGCGGCGGAGAAGAGCTGTGGAGGAGAAGGTTGCTGCGGCTGAGAAGGAGGCGTGGGCAGGGTTGAGGGATGCGACGGGAGAAGAAGGAAAGAGGGGTAGAATAGGGGTTGCAAATGAAAAAGAAATGCAGACCCCCTATTTTTTCCTCCTTCACCATTCAGACTTGTTTTCAAATCTGAACCATTCAGACCTCCATTCAGATGGTTTTTTTCGTTCAGACGTCCCAACCAAACGGTCTGAATCTGAATGGTTCAGATTCAGACCCATTCAGATCCATTCAGACCCTACCAAACAGTCCCTTACAGAATAGACATCATTAATATATTTTGATTTTCTGATGATGCATAAGTTTCAGCTCTATCATGCCAAGGAGTAAAATACTTCCAATGATGAAACCGAACAAGCGAACCGAAGGCTAATGTGTTTCAAAAGTGATGTCATATGTTATCAATTTCTAAAGTGTTGATTTGAGGATGCATTAGCACTTGGACATCACAGAAATAAACACTTAAGAAGTGGACATTGCATATAAAGAAAAGACATCACTTATGAAACCTTTGTTAATTTCAAAGTGTTAATTGGTAGATGCATGAGAACTTGGATATCATAAATGAACACTTAGAAAGTTAACATCTTGTCATACAAAATGAGGAAACCAAAGTCAAATATGTTTTAGAAGTAAATTCATATGTTGTCAAATTTTAAAGTGTTGATTTGAAGATGCATTAGCACTTGGACATCATCCAAATTAACACTTACAAAGAAGACATTACATATCAAGAGATGATATTACTTAAGAAATATTTGTTTAACTTCATAAGTACTGATTTATATATGCATTAGCACTTGTACATCATACATTAGCACTTAAGAAGCTAACCTCCTTTTATACCAAAAACTTTGGTTCTTTAAACAGTTTAGTTAACTTCAGAAATATTAATTTGCAGATGCATTAGAACTTGGACATCACAAATTAACACTTCAGAAACTAAATTCTTTACATACCAATAATACCTCTGCTCTTTGGAAGTAACTTTTGGAAACAATAGTAATTCAATTTCGAAAAAAACTTCACTCATCGGAAGGAGATGTCTTCAGAAGATGTTTTGGAAGAAGTTTCCAATTGGAAGCAACTTATGCTTCGGAAGCATTTTTTCAATCGGAAGCAACTTATGCTTCGGAAGAAACTTATTCTTAGAAAGAAACTTATGCTTAGGAAGCAATTTATGTTTAGGAAGCAATTTTTCCAATTAGAAGCAACTTATGCTTAGGAAGTAATTTTCCAATCAGAAGCAACTTATGCTTCGGAAGCAACTTATGCTTAGGAAGAAATAACCATCACAAGCTTATATTTTTACAGAATATCAATGGTAAGCTTCTGAAAACAATTAACTAAAACCTTCCGATAACCCTAAATTCAAGAATCTCGCCGTCATCACCATGTTCTTTTCTGAAACAAACCCAGCTGCTCTGATTTTATTAACAGCCGCCATTGTTACCAGATGAGTAAAAATTTAATAGAACATCCGATGATGATCGGATTTGAGTGGGGTTTTGGCTGAAATTAGGGACAGCCAAAACCCTCTTGGGTTTTAACAAATCAAACCACAAAAACCCAAATAAATTGATGAACCTGGTAACAAAAACATCTTCAAAGAACTTTCACAAAAATTCACAAAATCAAGGTATTAAGCACAAGTTTGAGAGAATAAATGGTTTTAATGATAATCTTGGGAACCTGGCTCTGATACCAATTGTAAAAACGGTTGCGGAATAGGACCTACTCGATTTGTGAAGATTAAGCAGAATATGAATAGAGAAAGTCATGAAGATAGGTGAAGATGTTGAAGAGCACAACCAATAATGAATCTGAGATATAATGTAATGACTAACAATGTAAAGAAAATAAGATTCATTAGTCAACAAGATTACATTACCTACCCCTCACATGCTCTCAAACTCCAAGGATAAAGAATCCATAGAGTTCATGGGGGAGAGCTCTCTCTCAGGATTACATTTGAAGCACACCCTTACCACTCTCTTGTCTGGTTTCTATCTCCTACAAAATAGAGAGCATCCTCTATTTATAGTGTCACATGACCTAAAACCCTAGAAACAACAAATACAACAAAATGATAATAAAAATAAATATTAAATTAAGCTCTATCATTTGTTGTAGTCTTCGGGTCTTTTGGTCATCAAGTGTGTTTGTAATCTTGAGTCTTTAGTGGCTCGTGCAGTGACTCGTTGCTCCCTAATCAACAAATACATAATACTTCTTGTTTACATTCCATCTATCCAAATTAACCGTTGGTCTTGACTTTTCTAGACCCAACATAAACACAAAAGATTACTTTCAAGCTCAAAATATATATATTTCCTTCAAATATTGCTAAGTACAAGACTCAAACAATAAACACCTAATTAATGATTACAATGAGAGCTTAAATGAATACAAGGCATGAAAAATATTAAGAAGAAAGTATAGTGTATTCTGGTATGCTGCTGTAGATTAATAATCCAAACCATATGAATTATAATTAATACAAATAATTACATTGACTTTTACATTAAATGACTATGATAAAGTAGAGCAATTATGTTGATCTTCAACGTGCCATGGTATCTTTTGTAATCAACATTTCTATGGAGTGTTAGTTTCTTTTCTGACTAACATCAAAATGTCTTATGATCTGGTTCAGACCTCTCAAACCAACTTTGCAACCATCTTCAAATATGCTTTAGCATCGGCTAATAATGTTGGTCGGAAGTAGCTTCGAATTCAAAAGTTGTTGTTCATTAGATGCTTTGATTTCCTCTAAAACCCTTTAGGGCATACTGTCTTTATGTACTGAGTATTCTAACACGTATTTATCTTCAAAAAAGCCTTTGTGAGACACTAATCATAGTCTCTTCAATGTCTTGTTATCATCAGACGTCTTGAGTATCCTGATACATTTTTTGATGGAAAATAACTTGCTTATGATGGAGAAACTTGATCATTTAAAGTTTTAATGCGTTGGTGTCTTTGGAAGCTTTGTCTAATTAACCATTAACTAGTCAATTTTTGTTAAATAATCAATGTTTAACTAATTTAAACATCGTTTATTTAATTAATTAACCCACACATTATTAGTTAACGATTAATTAATAATCCCTAATAATAAAGTTCAACACATTTAAACTTTATTAGTGTAATTAATTAATTATCTCAATAATTAATTTCCATCATTTCATTATTTCATAAATAATAATAGCTCATTCATTAAAACCGATAGTTTGTGAACGTATAAATGTTTAACAATTAAACATATGAGTTGTTTCCCTCAAAAGTATAACTCTTTGGATCATATATTTATAGTAACGTTGAATTTATCGATAATTGAACGTCTAAATATCCAACAGAAGATTCAACTGAAATATGTTTTTCTGATGGAGCAAAGCAAGGAGTCAATACCAAGCAAATGACGGTTAATGTGAATATTCTACAAGATCATTTGACATTTGTTTTGCAATTTGTAAATGTTTATGATTCAGTTAATATTGATGATGCACAGAGGTTAACTAATGAGGATATGGATTAGTTGGATCCTGATGAGTTTGAGGAGATGACTACCCAATGGCAGATGGCTATGTTGACAAGAAGAGCAAGAAGATCGAGGGACATCATTAGGTGTTGCATCTAGTTGCAATTCAGTTGATAACTTTGATCCAAGAATGAAAAGTGTAGGTGCTTGTACATCCCTTATGAACAAGACCAATGCTAGAAACAATGTTGGAAAAACTCTATTTGTAAAGAATGTCAGGATCGATAAATGACAATAATTGAGGGTTTTCGCTTAAACACTGAATGGCAGAAACAAATAGGTTAAGCTATTTAAGCATGAAATCAAAAGGAGATCAATGAGAACAAATATATAAATAATCATTTAATTCGTTGGTCATTCATAGGCATTTAAAAAAAGCTAGGATCAAAAAATCAAGCTTTTGTTCGCAAAGCATCACTAGGGTTTCTCTCCCTCCCTCTCTCTCCCTCTCTCTTTCTCTATGCAGCTATGTTTTTCTCTATTACGAACTTTATTCTTGGTTATTATTCCCCTATCATCCTTTTTGTTCCTAAATATCCAACGAGCTCCAATGGGATACCTTTCACAAGGAAGATCAACTAATTCCCATACTACTTGTTTGCGGAATTGATGAAGCTATTGTTGCATTGACTCAACCAAACTTGCACTAGCAACTTCTTCCTAGATATTCTTTTGTTTTATTTGGGATTATAAGCAAGAGTAAAGACAAATATTTGCTTCATGAAAAGTGTTCCTTATTATTCTTTAATTTATATCTCCAATAATGTTTGTTGATGGATGATCCCTCTTGATTCTACCCACAATTGGTTTGCATTCAATTGGAAATTGAACATCCAAATTTGTTTGATTTGATTATGTTCAACTGAAGAATTTGACTCATGAATTGTTGCTTTTCTAAAATCAGTTCGAAAACTTTCAATTCAAATGGGGTTTTGAGACACTTTAAAGATAACATAAGAAGATTTAAATTATTCAATGATGACCAAAAGAAATATGAATAGCACACAGAAAAGTTGTAACATTCAATAAAAGTTTGGAAAGCCTATTGGGAATGAAGGTAATAAATCTATTCAATTCCTTGGGCGCTTGTTAGGATTTCTAATCATGTTTCAAGTTCTTAGCAATCTGAACGTTCAGTTTATGCAAGGACCATTATTTATTCTTTTACGATTACGTATATAGGTATTGCCATTTGTTTCGTTAATATACTTTAGGTTCCTGGTATTGGTTCTTCGCTATTGGTTCTTCTCCCCATAAAAAATCTTTATAAGTTAATTAATATCATCTTCAAGAAGTCATATTTATAATGGTCATTACTTTAACAATTTATTTTTGACTATGTTGAAATATTAAATGGATATGCTTAAGTTGTAATCTTGATATGAAATTAAGTAGGAAAACTCACTATTTACAAGACAATAAAGACATTTAATTGATTGATTTTTCAAATCTTATTGACATTGCAGTTAAGGTAAATTATTCTTGTTTCTTAATTTAAAATGATATTATCTTAATCTTATTAACGACTTGATTATCACAATAACAATGACGTTAGATTTTGATATCTGTTAATTACTAATGCTTTTTTATGTGGTTGGTGATGGCATGATGGATATCATGAGAAGTTTTGAAGCTCAATTTTATGGCAATGAATTTCATCAATGTAAATATTATTTGTAATGTGTAAACATTTGAAAATCGGAATATGTTACTTATTACACAATTTTTGTGTTTTTTTCTTGTATTACGTTTTGTAACACCAGTGTCGGAATCGTAACCGGAATAGTAACTTGCACAGTAACTCAGTTACAAACTATGTGTATTATTTGTATGCTATTATCGTGTAATGCTTGACACAAAACTATTATGCAATTGTTTCAGTAACATGATTCAAACTCACGGTTTAACAGTCAGAAACATATCAGACAACGCAAGATTTTCACATGAATGCTTGTTAGGATCCTATTATGTATGAACGTATGTGAGGAATTACAGAACAAAACAACAACGGACGTTGTTACGAGAATGCTAAATCGACGGATTATTCGTATAGGTGACGATATGTATGAATATATCTGAAAGTTTAACGTTCTGAATGATGTCCAATAATTAGAAAACCATATCGAAAAGTGTAGTTATCTTCGTATTCGTACGGGTGACGATTCGAACGAACACGCGCGACGACTATGGGATTCGATTTAAACAGTAAATTAAACATTTTCAGAAAAATTTAAATAAACGGAAGATATTTAGTTAATTTACTAGAAATTACCACCTAAAATAAATTTACAAACTCTTGTTTTAAAACCGAGACGTTCGTCACGAAAATGAAACGAAACCGACGCTTTTACGCGAAACCGAGTGAAACCGAACGAACCCGAACATAACCGGGTATTTTAAGACCATTTATGATGGCATTTAATGCCATTATCATCCTCACCAACCAGCTCCACCCACCCATTCCCGTCACCCTCTCTCTCTACTTTCTCTCTCTAAACCTCCAAGCTTCATCTCCCTCATTTCTCCACAAAATCGAGCAATCTTGGTGTCCAAACGACCACTACAACTTTTAGAACATTAAAGTACATCCGATATAAGCTTTGAACCGACTGATTTGAGGTAAAAATGAGTTTTCTTTTCGGTTTTCTAGGGTTTTCAAACCTTGTTCGAATCCTTTTAGAAACTGGTTAACACCCCTCAAAATCTTAGGGAAACACCACACAACTATGTTAAAATGATGTAAATGTGTTTGGGTTAGTTGATTTGTACGAAAAATGAGGGCTGCACCAGCCTAGCCTCGAACGGCCGAACGGTCAGCCATCAGGTGGCCGATTGGCCAGCTAACCGAAGGACCATCTATTCGGCCGAATGGCCATATCCGAAGCAGTCACCATCCTCTTTCAGCCTTGTCCTCATTCGGTCCAAGCCTTATTCGGGCCATGTTCCTTTCGGTCAGCTAAGCCACACTTGCACCAAACCCATTCGACCAGGGTTGGTTCTTGTAGGATCAGTTGTTCTCATTTGATCAATATTAGGTTATAGCAGCGGAATTCAGAGATGAATTAGCATAGAATTAGCAAGAACACTTTGAATCTAATAAAACAGTAACAAACAAGTTGTTATAGAAAGAGAATTCTGCAAAAGGAGTAAATCATTCAATTCAGTAACTTCATTTTGAATACAATATGTCAACTGACTTTATATAGAAACATTGACGTCTGATGATGTCACATGATGTTGACACCTAACAGACATAAAACAAAAACTGAAATAAACAAAACTACTGAGGATGTTTACAACGACTGAAGACATCCTCTTACAAAGACTGAAGAACTAAACTACTGAAAGTAAACTACAACATCTGATGAGTAAAATACTCATCAGACTTTTACAACTACTGAAAGAAAACTACTGAAGACAAAAACAGACATCACAACATCTGAAGACTAACACTTCAGCTGTTGTGAATAACTTCAGATCTTGTAATTCTTCAAAGTGACTTTCAGCTGATGTGTTCTTCTTCAGTTGTTGTGTGTGTTGTGAGACTTAAAGGTTTTTCTGATCAGGCTCATTGGTTCTTTTAGTCCAACAAACTCCCCTGAACCAATGCAGCCAAAACCTTTAATTATTGACTGTCTCACTTATTTTGGTTTTCCAGGCTGAAAGATCTGTCTTTATCTTTGAGATCAGCTTCAAAATGACCAATTAAGTACAGGCCTGGCAATCAGCAGCTTCTGAAAATCTGAATAGCAAAGGATGAGAGGGAACTCCATTGGGGAAATGGACTATGAGCATTTACCCCTCTCATTGAAGCTACTGATCATAAATGAGTCTAAAAGACTCCCTGACATATTCTTCCAACAGACTAACTTTTTCTTCAGGTGTCAGCCTTTCTGGTTCTCCTTCAAAGAATGACTCAGGTCCATAATACTCAGATAAGTACCTGGCCGTTGTCCCATCATAGAGTTCTACCCTTGTGATTTCTCTGTATACAAACTCATATGGATGCTTTCCTTCCAAAAATAGTGGTAACTCATTCTGTTTCACCCCTTCAAGTTTCCTGTACACTAAACCTTTCTTGATCATTTTATTTTCTAGAAACTTAGGAGCTTTCAATCCAGAGTTGTAAACACTTTTAAAATCTCCTATTATTTCCCAAGGATCAAGCACAGATCCCAACATAATATCAGCACTTATTACCTTTTTGATTCTTCTTGCATATGCAGCTGGAGCATCTCTCCTGTGGATTCTGTCTATCACCCTTGGATCAGGCCACATCCTGATTTGTTCTTTTCTATATTGATAAGTAAACCTCAGAGCATACAACCTTTGTGCTTCTTTCTTCATTGCTATGATGGTTGATGTCTGAGGGTACTCCTTATCAACTAACCTCAAAATATTTTCATCATGTTTCTTCTGGTTCTCTTCTTCTTCAAGCTTAATCTTTACATCTAGTCTCTGAGATTCTGGTGTTACCTTAAGATATTGACCAAAGACCAACCCCTTTTCTGGTACATAAGTAGCTGGCAACTTGACTATTCTTTTCTGAGCCACTTGCTCTGAACCAGCTTTTGAAGACTCAGGCTTCTGGATATTTGCTTGCAGCACAGTAGAAATTGGAAGCCTGTCTTCTTCATCAGTATCATCTTCTTCTTGAATCCTTAAAATTCTCCTTTTCTTGGGAGGTGCATCATCAGCAATCAGTTGGGTTGATTGAGTAGAAGGTTTGACTTGTTCTTTTTGTACCTCAATTACTTCAGGTTCTTTCTCATTTCCAACCTTCTCAACCCCAATCATATGATCTTGACCAACCTTTTCCTAATCATCCTCTGTTTCAATCTCTTGATTTTCAGGTTCCATTTCAGTTTCATCTGTTGCAACCTCCTCCTCAACCTCTTTCTCAACCTCTTTTTCAACAGAAAAAGCAGCATCAATAGACTTTGTCTTCCTTTGTCTCTTATATGTGACTTGTATGACTGGAGACTTTTCAGAAACATCATCCTCCTCCTCATTTCTTGATCTTTTGTGTGCAGCACCTGAATCTTTTACTGACTCCCCCTTTTTGGCTGCAGGGGAAGAAGGAGTTTGAAAGGTGGAGAGTTTTGCATCAACTGCATCATCAATCATTTTCTGGAGTTGAGTTTGGGAGGGAAGCCTCTCATCAAGAGCTTGGGTTATTATATTCTTTAACAAAGGAGTGATGAGAGGAAGGGCAGTGATAAAAGCAGCAACTAATGCCTCTGGGGGGCTTGAACCCAAAGGATTAGTGCCTGAAGCAGAGGCTGGAGGTTTATGTGGTTGTTGAGTAGTGGTGGAAGTGTTTGGGGGACCCTCAAAATTTGAAGGTGCCATCTGTGGGTTTGAAAGGGCAGATGGACTTTTGTCCTTGGACATTTTGGTGAGCAGCTCATTGAGTCTGCAGACCTCAGCCTCAAGAAGCTTGTTCTGTTTCAGAACATCAGATAAGGTCCTTTGGTCATCATTAGCCTTGGCTAAATCATCTGACCTCCTGAAAATATCAGGATTCACCTGAGTTGAGTGTGGCTCAACATTTTCAGGTGCCCCTTTTTCTTGGTACTGGGACTTCCAACCTCAGAGATAAACCCTTCATCAGTTGTTGCCTCTGGCAGGGTCTTAGAGATGTTACTACTATCAATCACTCCAAACGATGGAGGTGATGAAGTAGCAGCCCTGTCAGAAATCAGAATCTCTCTATCCACACTAGGAGATCTGATATTGTAGTCAAAATCCTGTGGGTTATCAGAAACACTTTGATCCTCCCCCTCAATGTTGGAGTTAATCCCAGTGGTAATAGGTGTCTGGGTAGGGATTGGAGTGTTAAGCTGATCCAGGATTTGTTCAATCACAAATGTGGGGCTTTGTTGGGTGGTTTCAGTAGTAATAGGCTGTGAAGCAGAGTGCACCCAGGGAGAATGGTGTTGTTCAATAGAAACCTTTTCAAATGAAAGAGGCTCTAGATGTGTGTCTACCCCTTCAATAGTTGCACCAAGTTCCTGTTGAGAGGAATCTTGGGCGGTGTCAGCTGGTGGAGTCTGGTGTACCACTGGCTGACTACTGCCAGTGGCCATGTCATGCCTTGGTGAGGCATGGGCAGACTCAGGGGACTCATTTCCCTGAGCAGCCTTTTTGGGCTTTTTGGTATGTGACTTGGTGGGGACTTTGGATTTGGATTTGGAAGTTGAGACTGTGGGTTCCCTATGCTTGGGTTTTAGCTTTCGGGCAGCCTCTTTGAGTGTGAGGTTAGTGTTGTGTCGGGAATATACCTCTAGCAGAACTGCTGGAGCAGAGATCCCCTGACCAACAAGGCCTTCTTGTTTTAATTGTTTTTCAATGATGGCCATTATAAAACGTGGGTAAAGAAGCCATCTTGTGGAAACAGGTTTAGCCGCATGTTCAGTTAATTCTGAAAATAAGATTTGTGAAAAATTAAGTTTTTGTGATTCCAGAATTGAGTAAAGTACCTGCTGCCACCTTGAGGACATCTGGTCCCATGAAGATGATTTTGGAGCTAGACAGATGTTGATCATGTGGAAAATGAGACGTTCAGGATCATTGAAGTGTTTCTTGTAAAGAGTGGAGTCACTCAAGTCACCCTGGTATTCGTGACTTGTGAAACAGAGGTCAGTTAGGTTCTTTGGGAATTGAGTGACCAGGTTAGCATCATCTAGTTGAAGAACATCCCACAGTTCGGCTGGACTGATATGCACATTGTGTCCATTTACTGTTGAGCGAAGGGAGATGACACCAGTGCCGACATTGATCAGCTCAACATTCGTCCAGAATTGATGAATGGAGTCAACATGGATTGTTGGATTGATAAGAAACGCTGTTTGGAATTGGGATGCATTCATAAGATCAACAGCTTCATCAAATTTGGACCAGAAAGATGATTTGGTGAGATATGCGACTGAGTTATGACGAGGTTTAAGGTTCATTGTCGCCATGGAAGCAGAGACTTGAGAGGGAATATAGGTTTTTGAAAAAGATTGAAAGTTCTGATGAAGTGGTAATGAAACAACTGAAGAGGGTTTGGATTAAATAGATATTGGAATTTGTGCTTCAGATGTTACAAAGAGAAAACAGCAGTGGTTGAAACATCTGAAGAGTAAATTTACTCATCAGGTGTTGTCGACATTGGGTGTTCATCAGCTGTTTTCATCAGTTACTCATCAGACTGTATGAAACATCAGATTTTCTCATCAGATTTTGTGAAAAAATTGTCATCAGAACTTGTGAACAAAAGTTGTTCATCAGACTTTGTGAAATATTTTTGACCTTCAGTACTTTTTCAACCAAAACCCATCAGTACTTTTAACTGATAATATTGGTAAAGGTCAGATGTTTCCTTGAATCAGTACTTCTGATACTTATCAGTATTTACTGAAAATATCAGGAGTTGCAAGGTGATACAAAAATTTGAGTTTTGATAAAGGTGAATATTTTTGTATTTTTGAAAATTTTATCTGGTGGATGGAATTTTATTAGTGTGAAAACCAATTTATTCAAGTTGCAGCATACCAAGCCTTAGAACTAAATTTTGAAAAGTTGAAGTGTCTAAAGACTTAGTAAAAATATCTGCAAGTTCATCAGCACTAGAAACAAACTTTGGATCAATCAGACCCTTTTCAAAACAATCCCTTATAAAATGATGTCTGATTTCAATGTGTTTGGTCCTAGAGTGCTGAACTGGATTCTTGACAATACAAAGAGCTGAGGCACTATCCATTAACAATGGTGTCTTAGACTCTTTGATGCCATAATCCAAAAGTTGGGTCTGAAGCCAGAGAATTTGGGAAGTGCAGCTTGCAGCAGCAATGTACTCGGCTTCAGCTGTGGAGGTAGCCACAGATGTTTGTTTCTTACTCTGCCAAGAAACCAAACAGTTTCCTAGAAACTGACAACCACCAGAAGTTGATTTTCTGGTAAGTTTGCATCCTGCATAGTCACTATCAGAGAAAGCAACAAGCTTGCAGGAATGCCCAGTGGAATACCAAATTCCCAGTGATTGAGTGCCCTGCAAGTATCTAAAAATTCTTTTTACAGCAATCAAGTGAGATTCTTTAGGTGCAGCCTGAAATCTAGCACAAACACATGTAGCAAACATAATGTCTGGTCTAGATGCTGTGAGATACATCAAGGAACCAATCATACATCTATAAAGTGTTTCATCAACTGATTTACCTTTCAAATCTGCATCAAGTTGTGTGGTGCTGCTCATGGGGTTAGAACATTGTTTACAGATTTGCAAATCAAATTTCTTTAACAACTCTTTTGTATATTTGGACTGGTGAATGAAAATGCCATCAGGACTTTGTTTGATTTGAAGACCCAAGAAAAACTGTAATTCCCCCATGGCACTCATTTCAAAATGCTTTGTCATTAACTCAGTAAAATCAGCACACAACTTTGGATCAGATGAAGCAAAAATTATGTCATCAACATAAATTTGAACAAGGAGCTTATGATGTCCTACTTTCTTTATGAACAAAGTTTTATCTATGGAGCCTCTAGTGAAATTATTTTGAAGAAGAAAAGTGGATAGAATGTCATACCAGGCTCTAGGTGCTTGTTTCAGCCCATAAAGAGCTTTATCAAGCTTGTACACCCAATCAGGATGTTTATTGTCCTCAAAACCTGGTGGTTGACACACATACACTTCCTCTTTTATTTTACCATATAAAAAAGCACTTTTGACATCCATTTGAAAAACTTTTAGTTTGTGTAAGGCAGCATATGCTAAAAATAATCTAATTGCTTCCAGTCTGGCTACAGGGGCAAAAGTTTCATCATAATCAATACCTTCTTCCTGAGAGAACCCCTGTACAACCAGTCTGGCCTTGTTCTTAATTATTTGACCATTTTCATCAATTTTATTCCTAAACACCCATTTAGTGCCTATTGCACACTTACCTTGGGGTAAAGGAACCAGCTCCCAGACTTGTTGTTTCTGGAACTGCAACAGCTCCAACTGCATAGCCTCCACCCAGCCATTGTCTCTGAGTGCTGTGTGATAGTTCTTTGGCTCTTGCTGACTGACAAATAATGCATAGAGACAAAAATTTGACAATTGACTTGTTGAAACACCAGCAGAAATGTCACCCAGAACTTGAGATAATGGATGATCCTTCAGTTCTTGATATGGAATAAGATCAGTGCAAGTGTTTGCTGGAGGTCCAGTTGCTGCAGAAGTTGATGAAGATCCAGGGAACAGTTCAGCAGGAATTTCAAATGATGTAGAAGATTCCAGAATTTCATCAGCATTTGTATTAGGAGGAACCACTGGAGCAGGTGGAGCATCAGGTTTAGCAGACCTTGGCAGAGAATCACTAAACCTGAACAGGTGAGTACTAACATCATCATCATCATCAGTACTACCTTGTGAGTTTCCCATAGCAGCTGTTGATGCATTATCTGCCAGAATAACAGACTCAGCTGAAGGTTGATATGGAACATATTGCAATATATCCAAATCAAACATCTCTACAGGGTTTTGTGGGATGGGATCTTTTGGTGATTCATTGAATTTTACATGGAGAGTTTCTTCAACAATCTTGGTTCTGCAATTAAACACTCTGTAAGCTTTGCAAGTTGAAGAATATCCCACAAAATATCCTGCATCCACTTTGGAGTCAAACTTTTTAAGTGGATCTTTGGTATTGAGGATATAGCAAGGACAACCAAAAGCTCTGAAGAAGGAAATCAAAGGGGTCAAAGTATGAAGCACTTCATAAGGTGTTTTCAACCATCTTTGATTCACCAAAACTCTGTTTTGCACATAACAAGCAGTATTGACAGCTTATGCCCAGAAAGTCAATGGCAAGCCGGAATCAGCAAGCATTGTTCTGGCAGCTTCAATTAAAGTTCTATTTTTTCTTTCAACTACTCCATTCTGTTCAGGAGTTCTAGGGATGCTGTACTGCCTCTTGATTCCCTTTGACAGATAAAAATCATCCAGAATATGATTTCTGAACTCTGTTCCATTGTCACTCCTTACACACTTGACAGGAAGAGAATATTGTTTCTCAACATACAACACAAAGTTTATAATAGACTTAGCAACCTCTTCTTTTGAATGCAAGAAGAAAGTCCAGACAAACTTGGAGTAATCATCAACAATTACTAAGCAATACTTCTTCTTTGCCATACTCATGACCTTCACTGGCCCAAACAAATCCATATGCAACATTTGCAAACAAGCAGTGGATTTGGGATCGCCAATTGAAGGAAAAGATACCTTGTGTTGCTTCCCTTTCAAGCAAGCAGTGCAATTCTCATCACAGCTAAAATCCTTCATTGGAAGACCTCGAACCAAACCATGTTTCACCAGTTGATTCATGTTTTTGAGATTTACATGACCCAACCTTCTGTGCCACAGATTAGATTCCTTGAAAGAGGCCTTAGAAAATAAACAAGGATGACCTTTAACAGAGATTTTCTTTGACAGATCAAAGGCATAAACCTTTCCCACTCTGTTAGCCTTAAGGAGAGTATATTCATTCAAAACTTTGTCAATCAGAGGCAACACTTCAGAAGACAGTATTCTGCAGTCTTGCTTGGTGAAAAGAGAAATGTGACCCTTATCACACATCTGACTAACACTCAGGAGATTATACTTGAGATTCTCTACATGATTCACATCATCAAACCTTATCTCACCATTTGACACATATCCTTTTCCTATAATGTAACCCTTAGCATCATTTCCAAATGAAACAAATCCCTTCCTTCCTGTAAAATAATCATTAAGAAGAGATCTGCTCCCAGTCATATGCATGGATCCTCCACTGTCAACATACCAGATGCTATTTTGGCATGCTGAAGGACCCTGCATACATGAACACACTTAGTTAGACCTTTGGACCCAAACCAGTTTGGTTTTGGGTCTGTTAACACATGAAGAAACAAAATTAACATTTTCATTTGAAGCAACACTTGAATCATTCTTTTCAAAAGATTTAACCTTGGTTTTTGACCTTGGTTTCTTCTTATGAAATGAAGCAACAGAGGCATCTACTATGTTGGCTCTTCCTAGCAGATGTTGCATCATCATAACCAATTGATGCTGGTTTTGAGTCAAAGTTTTGATTTCCTTAGAAACATCAATACTTGACTTCAAATTTTTGTGTTTCATTTCCTTAACTTCTTTGGGTAATAAAGAAGGTTTCAAGTACTGTTTCTTTGAATCTGGAAAAACCCCTTTACTTTTCTTGGATTTACTTGACTCATTTCCCTGTGAGGATTTTCCAGATTTTGAACCTACTGATGATTCTGGTACGAATTTGGAACAAAATTCATTTTTCATCTTGATTATATTCTTGTTTTTGTGCTTAATTTTATTGAATTTAGATCCTCTTCTGTACCAGCATTCATCAGAAGAATGATTAAACAACCTACAAATTTCACAAGGCACCCTCTTGTGCTTCTCCTTGTGAGTATCTACAAGTACTGAAGACTTAGATACTGAATTTTTTCTTCAGAACATTTGGGGCTTCAGTATTTGTAGACATTTTGACAACAACTGATGTGTTGACAACCTCTGAAGAGTTATTCTTCAGCACTTGTCTATCAACACAATTTTCATCATCAGTTGTAACATTACCAGCTTTTTCTATAACTGCTGATGAGACACTCTGGCTTATCAGAAGCCGTGCATCTTTCTCTCCAGTGCCATGCCCATCTGACTCAATCAGTTTTAAATTTAATTCATTGGAAACTTTTTCATCAGGATTAATTTCAATTAAAACACTATCTTGACATGTGTCACCCTGAATGACATTTGTACATCCAATAGAATAAGAATATGTCTCAATATCCACAGTTTCAGACTCAGATTTGCATGCACTTAACTCACTTTCAGAGGATTCTTCAGCATCAGACTTTTCTGAAGATTTGGTGGATTGGTATACACTGTCCCCTTCAGACTCACAGTCAAGATTTTTTGGTGTATAATCAGCTGGAGGGGCAGTGTGATTGTATCCAATACCAAACTTCACATTTGATGCTGTTTGTTTGTTTAATAACATCTCAAACCCCTTGCAAGACTCAACCCATTTTTCACACTCTACTTGGGTTGCTGCAAGTGTTTGTTTCAGATCATTGTGTTTTACAAGCATGACTTCCACCCTAGCCTTTTCATCAGACAATTGACACTTGAGTTTATAAATTTCAGACTCTTTTTCATTCAAAACTTTCTCAAATTCAGTTTTATTCTTAGTCACAGCCTTTTCTAAATCCAACTTCTCATTGATTAATTCAACATTTATTTCTCTAATGGAAGCAAATGCTGAAATACATGATTCTGAACACAACTTAGCTTTCGATTCAGATGATACCTGTGATGTTGAAGAAGTTGGACCTGAGGTGTCAGTTGAATCCATAGCCATCAAAGCAAGATTCCCAAATGGATTGTCTCCACCATGTGGACCAGCTTCAGAGTACAGCTGCATATTGAAATCAGATAAGTCATCAGGTAAACTACTCCAATCAGCTACTCCAGGGGTGAAGAAGCTCTGATGTTGTTGTTGTTGAGGCTGTTGATTTGTTTGAGATTTGCTGGGGTCAGGAAGAGCAGGTGATTGAGAAGGTATTAGTGCTGGAGTGTGTGTGGATTGTGGCATATAGAAGCAAGGATATGGATAAGGCATAGGACTTTGTGGTACAAAATGAGCTGGATAAAATTGTTGTTGACCAGATCCAGAAGATTGTTGTCCTTTGTTTTGTGGGTTATTGCTAGGAAAGGTCACAAAGGGTGCAGAGGAACTAGGTCTAGTGGATTTGCACTCTCTAGCAAAATGACCAAGCCTATGACACTTGTGGCACCTCAACTTCCCTTTGTCAAAACCAACTTTGGTTTTGCCAGATAATCCGGGAAATTTTCTTCCAGTTCTTTTGTAGAATTTTTGAGATCTAATGTTGATTAATGCCATCTGACTTAAAATATCCATCTCCTCCAGATCATCATCTGGAATTCCTTTCAAATCATCCATCACAAAACACAGATTATCACCATATGTACCTGCATTACCATCAACTCCCACAAAAGCATGTTCAACACTATTAGTAGAAAAGTCAATATGTTCATCATAAGAACACTCAGACCCAGTATATTCTGACTCTTGACCTATCAATGCAGTATTGCCGGGAATGAAATCATCAGTGAGTTTGCCAGATGAAGACAGTTTTCTCTTCTGTTCTACCTCTCTCTCAAAAGTTAAGAGTTTCCCATGGAGTTGGGTGAGAGATAGATTCTCTAGATTTGCATTAGAGCGTAAGACAATAGTATAAGTGTCCCATCTCTCAGGCAGTGATCTGAGAAATCTGTTGTTCATCTGACTATTTGTATACTCCTGCTTAACCATTTTCAATTCAGAAATCAAACATGAAAACCGCTCAAATTGTTGGGTCAATGACTCACCCTTTCTATGAGAAAAAGTCTCATACTGTTGAGCAAGGATTTCTCTAGTATTTGCTAAAACCTCATCGGTTCCACCGAATTGTTCTTTCAGTTCAACCCAGAGATCATGAGCAGTATCATGATGCATCAAGCCTGAATAAATCTCATTCGGTAAAGCCATGGCTAGAATACCATGAGCTTTCGCATCAATTTCAAACAATTTGATATCCTCATCTGAATACATATCCGATGGTTTCGGAATCATGATTTTAGTTTCAGGATCAGTGATCATGGGTTTATACGGACCATGCACTACAGATTTCCAACATCCTGCACTGTTAATTGACAGGTGATGTAGCATTCTACGTTGCCAAATGTTGTACTCACTCCGAACCAGCATCGGAGGCTTGGTTGCGGAGCCTGTGTTGTGCGGATCATTGTTTGGAGTTGTCATGATCTCAGATTCAATCAATATCAAAAAAATTCAAATGAATTAACACAAACTTCAACCAATTGATTCAAAACAAATTGATATTGAAAACCAATCAACAGAAGTTATCAGAAAACTTCAAACTATAACAAGTTCTTACTAATCGGCTAATTCGATCAACCAGAGAACTGAATTGAGCAGTTTCAGAGATCAATTGTTTAATCGATCAATGATTAACCAGCTCTGATACCAATTGTAGGATCAGTTGTTCTCATTTGATCAATATTAGGTTATAGCAGCGGAATTCAGAGATGAATTATCATAGAATTAGCAAGAACACTTTGAATCTAATAAAACAGTAACAAACAAGTTGTTATAGAAAGAGAATTCTGCAAAAGGAGTAAATCATTCAATTCAGTAACTTCATTTTGAATACAATATGTCAACTGACTTTATATAGAAACATTGACGTCTGATGATGTCACATGATGTTGACACCTAACAGACATAAAACAAAAACTGAAATAAACAAAACTACTGAGGATGTTTACAACGACTGAAGACATCCTCTCACAAAGACTGAAGAACTAAACTACTGAAAGTAAACTACAACATCTGATGAGTAAAATACTCATCAGACTTTTACAACTACTGAAAGAAAACTACTGAAGACAAAAACAGACATCACAACATCTGAAGACTAACACTTCAGCTGTTGTGAATAACTTCAGATCTTGTAATTCTTCAAAGTGACTTTCAGCTGATGTGTTCTTCTTCAGTTGTTGTGTGTGTTGTGAGACTTAAAGGTTTTTCTGATCAGGCTCATTGGTTCTTTTAGTCCAACAGTTCGGTCCAGGTTTCATGCACCCAAGTTCATACGGCCACTCCTCCTTCGGCCCATGTCTGGTTCGGTCGGCCAAGTGGCTCAATCGATTGGCTAACCTTCCAGCAAGTCTGCTATTAGCATTAATATAAACCCTATCCGGCCGAATTATTTGGGTTAGGGTTACTAATCACGATTGAAGGTTGTGAGTGCATGGCATGCATGGGTGCATGGGAAGAAGATCTAGGGTTTTGTTAAAGTGTTAAGGGATTGCTAAACCATCATGCAATTACCCAACACCAAAGTTAATCTAAACTAAGATGTGTTGTAAGTATGAAAGGGCGGAAATAATTAGGGTTTGGAATAACAAGAGTTTTCTTAAACCTTATTATCATTTAAACATGGATTGTGACCATCATTTTGGGTTCAACATATTTGAGAAATCATGAGGATCAAAACAATAATCTAAGGTTTCTAGTGTTAATTTAACTATTAACACCTAGCCCTTAGGAAATTCATAACAACCATGTAACTACTCGGGATGATTCATTTGAATTATCTAGGATAGGTTATTCAAAGAATTGAGCAAAGAACCATGGGAAAACGAAAGACACATCATAAAAGACTTAGAGTTAATCGCATTGGATTAGCTAAGTCTAATCATGTAACTTATATTTTCTTAAATTAATTAATGTTTTAATACAAGGGATTGACTTATGCACTTCTTTAAAATATGAATAAATGATTTCTAATTTAAGAGTTTAATTAAAATGAATTATTTAAAACGAATTAACTTAGAAATGTTTTAATTAAAGACTCGTAATGATTACTTATGGGATAAGGGTTTACAAACGGGTAATATACTTAGGTTAGTTAGAGAAAATCATAGCAACACATTAGTAACATCTAGGACACTTAGTTGCACACCGAGACCAAAACCCTAGATAGGGCTATGATAAAGACTTATAGTATTTGAAATCTCTTAAAATAACTCAGGTATTGAAGATACTTAAGCTACAACTAACGAGTGCGCATTAACTGTTGTGAATCAATTCTTAGCAAAACAGGTGAGTTCATTTATCCCTTTTCAAACTATTTTGTTTTATTTCGGGACTGAGAAGCATGTTTACATATTTTAAATAAATGTTCAAATGTTTCTTAAACGCTTTTTTACTTATTTATAATGCTAATGCTTTATACATTTATTCTAAATGCTAATGCTTTATACACTTATACTTAATGCTAATACTTTATACACTTATAACTAATGCTAATACTTTATACACTTATTCTAAATGCTAATTCTTTATACACTTATATGTAATGCTAATACTTTATACTCTTATTCTTAATGCTAATGCTTCATACACTTATACTTATTTGCTTAAAACCCTTGAAGCTTCTAAATGCCTAAGAAAACAAATACTAAAACTCTGAAATGCTGTTATAAACTATACTTTTGAAGCTCGTGTACCTAAACTTAGAAAGATTCATATGCTCGAAATGCTATAAACTTGTATGCTAAAGCTATTGGACTTCGTCAGACAGACTGATTGGCCGCCGAGTGTTGACCTATGGTGTCAACCCCTACTAGTCATCAGTGTTCTTCGTTGTCAGATTCATGTAAGACAGACTGATTGGCCGCCGAGTGATGACCTATGGTGTCAACCCCTACTAGTCATTCAGCGTTCTTCTTGGTTCCCCTCAAATTTTCTGACGAGTGACTATAGATTTCTTTAGTTGACTTCGTGTCATCTTGAGAAACCCTTTATCAAAACACCAAAGTCGCGAGTCACATTTAGTTCCGTTATGGATTGATGCTGGATTCCTTAAGGTGTTCAGTTGTCCATAAAGGAAACTCTTAAAACTTGATGTTCAAATGTTATTGGGTGCATGTTTTAAACTTTTAAACAGAATGCTTGAAGCTATAATGGAAGTGGAACTTGACGGTTGGTAAAACGCTTAATTATCATTAACAACAATATCATATGTGGTTTAGTATGTGGTGGGATGGCGTCTGGGCGGGTTGTAGGCTCGACCCATTTGTATGCCCTCTATATAAGCATACCGAGCTGGATATTACAGGTGATGTTAGTGAGATTAAGTTTGTTACCAAAGAGGTTTGTAAATGCTATTGTGTGCGTGTTTTAAACTCTTAAACAGAATGCTTAAAGCTATGATGGGAATAGAATTGGATGGTAGGTAAAATGCTTAATTATCATTAACAACAATGTCATATGTGGTTTAGTATGTGGTGGGATGGCGTCTGGGCGGGTTGTAGGCTCGAGACCCTTTCGTATGCCCTATATATAAGCATACCGAACTGGATATTACAGGTGATGTTAATGAGGTTAAGGTTGTTACCGAAAAGGTTTGCAAAAGCTATTTTTCAAATACTAAACTATATAAACTCACCAACCATTGTGTTGACTTTGTTTTCTTACATGCTTTCTCAGGTGACGTACAGAAGTAAGCTAAGGCTCAGGAATGCATGCTAGGATGCCCAGTTAGAGGACCTAGTAGTTTTTGAGAAGCACATATTTTTGTGGATTACTGTGAATCACTTTGATATCTTGTACAGTCACAAAATAGTAAACTTATGATTCTTTTGATAGGTTTACTCAGTTAAATTATCAAACATTGACAATTGTAATTTAACTTTGTAATCCTAGTTTAATGTCATTGTGCTTTAGTTATTCTTAACATTGATGCTATGTAAACAATCTGATCACCACGATTATCATTCTCGATATCACGCCCCGGGAAACTTCCGCCCGACGGGACACACGATCCGGCCCGCCAGCTCGGGGTGTGACACGTTTCATGTTGAACTTTTTAATGTTATGAGTTTTATATTTATAATTTTATTTAACTTTTATTTTATATTGTAAATAATGTGTTTTGTGATAATCTGAGATTACAAGTTGTACATATAGTGAACTATGTAGCTTTTATTGAAACAAAATTCTAGCCACAAATAGTTTTTTTTATATTGTAGCAAAATAAAAGTGCCACTAAAACAAGTATGAATATGTAACTAAGACTATCTTTTAGTGGCATAAAAAATTGCAACAAAAGTATCTTTTTATATTTTAGCAGGAAAAAGTGACACTAAAAGCACAAAAACATTGTGCGACATATTGAAAAAGTGTCACTGAAAGGCCTCAGCGTCATCACTTCTAGTGATACTATTTTTTTGTGCGCAACACATTCTAGAAATGGTTTTGGAGCATTTTTTTTTAATTTTTAGTGTTACTTTTTGTATGCTATTAAAATATTAAATGACACTTTTGTTGTAGTACACAACAAAAGTCACACCCTATATTGGTAACTTTACCATCAAGATTACGCAACACATTATGTCACCAAGTGACAAAATCAGGTGACATGCGATGGAGGTGTGACATAGTTTTCACATAATATAATCCATATATATATATATATATATATATATATATATATATATATATTTATATATATATATATATATATATAGGAAATTGTTCTAATGTTAACCTTAGGATCAAGCAATAACCCAATAACCCCACCATATTTAATGATCAAATTTTAAGATTCTGATATAAGGGTTGATATTTAATTATAATAAAATAATGTATTTCATTTGAAAGAAAATGGAATAAGGGTATTAATGTAATTTGCTTTATTAAATACTTTACCCCTTCTTTTTTTATACATCCATAATTTTTTTATACTATAATATTTTTTTATGAAAATTGCACCATTTTACTCGTCTTATTTTTCTCTTTAATTATGTTATAGTCTTGAGTAGGTTTTTTTTTATTTTTTTTCGGATGTTCGTATTTACACCAATGTTGTAACACCCCGACCGACGGCGGAATCATCGGGATGCCACGAGGGATGTGTAGATTGTTCAAAAGCTCATGGGCATCTAAATCATATCATCATATATCATTTAATCAACCACAATAATTACACAAAAATCATGTTCATCATGAATCAAGTATGTCAAATACACAAAAGATTTAGTTAAACTAACTAAACTCTAGTCGCCAGAAATTTAGTTAATTAACTAAGTCCAAGATCCTATATGATGATGATGTCCAAAATAGAAGAGATCCTCTCTTCATTCCTACTTGTCTCCATCACCTGAAACATGTAAGAAATCAAGTGTCAACTACAAAAGTAGTTGGTGAGTAATCATAAGTTTTTATATTTAAAAATGTTTTAGTAAAATGAGTTTGAAAGTTTATGCTTAAAATGGTTTTATAAAATGCTTTGTTTAAAACGAGTATAAAACTTATGATCTTCTTGAGAAAATCCATATGAATACCTGTATGAGATAATCCAACACACATCCATCAATTCAACAACCAAACACATACACAATCACATAACCACATAACCAAATCAATCATAGCCAATCACAAATAATCATATTCAAATATAGATAATCAATCCACAAACAAATCAACCAATCTCATCAACCATATTCTCAAATAATGTTCGTGACTATACATGATCATTATGTAATTAACATAAGTTAAATACATGATTCATGGAGTGGTAGCTAACCACGTGACAATACATGAAGTCAAAGCAATTAACCGAAGTCAAAGGCAATGACTCACAGATGTGGAAATCATCCACGTGACAATACACGATGTCAAAGCAATTAACCGAAGTTAAGAGCGATGGTTCTCGGGATTTGTGACAATACTTGTGATCTTTGTTATTGACCTAGATCAATAACAATGTTTACATGGATATAAAATAATAAGAGTTCATCCATAATTATTGATAATTAAATCGTGAATATTATATTGATAAACAGGTATTAACCTTGAGTTATCAAAACAATATTTGAATTTGGTATACATGCTTCACCTCCGAGTTTTAAAACAAAAACAGTTTAAAGAAAGGGAGGTTATGAGAACTCACCTGAAGTCCTTTGGTTCAGTGTTTTAGTTCAACGTGCGCTCGCGTAAGTAAATCAAAGCAAGTCAACAACCTGTATTTATAATCGTGATTGTGTTTATAAGTTTAAGTATGACATTGTCATTAGATGGTTAAACTTATTTAGTTTTCAACTCTTAAGCTTTCATTAACTTGGTTAACTCGATCTAGGTTAACATATTAAACTTAAGATTTTATTTTATATTATCATATAAGTATAATTCAACTTCACCAATTTTGATCATCTTATATCTATGATAATCTTTTAATTCAATATGTCAAGATTTTGTAAGCGTAAAGCTTTATCCTTAACTTATGTATATTCACTCCTAGTGTGAGCATGCATGCATATTCATCCCCCTCCATTATAATTAAAATTATAATTAAACTCTAACTTAAGTTTAATACACCTATCTTGGAATAAAGTTCAATGTTATGTTTAGGAAAACAATAACTATGTTCTCCTTATCAAATATTTCAAGCCATGTGAATCCATAACTAATTTTTCCATTTTTATTATAAAAGGTGGTAGCTTTAACTCCTCCCATGCATGCATGTTAATCCACATAAGTATATGTATATAAATCATGTCCTCCATTTATCTCAAACCCCTTAATGAATCAAAATTGGATTTTTATTCCCATTGGGCAGCGAACCTTTGATCCAAGGCATGGGTTCGGCCCATTTAGTCTTAGGGTTCGTGGTTGTTATCTCGTAGGTTTGGCCGAAGAAGGAAAGGGTTCGGCATCTAAAATGGTAGGGCAGGGTTCGTCTTCTTGCATGACTTGGGTTCGTTGCCTCCTTGATGTCCAAAGGTTCGTCCATGGCCAGGGTTCCACATCCCAATAAGAAGGTTCGTGAATCCCATGGGCCATGCAGGTTCGCTACACCAGCAGGGTTCGCTAGCACATAGTTCGGCCTCTAAGATGATCAAGGGTTCGGGGCAGAAGGTTCTCAGAACAAGGGTTCGCTGTTCTAATGCTCACGAACCATTAAGTTCGTTCATCTAACAGCAGGAGGGTTCGGCCAGGAAACCTGCAAGACTAAGGTTCGTTCGATCTACAGCAGAGTTCGGCCAAGAACAAGGAGGGTTCGCTGCAAGTAAGGGTTCGGCCAGCAGGGTTTTCGTGGTCACAGCTTCGGTTCCAGCAGTCCACGAACCCTGTGTAATTCATCTGTTCGTCAGCACCTTCCTTGCTACAACCTGCTGCAGATCAAAGCTATGGTTTCCTCCTCTCTTTTTTAGTTCGTTTAAAGTTTATTCATGTACAAATCAACTAACAATTATGGCATCATAACCCGGTTCTAGATCCACATGAAACCGAAAATAAAAATGGATTTCTTACCTTCAATCGTGAACAAACAGCCACTTCCTTGATATCTTCGTGTTCCTCTCGATCTCACGAACGCGTAGCCGCGACGATCTCGTGAATCCGTCAAGAGACGAGCTTGGAATGTTAGAGAGAAGGTAGAGAATGCGTGTGTGTGTGTGTGTGTTTTTAGAGAGAGAATGGGTGTAGGTTTAATGAAGAAGAAAGAAGGCTTCTTCTTTATTATACCGCATTTTATCCCCGTGTGTTCGGTCTCGTTTTTATCGCGATAACTTAATAAATGTTCGGTTTTTACACGTAAAACGTAATTAACACATAAAACATTTAAATAATTAGTTTTCATTTTAAATATAATTGTTTTAAATAAAATTTGCTTCGTAAAATGATTCCGTCTCATTATCGTTAAATAATTATTTAAATAAATTAATTTATTCGAAAACATTTTAGGTTGTGATTCCTAATAAACGTTTTAAGTTCACAATCATTAATTTAATATCATTAAATATTATTTACTTATCTCGTCGAAACGCGTTACTCGCGTACGTATTCGTAAAGATCGTCACCTTTGCGAATCCGATGCTCGTATCGCATTTCGATTTGATCTATGATTTATGGAATATCGTTTTAGAACATTATTCCTAATAATTATATTCGCGTGAATCGTCACCCGCGCGAATACATTATTAAGTTAATATTTCTAAATTAATATTCACGATTAAATAGCGTTCGTAACCTCACTTCGCGTAATTAATTCCCATTATTTAAAATTTAATATTATCATTTCCCAAACCGAAACCCACTAAACTAAGTCACTGACACATCCATGATAGACCGAAATATGCATATGTATAGGGCATATGCAGAGGTAGATCGCAACCTCCCCTACACCGTCCCACCGCTATTTCGATAAACCATGACCATGTGTCCTTAACTATGTTTAGTAACCAGACCATAACAAACTCCCAGTTCCATCCCAAAACCATTCTCAACCAATAATCCATAATCATCAGTAATAACACTGCGATAAACTCTATGGGTCTGTTCAGTTAAATTTCAACTAAACTTCCCAAGGTTTACGCGTATAATATATTATAAAATCATGCATACCAGTAACAGTGACAATATCAGCAAAGTCAAACAATAATATCATAATCAATAATATTCATAAATCTCCGGTCGTACAGTACAATAGTACGGATGTACGGATGTACGGACAACCGAAAGTACAGTGATGTTACAGTCTCCCCTAGTTAAAGGAATTTCGTCCCGAAATTCAACTTGGAGTGACCGTAGTAAATAAATGTGGGTACTTAAGCTTCATCTGATCTTCCCGCTCCCATGTGAATTCTGGACCCCGCTTCGATTCCCAACGTACTTTGACAATTGGAATTGTACTGCGTTTGAGCTGTTTAACCTCCCGATCCATTATCTCCACTGGTTTTTCAACAAAGTGCATGGTATCATCGATGCGAATGTCATCGAGTGGTACCTGAAGATCCTGATCAGCTAAGCACTTTCTCAGATTGGACACGTGAAACGTCGGGTGCACATTACTAAGTTCTGGAGGAAGTTCCAACTTGTAAGCAACCTTCCCGATCCGTTCAAGGATCTTAAAAGGGCCAACGTATCGTGGAGCAAGTTTCCCCTTCTTTCCAAATCGAACAACGCCCTTCCAAGGCGATACTTTGAGTAATACCATATCTCCCACTTCAAACTCTAGAGGTTTTCTTCGTTTATCCGCGTAGCTCTTCTGTCGACTTCGAGCAGCTAACAGATTGTCGCGGATCTGGCGGATCTTGTCAGTCGTTTCCTGGATAATCTCGGGACCAGTGATCTGCGAATCGCCGACCTCGGTCCAACAAATAGGTGACCGACATTTCCTGCCATAAAGAGCTTCAAACGGTGCCATACCAATGCTCGCGTGATAACTGTTGTTATACGAGAACTCAACCAATGGTAGATGGCTATCCCAATTGCCACCGAATTCGATGACACAAGCTCTCAACATGTCTTCCAATGTCTGAATCGTTCGCTCCGTCTGACCATCCGTTTGAGGATGATAGGCAGTGCTAAGATCCAGTCTTGTTCCAAAGGCTTCGTGTAGTGACTCCCAAAATCGTGCCGTGAAACGAGCATCACGGTCCGATATTATGCTTAAGGGAATACCATGTCGGCTAATGATCTCATCAATGTAGATACGAGCTAACTTCCGCACAGGGTAAGTTTCGCGTATCGGTAAGAAATGAGCCGACTTGGTCAATCTGTCAACAATTACCCAGATACTATCCTTACCGTTTGCGGTTCGTGGGAGTTTAGTAATGAAATCCATGGAGATATTCTCCCACTTCCACATCGGTATCTCTGGTTGTAATAACAATCCTGAAGGTCGCTGATGTTCTGCCTTGACTTTGGCACAGTTCACGCACTTAGACACATACTCAGCAATATCCTTCTTCATTCCAGGCCACCAGTACAAGCCTCTAAGGTCTTGATACATCTTATCAGAGCCCGGATGGATTGAGTAACGAGATTTATGAGCTTCATCCATAATCAGCATTCTCAGATCACCCCTGTTCGGTATCCACAACCGATTCAAATAATACATTAACCCATCATCTTTAGTTTCCAATAAGATTTCAGCCCCGCAAGACATCTCATTTTTCAAGTCATCTTGAGCCAATGAGTGTTGTTGGGCTGTGAGAATATCATTACGGAGGTTATTGTGCACTCGGACACTATGGATTTGAACTTGACTCTTGCGACTAAGCGCGTCTGCTACTACATTCGCCTTACCAGGATGGTAGCGAATCTCACAGTCATAATCATTCAACAGTTCAACCCATCTCCGTTGTCTCATATTAAGTTCTTTCTGATTGAGAATATGTTGCAAGCTTTTATGATCAGTAAAGACTACACACTTCGTGCCATAAAGATAATGTCTCCATATCTTCAAAGCAAACACGACTGCACCAAGTTCCAAGTCGTGTGTAGTGTAGTTCTTCTCATGAATCTTCAATTGTCTTGATGCATAGGCCACAACCTTTCCCCGTTGCATGAGAACACAACCGAGACCTAAGTTGGATGCATCACAATAAACCACAAAATCATCATTTCCATCAGGCAGTGTCAAGACAGGAGCATCACAAAGTTTCTGCTTCAAGGTCTGAAATGCCTCTTCTTGCTTTGGTCCCCACTCATATGGCTTATTCTTCTGAGTCAAAGTAGTGAGAGGGACTGCAATTCTGGAGAAGTTCGATATGAACCGCCGATAGTAACCGGCAAGTCCAAGAAACGATCGAATCTCCGTTGGTGTCTTCGGTGTACTCCAATTCTTCACAGCATCAATCTTTGCAGGATCCACGTGAATACCGTATTCGTTGACTATGTGTCCCAAGAATTGAACTTCTTTAAGCCAAAATTCACATTTAGAGAATTTGGCATACAGCCGCTCCTCTCTTAGGATCTCTAAGACCAACTTAAGGTGTTTCTCGTGTTCTTCCTTAGTCTTTGAGTAGATCAGAATATCATCAATGAATACAATCACAAATTTATCCAAGTATGGCCTGCAAACACGGTTCATGAGGTCCATGAAAACCGCAGGTGCATTGGTAAGGCCGAAGGGCATTACCAGAAATTCATAATGGCCATATCTTGTTCTGAATGCAGTCTTGGGAATATCATCATCATGTACGCGAAGCTGATGATACCCAGACCTAAGATCGATCTTTGAAAACCATGCCGAGCCTTGAAGCTGATCGAAGAGATCATCGATACGCGGCAGTGGATATCGATTCTTGATTGTAAGTTTGTTCAATTCGCGGTAATCGATGCACATTCGGAATGACCCGTCCTTTTTCTTGACGAACAGGACCGGTGCACCCCATGGCGAATGGCTCGGGCGAATAAATCCTTTATCGGTAAGTTCTTGCAGCTGGCTCGCCAATTCTTGCAACTCCGAAGGCGCAAGTCTGTAGGGAGCTTTGGCGACTGGGTTCGCACCAGGTACCAAGTCGATCCGGAACTCAACTTGACGTTCTGGTGGAAGACCCGGCAATCGTCTGGAAAGACTTCTGGATAGTCTTGTATTACCGGTACATCTTCAATTCTCTTTTCTTTCTCTTTCTTCTCCACAATGTGTGCTAAGAAGGCTATACATTTCTTCCTAAGGTACTTATGTGCTTTAGTGCATGACATCAGCTTAAGACCTTTACTAGCAGTTTCTCCAATTATTCTCAAAGTTTCACCCGAAGGTAATGGAATACGAATATATTTCTCATGACAAACAATCTCCGCTCTGTGGGTGGCTAACCAATCCATGCCTATGATAACATCAAAGCTACCAAGATGCATAGGTATAAGATCAATTGGGAATACGTGATCATTTAAGTTCACAGTACATCCAATGATAATAGTGTCAATATCAATAGTGTTTCCGTCAGCCACTTCCACGTTATACGGTTTATCTAAATATGTACGTGTTCTACCAAGCAAGCATTCGAAATCATATGAAACAAAACTCCTATCAGCACCAGAATCAAATAAGACAGATGCATAAGAGTTGTTGATCAGAAATGTACCGTTGACCACATCCTGGTTGGCTTGAGCAGCTGGAGCATTCAGTTGAAAAGCCCGGCCTCTTGCCACCCTCTGATTATTTCCAGTCAACTTTGGGCACTGATTTCTGAAGTGACCCACTTCACCACATTCATAACAGACTCTTGCCTGTGCTTGAGGTACCTGGCGAATGGGTACAGCCGGAATAGGTTGAGTTTGAGGAGCTGGTAGTGCAAGCGGTGCTTGTTGCATCCTTTGTGCTTGCGGTGCACTCCGACAAACGTTTGCATAGTGCCCGAACTTGCCACAGTTGTTGCAAACGCGACACGGCAAGTTAGGGGCATGATGATATCTGCAAGTGTTACATTGGGGAGTGTTCCCAGTGTAACTTCTTGCAGCAGAATTGTTTGATGATTGCTGCGCAAACTTCGCAGCAGGTACAGTTACCATGAAATTCCTATTCTTTCTCTTCTTGTTGCTGCTTTTAGACGAGCTAGCAGCTTCAGACTTGACTTCAGCTTTGACTTCCTTTGCAGTAGTCTTGGTGTCAGTCTTCTTGTATCCCTTTCGAGTAAGAGTTCCATTCTTCACGTGATTGTCAGTAAGAGTTGCAGATAACCGGATTGCAGCCTCAAGTGTTTTGGGATTACTCCCATAGACTGTATCCTGAATCTGCACCGGCAGCCCGCCGATATACTTCTCAATCGCCCTATCCAAGGGTGTCACCATATGAGGCACCAGCAAGCTATACTCATGAAACTGAGTATTGTAGATGACGTTCTCGCCACTGTCTTGTTTGAGTTCCCAGAACTCAGTCTCAAGCTTCCTCATTTCGCTTCTAGGACAGAATTCAGTGGTCATCAGAGTCTTGACCTCTGTCCATGTCAGTGCTAAGGCAGCATCTACTCCCCAAGTTCGCTTTTCCCCATTCCACCAAGTCAGTGCTCTCTTTTGGAAAACACTGGTGGCATAGCGAACTTTCAGATTTTCAGGGCATTCGCTGTTGATGAAGGTGTTCTCCATACTCTCGAACCACTGCAGCAGACCAGTGGCTGATTCAGCACCCGTGAATTTCAGGGGATTACAGGAATTGAAGTGTTTGAATGTGCAAGCTGTCTGATTTGCACCACCTCGGTTCTGGTTGATGTTTTGGTTAGCCTGAGTCAATTGGTTCACCAATCCCGTAATGAGTGTTGCTAACTCTTGCATGCCTGCGTTGGCATTACTGTTGCTAGCCTCCCCATTGTTTGAATCATCTCCGTTGTGACGGCGAGGCATGTTTCTGAAGAAGTTAGAAACATGTTACTACCGTTCATAATAGAAATCATACAAACAATGGTCGAATGAGTTCATTTAAACAGTCAGGATTACATATAGGAACTATATTTTTCTCCTATCTGTTATTAAACTCATAACATTTATAAATTTCCTAATATTATACTAAGTGTCCTAAGTGGTCATAACTAATATTATTTAACTATTCCTAAGTGTCATACATTCCCCACCCTATACCAACACTGACAACCTCCCGATGCAATGCAACAAGTTTATATATAGGGCATATGCAGAGGTAGATCGCAATCCCCCCTACACCGTCCCACCACCGTTCCATTGCACCACGATTATGCCCTTGTTAACGTTTAGGGTGTGTCATGTACCTTACCACAATCTCACTTCACAAACCTTATCCTAGGTAGGATAATTTTGAGTGAAGCGGTCTCTAGTTCCCTTGGGCAATTAGGTTCGCCTAATGTCTAAGTTCACCTGACATGTAGGTTTACCTATTTTCTAAGTTCACCTAATGCCTAAGTTCACCTGACATTAAGGTTCCCCTAATTGTCTAAGTTCACTAAATTCCATAACAATCTCAATGTCCATAATCATTAATAAGGGTTCATATCATCACAAAGTGCTCTTATTGTCACTAAGTGTCCATATCCTCCCTATAATTTATTCTCATCAAGTGTCCATACTATCACTAAGTGTTAGTATCCTCATTATGCGTTTATATTATCATCAAGTGTCTATATCATCACTCAACTCTACAGTCCATTACTAAACGTTCGTATTGTTAGTTGATCCTATGCACCCTACGTGTCCAATCCGTGTGTCTTATAAATGAGTTTATAAGTATTTATCAAATATGATCATCCATGAGTCAATCCCAGTCAATCCATCAAACATATCATCCACAGTCCACAATAATATCCTCTCAACCATTCTTAGTAAGGTCCTAATAATATCCTAAGTTCCTGACACTGACAGACCCCCGATATACTTCAAATGGTATATGTATAGGGCATATGCAAGAGTAGGTCGCAACCTCCCTTACACCGTCCCACCACCTTTGTAGTATACCACGAGTGTGTCCTTGTCTGGTGATCAATAGATCTAACAGATAATTCCTAAAGCAATTAAATTCCTAAGCAATTAATTTTCCTAAACAAATAATTTCCCAAACGGGTAGTTCCCACTTTCTTCAATACTGAAATCCACCTAATGTACCGTAAATGGTATATATATAGGGCATATGATAAGGGTCGGTCGCAACCGCCCAAACCACCGTCCCACCACCTTTACGATACACCACGTGTATGTCCTTATCGAATCCTTAGGGCACAAGTAGAACAAGTAAGCAGTATTTATAATTCAGATGTATAACAGGAGTTCAGTTAACATGTAGTAAACACATAAGCATGAAATCCTGAATATACTAACTAGTGTATGAATTTCTTCATACTAGGGTATCCTACGGTTATAGACTAGGTCAACCATTTCTAGTAACCTAATTCACTATAACCCAGGCTCTGATACCAATCTGTAACACCCCGACCGACGGCGGAATCATCGGGATGCCACGAGGGATGTGTAGATTGTTCAAAAGCTCATGGGCATCTAAATCATATCATCATATATCATTTAATCAACCACAATAATTACACAAAAATCATGTTCATCATGAATCAAGTATGTCAAATACACAAAAGATTTAGTTAAACTAACTAAACTCTAGTCGCCAGAAATTTAGTTAATTAACTAAGTCCAAGATCCTATATGATGATGATGTCCAAAATAGAAGAGATCCTCTCTTCATTCCTACTTGTCTCCATCACCTGAAACATGTAAGAAATCAAGTGTCAACTACAAAAGTAGTTGGTGAGTAATCATAAGTTTTTATATTTAAAAATGTTTTAGTAAAATGAGTTTGAAAGTTTATGCTTAAAATGGTTTTATAAAATGCTTTGTTTAAAACGAGTATAAAACTTATGATCTTCTTGAGAAAATCCATATGAATACCTGTATGAGATAATCCAACACACATCCATCAATTCAACAACCAAACACATACACAATCACATAACCACATAACCAAATCAATCATAGCCAATCACAAATAATCATATTCAAATATAGATAATCAATCCACAAACAAATCAACCAATCTCATCAACCATATTCTCAAATAATGTTCGTGACTATACATGATCATTATGTAATTAACATAAGTTAAATACATGATTCATGGAGTGGTAGCTAACCACGTGACAATACATGAAGTCAAAGCAATTAACCGAAGTCAAAGGCAATGACTCACAGATGTGGAAATCATCCACGTGACAATACACGATGTCAAAGCAATTAACCGAAGTTAAGAGCGATGGTTCTCGGGATTTGTGACAATACTTGTGATCTTTGTTATTGACCTAGATCAATAACAATGTTTACATGGATATAAAATAATAAGAGTTCATCCATAATTATTGATAATTAAATCGTGAATATTATATTGATAAACAGGTATTAACCTTGAGTTATCAAAACAATATTTGAATTTGGTATACATGCTTCACCTCCGAGTTTTAAAACAAAAACAGTTTAAAGAAAGGGAGGTTATGAGAACTCACCTGAAGTCCTTTGGTTCAGTGTTTTAGTTCAACGTGCGCTCGCGTAAGTAAATCAAAGCAAGTCAACAACCTGTATTTATAATCGTGATTGTGTTTATAAGTTTAAGTATGACATTGTCATTAGATGGTTAAACTTATTTAGTTTTCAACTCTTAAGCTTTCATTAACTTGGTTAACTCGATCTAGGTTAACATATTAAACTTAAGATTTTATTTTATATTATCATATAAGTATAATTCAACTTCACCAATTTTGATCATCTTATATCTATGATAATCTTTTAATTCAATATGTCAAGATTTTGTAAGCGTAAAGCTTTATCCTTAACTTATGTATATTCACTCCTAGTGTGAGCATGCATGCATATTCATCCCCCTCCATTATAATTAAAATTATAATTAAACTCTAACTTAAGTTTAATACACCTATCTTGGAATAAAGTTCAATGTTATGTTTAGGAAAACAATAACTATGTTCTCCTTATCAAATATTTCAAGCCATGTGAATCCATAACTAATTTTTCCATTTTTATTATAAAAGGTGGTAGCTTTAACTCCTCCCATGCATGCATGTTAATCCACATAAGTATATGTATATAAATCATGTCCTCCATTTATCTCAAACCCCTTAATGAATCAAAATTGGATTTTTATTCCCATTGGGCAGCGAACCTTTGATCCAAGGCATGGGTTTGGCCCATTTAGTCTTAGGGTTCGTGGTTGTTATCTCGTAGGTTTGGCCGAAGAAGGAAAGGGTTCGGCATCTAAAATGGTAGGGCAGGGTTCGTCTTCTTGCATGACTTGGGTTCGTTGCCTCCTTGATGTCCAAAGGTTCGTCCATGGCCAGGGTTCCACATCCCAATAAGAAGGTTCGTGAATCCCATGGGCCATGCAGGTTCGCTACACCAGCAGGGTTCGCTAGCACATAGTTCGGCCTCTAAGATGATCAAGGGTTCGGGGCAGAAGGTTCTCAGAACAAGGGTTCGCTGTTCTAATGCTCACGAACCATTAAGTTCGTTCATCTAACAGCAGGAGGGTTCGGCCAGGAAACCTGCAAGACTAAGGTTCGTTCGATCTACAGCAGAGTTCGGCCAAGAACAAGGAGGGTTCGCTGCAAGTAAGGGTTCGGCCAGCAGGGTTTTCGTGGTCACAGCTTCGGTTCCAGCAGTCCACGAACCCTGTGTAATTCATCTGTTCGTCAGCACCTTCCTTGCTACAACCTGCTGCAGATCAAAGCTATGGTTTCCTCCTCTCTTTTTTAGTTCGTTTAAAGTTTATTCATGTACAAATCAACTAACAATTATGGCATCATAACCCGGTTCTAGATCCACATGAAACCGAAAATAAAAATGGATTTCTTACCTTCAATCGTGAACAAACAGCCACTTCCTTGATATCTTCGTGTTCCTCTCGATCTCACGAACGCGTAGCCGCGACGATCTCGTGAATCCGTCAAGAGACGAGCTTGGAATGTTAGAGAGAAGGTAGAGAATGCGTGTGTGTGTGTGTGTGTGTTTTTAGAGAGAGAATGGGTGTAGGTTAAATGAAGAAGAAAGAAGGCTTCTTCTTTATTATACCGCATTTTATCCCCGTGTGTTCGGTCTCGTTTTTATCGCGATAACTTAATAAATGTTCGGTTTTTACACGTAAAACGTAATTAACACATAAAACATTTAAATAATTAGTTTTCATTTTAAATATAATTGTTTTAAATAAAATTTGCTTCGTAAAATGATTCCGTCTCATTATCGTTAAATAATTATTTAAATAAATTAATTTATTCGAAAACATTTTAGGTTGTGATTCCTAATAAACGTTTTAAGTTCACAATCATTAATTTAATATCATTAAATATTATTTACTTATCTCGTCGAAACGCGTTACTCGCGTACGTATTCGTAAAGATCGTCACCTTTGCGAATCCGATGCTCGTATCGCATTTCGATTTGATCTATGATTTATGGAATATCGTTTTAGAACATTATTCCTAATAATTATATTCGCGTGAATCGTCACCCGCGCGAATACATTATTAAGTTAATATTTCTAAATTAATATTCACGATTAAATAGCGTTCGTAACCTCACTTCGCGTAATTAATTCCCATTATTTAAAATTTAATATTATCATTTCCCAAACCGAAACCCACTAAACTAAGTCACTGACACATCCATGATAGACCGAAATATGCATATGTATAGGGCATATGCAGAGGTAGATCGCAACCTCCCCTACACCGTCCCACCGCTATTTCGATAAACCATGACCATGTGTCCTTAACTATGTTTAGTAACCAGACCATAACAAACTCCCAGTTCCATCCCAAAACCATTCTCAACCAATAATCCATAATCATCAGTAATAACACTGCGATAAACTCTATGGGTCTGTTCAGTTAAATTTCAACTAAACTTCCCAAGGTTTACGCGTATAATATATTATAAAATCATGCATACCAGTAACAGTAACAATATCAGCAAAGTCAAACAATAATATCATAATCAATAATATTCATAAATCTCCGGTCGTACAGTACAATAGTACGGATGTACGGATGTACGGACAACCGAAAGTACAGTGATGTTACAAATGTAACAAGTATAAAAATAACAAATTATTTGTAACGAGTTGTAACGAATTTGGGTTTACATTGTTGTAGAATAAATAGGGGTTACGTTTAAGAGTGTAAACGAGCCAAGCCGATCCCGAGCTCGTTAATTACGTTATATTCTTGACTAGGCTTTTTTTATTTTTTCCGGATGCTCATTAATTACGTTATATTCTTGATTTTTAAAGAATTTTGGTTTTTAAAGTATTAAAATGTGTTTACAATCTTGTAGATATAATTTTTAAAGTATTAAAATGTATTTACAATCTTGTAGATATAACGAATTTTAGTTTTTATCAACAAAATGTTATAGTATTTTTTTTAAGTATTAAAATGTATTTACAATCTTGTAGATATATTTTTTTAAAGTATTAAGATGTATTTACAAGGACGAATTTTGGTTTTATCAACAAAATGTTATACTATTTTTTTAAAGTATTAAAATATATTTACAATCTTGTAGATATAATTTTTTTAAAGTTTTAAAATGTATTTATAATCTTGTAGATATAACGAATTTTGGAGCATCCGGAAAAAATAAAAAACCTAGTCAAGAATATAACGTAATTAACGACCTCGGGATAAGCTTGGCTCGTTTAAACTCTTAAACGTAACCCCTATTTATTTACAACAATGTAAACCCAAATTCGTTACAACTCGTTACAAATAATTTGTTATTTTTATACTTGTTACATTGGTGTAAATACGAACATCCAAAAAAAATAAAAAAAAACCTATTCAAGACTATAACGGAATTAAAGAGAAAAATAAAACGAGTAAAATGGTGCAATTTTCATAAAAAAATATTATAGTATAAAAAATTTATGGATGCATAAAAAAAGAAGGGATACAATGACCAAATTACTAATGTGTCCTCATCAGATTTAATAATAGAAATTCATGTGTTTAATTTTGATTTGGTAATTAGAGTTAATGGGTAATTGCCATAAGTGTGGGTTATAATTAGATTACATCCGTATAAATATATATATATATATACATATATATATGGTAAGGATCAATTGGTAACCCATGGTAATTGAGGTAACTTATTAATCAAATTTGATTGGTTTTCTAATTTAATAAATTTGAGATGGGTGGTCCATATTAAATATGGGAAAAATGAGTGGTTGGGATTTCTTTAAGGGTATTTTTGAGATTTGTTAGGTGTACTTGATTTGGTTTTAAATTAAAAGTTTACCCCCCAATTTTTTAAACCTTCATAACTTTTATATACATTATTATTTTTTTAAAAAAATTACACCATTAAATTTGTCACATTTTTATTTTTAATTCAAGTATACTTTTGTCAAAATTTTTTAAAGTTTCGAAATTACACTGATGTAACGAGCTGAATTTTTTCAAAGTGTTCGTAATTACACTGATGTAACGAGCTGAATTTTTTCAAAGTGTTCCTAATTACACTGATGTAACGAGCTGAATTGTTTCAAAGTGTTCATAATTACACTGATACATTGATGTAACGAGCTGCAACTTGTTATTTTTTTAAGTTACAATTATCTAACTTTCTATCTTATTTGTTATAAATTTATCTAATTTTCTAAATTTTATAATAAAAAATAAGTTTGTAATATATATATTTAAGATGAGAGAAAAAAAAATTTGATGGAAAATTTTTGAAAAAAGAGAAAAATTATTGTACTTATGTTTTTTACGTTAGTGTAATTACCAACGCCCGAAAATAATTTGGCTTGACTATAATGAAATTAGCGAGAAAAATATGACGTCTTTAATGGTGTAATTTTTATAAAAAAAAATAACATAGTATAAAAAGGTTATAAGCATATTAAAATCAAGGGGGAAAACTTTAATTTAAAAATGGGAAAATAAATGGTTTTTTAAGAGTGTAACACTTGCCACTCTTATATTAAATCTGATTTTTATAATTAAGACAAAAGACCATAATGCCCTTTTGTATTAAAAATTAATTAGTGACACATGTCACCATTAGATTAAATCTTGAAAATTTGAAACATTTGATTTGAGTTATAGAGTTTTCTCAATTAGAGTGAGTTATATTATGATCCCTTCCCTATATATATATGTATAGGGTAAGGATCAATTGGTAACCTATGGTAATTGAGATAACTTATTAACCCAATTTGATTGATCGTCTAATTTAATAAATTTGAAATGTGTGGTACATATTAAATCTGGGAAAAATGAGTGGTTGAGATTTCTTTAAGGATATTTTAGAGATTTGTTAGGTGTACTTGATTTGATTTTTTAAATAAAAGTTTACCCCCCCCCCCCCAATTTTTAAACCTTCATAACTTTTATATACATTATTATTTTTTAAAAAAATTACACCATTAAATTTGTCACATTTTTATCTTTAATTCAAATATAGTTGTGTCAAATTTTTTTAAAGTTTTCGAAATTACACTGATGTAACGAGCTGAATTTTTTCAAAATGTTCCTAATTACACTGATGTAACGAGCTAAATTTTTAAAGTGTTCATAATTACACTGATGCAACGAGTCTTTACACTGATTTAACGAGCTGTAACTTATTTTTTTTTACGTTACAATTATCTAACTTTCTATCTTATTTGATATAAATTTATTTAATTAACTAAATTTTATAATAAAAAAAAGTTTGTAATATATATTTAAGATGAGAGAAACAAATTTTGATGGAAAATTTTTGAAAAAAGAGGGAAATTATTGTACTTATGTTTTTTACGTTAGTGTAATTACGAACCCTCGAAAAAAATTTGGCATGATTATAATGGAATTAACGAGAAAAATATGACGAGTTTAATGGTATACTTTTTATAAAAAAATAGCATATTATAAAACAGTTATAAGTGTATAAAAATAAAGAGAAAAACTTTAATTTAAAAATTAGAAAATAGATGTTTTTTAAGAGTGTGACATTTGTCACTCTTGTATTAAATCTGATTTTTGTAATTAAGTTATAAGACCATAATGCCCTTTTGTATTAAAAATTAATTAGTGATACATGTCACCATTAGATTAAATCTAGAAAATTTGAACCTGGATTTGAGTTATAAAGTTTTCTCAATTAGAATGAGTTATTATATGATCCATTCCTTATATATATATATATATATAGGATGAGGTTAATGCACAAAGTGACAGTTTTGTAAAAATAGTAAAAAGCAAAGTGATATTATAATATTAATAAAGTACTATTATAATATTTAGCAGTTCTTTATTAATAATATCACTTTGTTATTTATAATAACATTTTCCTTTTTATACTTTTTACAAAATTACCAATTTGTATATGATTCTAAGATATATATGTGTGTGTATAGGTTTCAGAAAACACGCATGAAACAATATAAATTTAACCTCTAAATTATTGTTTTATATCTTTAATGAACCAAAAACCAAATTATGAATATGATTTTCTGTATACGATTGAGTGATATTTAATATAGAAAAAAAATAAATTGTAGGTTGTAACCAATGACTTTTATATACTTAGTTTCTCGTATAAAACCCTATGCATCCAATATATTTATGGATAACTTGAATTATCTATTCGTTCAATAATTTTAATTGCCGTTTGATAACTTGAACTGTATATAACCTGATATTTTGTAAAATGAAAAAACGAAATTTTATTAAAAGAAAGTGCAAGTGCAAGGTTATATATTTTAGTTAAACATAATAATTTTGTCAAGTTCAGGAAATGAAAAATCAACAATAATACCCTTTCTATGACATCTTGGTCAATGATAATAATTTAGGATTATTATTTATATATAGGTTAATGATGGTTAACTATGGTCGATCGCTGTCACTAGTGACAATTATTTTTATGCTTTTGTAAATGTTATTTATTTATTTACAAAAATCAAATTATTAAGATGTTTTAGTTGTGAATATCTTTGAAAGTGGGAAGATGAGATTGTGCTTTGTGAGGTATTTAAATAGATGCATCGTCCACACTCTTGTTCATCTTCTTTTTTCTTCCTTAAATACTCCACGAAGTAATCCACCACCACACCCGTCCCGTCCCCTCTCAAAAAAAAAAAAAAAAACAAACAAACAAAACAACCAAAAAAGAAAAGAAAAAATGTCGGCAAGAAGATCACGATCAGGGCAACCAATTACTTCAAAAATCAGTGACGATCAAGTTAATGATCTTGTTTTAAAGTTGCAGCAACTTCTTCCTGAAATCCACATTCACCGATCTCACAAGGTATTCAAACGAACTCTAGTACATAGAAGCATGATTAGCAAATTTAGCTTACAAAGACTTCTTAGCCAATAATAATCGTTGCTTGCAGTCTTAACAGTCACGTTTTTAAATTTCAATCACTTTTTTTTGTTGAATAATCTTACCGTAATTTAGATGTAACTCTATATGCCGTTGATGACGTGTCAATGATGTTGCATCTAACAAGTAGATATCATGTCATATGCTAGATCATCATGTACATTAGTTACTTGTATGTTAAAATGAGTTTTCTTTTGTTTGTTAAAAAACAGTGACATATATAGTTAAATTGTGAGTGTATATTAATTAATATTCAAAAATGAGTTACAGTTTGAATTAATTATTATAAATCAACACATACTATTTTGGTTTATAAAAGAATAATGATATTATCGAAATATTTTTAAGAAATGGTAGACTTAGCATGAATGGTTTGGTTTGCGTTTAATTCTTTTAGGCTTATTTTGGTTTATGAGGACATGGGCTAAATTCTTATGTGGCACTCAGACCAAAACATTCATGCTATCTTGATATTGTTTTAGTATCATATGTTTATAAAAATAACAAAATTTTAATTAATACAGGCATCAGCATCAAAGGTGCTACAAGAGACATGCAACTACATAAGAAGTTTGCATCTAGAGGTTGATAATTTAAATGAACGACTCGTTGAGTTGCTCCAGAACACCGATTCCACTCAGGCATCCATCATCAAGAGTTTACTTTCACAATAACTATATCTTCATTTTCTACACAAATCATGCAACAAATTTCTTCTTTTCTCCTATTTTATATATATATGTATTGTGTTCTTGATCTACAACTTTTATAGCTTTTTCTGTCTTCTTTCAAAATGAGTTGCCAGACTTCATTTGCACAAACCACGTTACTTGATTTAATTTAGATGAGCACAAGTAAGGTGATTGTTGAGACAACTCTCACTTTTCTATAAATAAATAAATAAATAAAGACTATATTATATATGAAAAAAAATGTAATTTTAAATAATTAATTTAATAGTATAAATTAATTATAACATATGATACAATATTGTGAAGATAAATAAATACAAATAAGGTTACTTTAACTTCAATTAGAAAAAGATATCAAAAACTTGCATTAATGAATTAAAACTAGAAATCATACATGCAATTTGTTCTATAGAATTTATATTTATAATATAAACATATATAAAAATGATACAATAATTAATATGTCATTTTGAAAAATATTGATTTCTATTCACAAACAATTTTTTTTTACATAAACTGTTTGTAATAGGAATGAGTAGACTATTTAAATATTAGTGAATAATGATTTAAACATTAGAAAACCCAACAAAAAAAGTCTCCCTATCTTATGTTGCTTCATGAATAGCATACATTCTGCAAGCACTATTAAGCATTTAGATCTTTTTTCCGACCATTTTCTTACTCCAAAATGCTTTCGTAAAACAATATAAACATTGTCAAAATACATTAACATTTCTATAGCTTACAACTATATAACGTTATTTAAGTTAATTTTATTTACTAATAGGTCAAACTCACCCATTTTATTAACTTAATCAATTAACCCACCCATTCATGGATTACCCCAACGACACATCAATGTGGACTTACATGAAAAACTCCAATTTCATTTCACTATAATCTTACATGACAAACTCCTATGTCATTTCACTATGGTCATACATGACAAACACCAATGTCATTTCAGTATGGACTTACATCATAAACACCAATGTCATTTTACTATAGACTTACATTGTCACACCCCGACCGACGGCAGAACACGCCGGTGCGTGACGACGACTGTTCATTAGCTCATGCTACTATTATAACATTTTGATATTTAAAACATCATTATTAACAACAAACCAAACATTTATTGAATACAATAAACAATTACAAACATTCAATGGTTTACAGTGAATAATCTATAATTTACAATCTGAAAGCCTAAACATTGTTAAGAATTATATTAGGTCTACTAAGCTTATCCTATGTCTTTTCTATGGTTTTCACCTTATCCTGTTACATATGTAAATTATAAATTTGGGTCAACTATATGAATAGTTGGTGAGTTTCCCATACAGTTTTTATGTATGTATGTATGTATATATATATATATATATATATATATATATATATATATATATATATATATATATATGTTTAAAACTTAAATACAAACGAAGTCTAAATCAATAAGACCTAAAGCAAGTATAACCACAATTTTAACAATGAATACTTTGGCTCTTTCACCTTTACTATATTAATAACATAAGTCATAATGAAAGGCTATTAGTTACAACAATTGAATATCGGCTTTTTCACTATTGCATTTTACAATAACCAAAGTTATTGTGCAAAGGCTACTAGTTACATTGATTATCGGCTATTTCACCTTTTCAATATATAATTAATAACCTAAGTTATATTGCAATGGCTACTAGTTACTAAATATACATGACATAAAAAGAATAAGCATAATACATAAACAAGTAGGCATACTATAGCTCATAAGTTAAAACAACTTAGACTAACTGTTTGCATCTATTTGATTTTGACTTTAGAATAGCTTTGATTGAATAATGACATATGCAACATCCAAAAAGTACAAAATATAAAAAAGGAAGTATGAATGAAACTCACTTGTTATATATCTTAGCTAATCCAACAATGCTTGGTAGATAAATGAAGTGAAAGATGGTGCTTCACCCTAGAGTTCAAAGGCATAATATTATGTGTTTTGTTTATAAAAATTTGGTTTTTAAAACAAATATTTATGATTGATAAACAATTTATATAAAACATTACAATAATTAAATGTAAGGATATGATAAAATGTCTTATTAAGTTTCATAATTATTCAAACATTTAAATAAAAATATGATTAAACTATTTGAATACGATTCACAATCCTCTTCTCCACCCCTTATACTCCAGCACTCGACCCGACACCCTCATTCATGACCCAATTGCTCTTCCAACTCGAATTAACGCGATCCAGCTCGACACTATAAAATTTAGCAAAATCTTTGATTGAGTGGAAGATTTGAAATCACAAAATTTAACCATTTAACAGCTGTTAACTCGGATTTAGCTTCCATAGATACAAGGGTGATTCGAAATTTAAAATCAATAGTATTTTGTATAAAAATCGAAATTAACCAACTCATTTGAGCCTTTACACCACTGCGAAACTTTCGGAACAAAATAAACGAGCACACAGTCATTCTAAGTCGCTAATTCAAGACTACAAGATCAAGTATGGTTCGTCTCGAGTTCTCAAACAAAAACCGACGAACGAACAACATTTGTAAGTAATTTATACATGGTTGTATTCGTTTTCCAGCCAGGAACCAAAGCCCTATGATTGTTTGATCGACGAGTTCCATAATCAAACCATTTTGATTGAGTTTTGGACTAGGGTTATCATTTATGGAACCAGATTTGGGAGAAAAAACAAGTTATAGGTTTTCTATAATTTTGGGATGTTTGCTGCTGATAAGAATGGCTAGATGAGATGGTATACCTTGTGAGGGTTAAGATTCGGCCTTGGATAGACGCACGTTCGAGACTCCCTTGGATCGTTTTTATTACCCTTTTCGGGTATTTTATTCTATAATAATAATTTTTTTGGGTATTTCAAATAAACACTTGTTTATATTATATATATATATATATATATTTCTTCTCTTTTTAATTATTAATTAACAGAAAAATTTTAAAATATTTTATACGTATCCTAATATGAAATTATTAGTTAAAATATCTATTGCGTTAAATAGAATTATGGGTAATAAAAAGCATATATTTTCGAATTTTATAAATTTTTATAAAGTTTATTCTTTATAAACACTATTTTAAATCCAAAAGATGAAATTTAAACAATAAAATATTTTATAAATTATATAAAAACTTCAGAAAGATTATTGTTAATATTCTACAAATAATTAAATACACAAATATACTTTTATAAAGCTTCTAATTTTGGGCTAATTTAAATTTACTAAATAACTTAAGCCTTTATACGAAAGGATTTATAGTAAATCAAATATAATAATTAGGTACTTGCTCTACATAATTATTTATAAATTCTTAAGATATATTTCTTTTAAAATATTTATCAATAACTATTATTTTACACAAATAGGATTTTTAGGCTTCAAAACAATTAAAAAGAGACTTTAAATGGATATAACAATTTATTCTATCATTAATTATTTGACAAAAATTGTAGGAATATTTACGTAAATAGATAAATCAATATAAAAGCTACCATTTAAACCTAGAAAAAATATTTGGCAAGTTATTTTTAGGAAATTCATAGAAAAAATATATTTAAGACACAATACTTGAACTATAGGATGCTAAGTCTATCCATATACCCAAACTTAGGATGACGGGTGATCCTTTTACTCATAACTCATAATCAAGAACTTCTGGGCAAGCTAGACAATCAAGTTAGTTAATTCTCACTCCCTCTTTTTACTTTTTGTAAACTTTTTGAGATGTTACATATGTTTTATACAAAAACACATTCATAGAGTCAAAAACATATACATGATGCAAACTTTTAAGTTTAGTAGACATGATTTATATGCTATGTGAACTTATGTGCTAAATGCTATGTGGGAATTAGGTTAGAAGACGTTTCATACATCAAACATCTACTAGTACATAGTAGCCTAAGAATGTGGCTACATTTTTCGCAATAACTTATGTCTTGTGTCAAAAAGGCGAAATGTACACAAACATAAACATTATGATTTACATTGTTTAAGTCAAAGACCTAGCTAGTATTGATTTAAGCCTTTTAACATCACTTGTGTGGATCCTTGCTTTGTGCTTAAACATGATACTTGAAACTTACTGTCACACCCCCAAATTTCAACTAACGGAATCATACCGTTTGGGACGTGACAAACCAGGATCTCAGATCATTAGACATAACGAAGACCTCTATATGCTTTTCAAACATAACTTTGGTCTTAATTGAAAAATTCAGAGTTTTAAAACATTGCGGAAGCGTTTGTAAAAAGTAAAACATCTCAATGTTGCTAAATGTAAATTACAACTCAAATCCAAATTAAAAATTCAAATCCAAAACAATTGTAATGTAAATTATGCATGCGACTCGATCTCCTAGTCCATGCTTGCTTGATCTTGTACCTTAACGTCCTGAGAAAACATGTAAATCAAGTCAACACAAAGGTTGGTGCATACACAGGTTTGTTTGATCACAAATGTTTGAAACAACTGTTTGAATCAAAATGTTTGCAGATAACATAATCACACATGCATAGTCATGATAGCTAGTCATTTGTACTATTTACATAAGCGGTCGACACCGAAGCTGAATGTTAGAATGTATTTTGCCTTTCCACTATTGTCTAGCGCAAACAATAGTAATGTGAATTGGCTAGTCAAACACTTGCGTAGACCTAAAATCTACCAAGTGAGGTTTGTCAAACCTAATAGATCTATCTTCAACTACCACGCTTTGCACTATGGCAAACTAAACGGTTCGATATGTAAGGACTTGTAATGCTATGTTCGCACTTATCGTAAATAGCTAACTCATGCAAGTGATATGTATCTAAAATGTTTGTTTGCACATGTTTTCTCCCCCAAAACAGTAAAATAAGAAAAGGGGCCGTGTACGCACCTTTGATAGCAATGGAATGATCAAACACACGTGAAGTCGCGTAGATAATCCTCTACGAAGAATCTGTGTTTTAACAATAACGTTGTGTTATTCGGAATGTCGTTTAATGTGTGTAATCACATACGTGTCAACACACGTATGTAAGATTTTTCGCAATGTACATACGAAAGTGTACGTGAATTTGTGTTCATTTGTTTAAATCATATAACATACACAATTATGTTTATATGCACGTAAATATACGCGACCGTGATTTTTGATCAAAAATATAAATTTTATTTTGTTATTATGTTCGTAATTCAAATCTGGTTCCAACGAAATTTGAACGGATTAAAACGGAGCTCGAATAAGAAAGTTATGCTCAAAATACAAAAATTGATTTTTATTTTCAAAAACCAGTGGAGGCAAGGGTCGAACCCTTGACCTCCTAGTCCAAACACACAACTCCAACCAGTCACTCTACCTTAATTTTTAGCAATGGAATTGATTTCTAATTGGTTTTAAGCAACAACAGATCGGGTCCCCTTTGTTTAACCCTAACGGAACCATATGGTTCCCAATAGACCCGCGATTCGAACCCAATCGATCTCAGAAACATGGGGCTTTGTTTATACAGATGTAATCGAGTTCTTTTGTGTTTTTAATTGATCCATTTCGATCAAAATCATATGACTTTATAACTCCAATCGGACTCGAACCTAAGTTCAAGTCTTCAATTTAAACGCATTAGATTCGTTAATTTTAATCTGTAAAATCATAGGGCTTTCAATAAAACAATGATTTTGAAACCTTCTATACCATTTAATTTGATGTTTGATACATGATTGACTCAAAACCCCAATTCGTTTTTCAATCCAAAACGTGAAACCGGTTTTCATAGAATTCAATGTTGTTGGTTCAATCTATCATAGGGTTTTTATTACACTAAAGATTCAGAAGCTTACTGCACAGTTAAATTTGATTTTCAAAACAATTTGAATAGAAAGCCCCAAATTACCTTAGCCGATGAACCCTAGATCTCAATATCATACAATTCGACATTGTAATACGAAATCAAGTTAGGGTTTTCATTAATCGCGTCCTTAAGAATCTACTGGTGTGTTTGAATTTTGTTTTTAACCTCGTTTACACGAAAACCCCCAATTCAGTTTATGTGATAAACCCTAGAACTAGAAGTCCATTAATTCGCTGTTGTTTTATCCAATTAACTTATGGTTTTCATTAAGATAATGTTTTCGAAACTCTCTGAATAGTTTAATTTAGTTTTTAAACTCGTTTGAGTAAAAACCCCCAATTCATATTTCATTAGAAACCCTAGAATCTGAATTCATACAATTCGTTACTGTTACAAGAAATGAGGCTAGGGCTTAGCTTAGTCGGACCTTTTAGAGTGTTTATGAGTGAAAACTTACTTGATTCGATGTCAAATTGATGAAGTTCGACCAATAGGTTGATGTTCGACCGACTCACAATCGAGATCTTCCTTCCGTGACTTCTCAGATCAAATTCTTGGATGTTGAGAACTCTAAAGGTACCGATTAGGATGTAGGAAGGTTCAATTGCGTGAAATGGGATCGAATTGTGAGGTATTCATGTCCTTTGGTAACTGTTTAAACACCAAAGGTCGTTTATGAGTTTAATTCTACGATTAATGGTTCCATAACGTATGTAAACTGTTAGTAATCATCAATAGAATGATTAAGGGTAATTAATTTCGGTTTTTACTTAGTTTTAATGTGAAATTCGATTTTTATTTGGTGTTTTAGCCGAATTTTGACCTCAAAAGTCAAAATTCTATATTCTAATCTAATTATAACTTACACTTTGTAATTTTTGGTGTTTATACTTTGTTTTATTCCATTCTGATCCTTATAGTTTGATTTCCTATGATTTCGTGTCAATTCTGTTAATTTTTGTTAACGGGGTTAATCGCGAATTGCCGGATTGTCACACTTACAAATGCTTTAGATCTAGTTCTATTTAGTTCAATAGTTTTGCATCCTTTTTATGTATCATATTAAACTGTTTTGCATTGCTCACGAACTATACATATAGTTTACCCTTTTTATTTTACATATGTAACAGGCTAAGTTGAAGGCTTATGTTGAAGACATAGATTAGATTTAGAAGACCTAGTAAAACTTAAAACATTGTTTAGAACCTAGTAAAACTTAAAACATTGTTTAGTTATTTCAATTGAAATTTGATTTCGAAATCTTGAAATGTTTGGATGTTATTTATTGAATTGTTTGAACCATTTAAATATGGATATTTAAATATTAAAACTTTAACATAGTACCATTAGCTTTTGAGCATTCACAATCACGCCCCGACATATTCCGCCATCGGTCGGGGTGTGACAGATTGGTATAAGAGCCATGGTGATAGGGAATTAGGTTATTAGAGATGGTGACCTAGACTATAACTAAGCTACCCCCTTATATGAACCATCATATACTATAAGTTAGGACTATTACAAGATTATGTGTTACATGATTTGTAAAGACTAATAAAGGCTGATGCTCACCAAACTTCTATTTTGTCTAAGTACTGGGCTCTACAAAGACAAACAGCCTTCGGAAGGAAGGAGTTACTCTTCGGAAGCAGCATTGCTTCCGAAGGGTAACTTACTCCTACTGAAGGTTGTACAAGACAAACAGCTTTGGAAGACCAACACTTAGAAGATTTAAAGCTTCAGAGCTTCCGAAGACTTGAGGCTTCTGAAGAACAAAGGCTTCCGAAGACTCTCCTCTACATCTTCCAAAGACAAAAACTTCCGAGGATAATAATCTGACAAAGACTGTAGCTGAGTACCTTTTATGGTACAAAAGGTGCTAACAACAGACATGTTGGTCTGATTAAAACAAAGATAACATACCGATAGTCAGACACAACACCTTACTTCTCCTCAGCTGCATTAAATGCAAAAGATCGACTGAAGCCTTTGAAGATCAATAACATTAAATGTCTTTTGTATTTAGCTAGTCTTTTGTAAAGTCAATGTCTATATTTGTAATCATTGTAATTGAGTGTCTTAGCCTGTTAAGACACTTTAGATACTAGAATAAGCTTTACTTTATGTATTGTCTAGTATACCCAACTTGTATTCCTACGAGTATACGGTTGTAGCCTTGGCTATATAACCTCTCATTGTAACTTGTATAAGTGTGCTTGCATGTTGTAACACTTATATACTTTTGAGAGAAATATATCTTTGAGCTTGAAATTTGTTTCTGTGATTTTACTTATTGTTTGTTCCAAGATTGTTTGTTTACCTTTGAGTATTTGAGAGATCTTTCTAACAGAGATTCCGCATCTGTTATATTGATAGATAGAAATATTTGTGAAGTGTTGTTTAGAGTTAACAACCCGATCTAACAAGTGGTATCAGAGCTTTGGCTCTTGAACTTAAGTGATTAATCATCCTTAAGTTACCATTTCTATTTCTTCTAAAATCTCATTACATCAAACCTCATATCCTCTGTGTTTGTTCAAATGGCTGCTCTAAACAAACATGATACAGAGAATGGTACTCTCAACAAGCCACCGATGTTTACTCCAGAAGACTATGACACATGGAAAGTCAGGATGGAGGGATTCATCAGGAATCAGGACTTCAAGATCTGGAAGTCAGTTCTTGAAGGGCCTTTCATCCCTACTGTTCCTGCTGCTGGAGTCGGTGGAGCACCTATGCCAAAAGATCCAGCTCTCTACTCAAATGAAGATTACAAAAGAATGGAGGTGGATTCGAAGGCTTTGTGGCTCATTCAGATGGCTATCCCTAACTCAATCATACATGCATTCAAGAAATGCAAATCTGCTCAAGAGCTGTGGAACTCTCTACCGCAAATGTATGAAGGATCTGAAGATGTTAAAGAAAATAAGAAGGACATGCTGAAACAGAAGTTCGAGAACTTCTGTCAACAAAACAATGAGAAGATGACTTCTCAGTATCTCAGGTATGTTCAGCTGATTGATGAGTTAGTAGCTGCAGGTGTCAAAATGGAGAACCAAGATGCGATCAGAAAGTTTCTTAGATCACTTCCACAAGCTTGGAACATATATTCTGTTGCCATTAGGAGAACAGAAAATATAAGAACTCTGAAGCTTGGTGAACTGTTTGGTATACTCAGTGCTTACCAGATGGAAATAGATGCCCAGAAACCTAAACGCACTCATATAACTTCTGGTTCAGCAGCACTTTATGCACCCATCAATAATTCTCCTTACCAGAGTTATCAACCCATCTTCCATCCTACCTCCAAACCCATTGTCACCTTCCCTGAAACACCAACTCCTTCAACCACACACTCAAACACTTTCTCTAATCCGACTCTACTACTGACATCCGGGCAAGAAGCTTTTATGGCTGAGGAAACCAATTACTTTCACCTATGCCAGGAAGACTTAAATGGCATTCCTGCAGATGACCTTGAGGAAATGGACATCAATTATCAGATGGCCATGATCTCCTATAGAGCAAAGAAGTTCTATCTAAAGAACTGGCAGGCAGTTCAAAAAGCACAACATGAAGACTGGGTTTGGGCTGGACAAGTCTAAGCTCAAATGCTTCAACTGTCAACAACTAGGGCATTTTGCCAGAGAGTGCAAATCCTCTAGCACTCAGCCATCAACTTCCGGGAAATCACATCAAAGACCATCAAGCTCATCAAACAGTGCTAACATTGCAGAGCAAGACTTTGCAGATTGGAGCTTCCAAGCTGAGGATGCTTCCATCTCCAACAGTGCTGTGATGGCAAATGACTCAACTTCTTCATTCAAGGTAACTGATGTTGTGCACACCTGAATGCTTAGAGAAGTTAAATGTTTCTAAAAAAATAAATTCTCAACTCTATAATGATCTTGAGTCTTTACAAGTTGTCAAGGCAAATTTCTTTGAATCTGAAAGAAATTACAAAGAAAAGATTGAGGAAATGGAAAACACCATTTCTAGCTTAAAACATGAAGACACTAACAAACAGTGTCAAATTAAAAATCTTTTAGAAAGACTAACAACTGCCAAGACAGAACTTGTATTGGCTGAGTCTTACAGAGATAAATTTTTAAGCCAAGGTGAAAAGTATGAAAAACTTTTCAGAATGAGTGACACAGCTGAGTTAGTAAAGAAAATGGGGGCTGGTTTGGGTTATAACAAGGTGGAGCCTCCATCTGCCTATACTCCCATGTTGGAGATTAGGTGCAAACCAGAAATTAAACTTTTGTAAGATGATGAGTTGGACATACACAAAGTGGATCAACATGATGATCTCTCTGATCTAAACCCAAGTAACTCAACACGCTCAGATGAGGATGATACTCCCATCAATTTAGAAAAGGAAAAACCAGCTTTGAAAATTAAGAAAAAAGGTAAGAAAACTAAGAAACATTCATCAGTTTTTGTCAAAGCTAAATACACACAAACTGGGAGTACCTCCTCGGATGACTATGTTACTTGTCCATCTGACAAGTCCAAAAGGGGTAGATCAAAGGAGAGAAAGGCTAGTTTTTCAGGGATACAGGTAAATCACCCAGCCAACAAGCCTGTTGGAACATCCAAACAATCAACCTTTGTGAACCAAAGCTCAACCTTCTTCAACAAGGATCAGCATCAACAATCCCTAAACAATCAGACTGTGTGTCTGATGTGTGGTGATAAGGATCACTTTGCTACCGATTGTTTCTATAATCCAAGAAGCAGAATGTTTTCAGAAATACAAGGTAGAGGAAGAAGGAAGAGCTGGAGCGAGTCATCTGTTTCTTCGGAAGAACAAGGAAGAAACTCAGTCAAGAAAGTATCGAATGCAAGTACTTCTGATAGTCGGAAGAAACAAAAAAAGAAGGCTTCTGGAAAGAAAGTAACGGAAGCACAGGAAAATAAGTCTTCCGAAGGAAAGAAAGCATCGGAAACACATGCAAAGAAGGCTTCCTACAAACCAAAGAAATCTTATCCTTTCGGAAGATGAACATCAGAAGAAAGGCCCTACTTATCTGCAAAAACCAAGTCATCGGAAGGGAAGACTAAAAGTGCTTCCGATGGCTGTCAAAAGAAGCAATCTCTTCCGAAAACTTCCAAAGTCAAGCAAATATGGAAGAAGAAAGAAACAACTGAACCAAATATTCAGCCACCTATCCCATCAGAAGCAAGCTCATCATCTATTCCACCTAGGATGATGTCAAAGAAATTTACTTACAATGATGCTAACGGAAAACCCAAGACCACATGGACTTGGGTTCCCATCAGGAACAAATTCACTTCTGGTCATGTGCAGGGAGAGTAGGAATCAAAGAGCAACCTGTGGATTGTTGACAGCGGCTGTTCCAGGCACATGACAGGCAACAAGACTCACATGCATAAATATGAACCATTCTTTGGAGGGTCTGTTGCATTTGGAAGTGATCCAGTGGGATGTTACATCACAGGTAGGGGCACAATCACAAATGGCAAGATAAGCTTTGAGAATGTGCATTTTGTAAAGGAACTAAATTACAATTTACTGAGTCTATCACAAGTGTGTGATCAAAAGCATAACATGTTGTTCACCGAGCATGAATGCATTGTCCTGAAGCCAGGATTTGTAGTTCCAATTGATCAAATCCTGCTTAGGGCTCCAAGAAGAAACAACATGTACATCCTAGACATGAGCACAGCTGCACCACTTAGTAATATAAGTTGCTTTGTCTCAAAAGCTTCAATTGATGAATCATCTCTTTGGCATAGGAGACTTTGTCATGTAAACCTTAAAAGTATGAATAAACTTGTCAAAAATAACTTAGTAACCGGTTTACCAACAAAAGAGTTCATCTGTGATGATAAATGTGTTGCATGCTTGAAAGGTAAGCAGTACAAAACATCTCATCATGCCAAAGAGATAAATTCTATCACAACAGTCATGCATTTACTTCACATGGACTTGTTTGGCCCCACAAGTGTTAAAAGTCTTGGTAGAAAATCTTATTGCTTGGTGGTCACTGATGATTTCTGTCGGTACACCTGGGTATTTTTCTTAAGTACCAAGGATGAAACTGTTGAGACCCTAAAATCATTCATTCTTAGGGTAGAGAATGAAAGTGACCACCATGTAAAAATAATCAGATCAGATCAAGGAAAAAAATTCAAAAATCATGTTTTAAATTCTTTTTATGAATCTAAAGGTATCACAAGACAATTTAGTGCTCCTAGGACTCCACAACAAAATGGTGTTGCTAAGAGAAGGAATATGACACTAATTGAGGCTGCAAGGACCATGTTATCTGATGCCAACTTCCAATAACTTTTTGGGCAGAAGCAGTCAACACTGCCTGTTATGTCCAAAATAGAATATTGGTAGTTAAGACACATGGTATGAATCCTTATGAAATTTGGCATAAGAGAAAGCTATTTATTGGATTTCTCAAACCATTTGGATGTCAGTGCACCATCTTGAATACTAAAGATCATTTAGCCAAGTTTGCTGAGAAATCTGCAGAGGGCTACTTTGTTGGATACTCTTCACATGCAAAAGCATATAGAGTATACATCAAAGCTTCCAGAATTATTGAAGAGTCTGCAAATGTTCAGTTCAATGAACATACTATCAATAAGCCTGGAACTGGCCCAGATTGGCTGTTTGATCTTGATAGCTTTACATTTGCATTTAATCTTGTGAAAGAGTATGTTCCAGCTTCACATTCAACTACCATAGACTCCTCCCAGTCCACAAGAGAAGAAGACTTTCGTGTTGAACTGCCAATAGCTTCAAGACAAATCTTGGCAGAATCCACTTCAGCACATAATGATGTCTCACAGTCTGAGATAGTGAACACATCTCATGCTACTCCCTTAAGTGACTCTACTTCAGTTCCAATGAGTCAAGAAGAAGAAGTGAGTCCCTCAAGTGAAACAAACACTCTAGGAACTTCTTCCCCTAGAGAAAGTCAACCCTCCACAGTCCAATCTCAGAAACCACAAGATCTGCCAGAAATCCAGCTTGAGGTAGTACTTCCTAACCTTGAATCAAGAGATCTGGATTTGGCTTCTCAGCTGGATGTGATTCCAAGAACTCCCATCCATAACACTCATCCAGTTGAGAACATCATTGGTAATGTTGAAGAAGGAGTAAGAACAAGAAGCTCTATGCATGAAGCAAACATCTGTTTGTTTTCTTGCTTTCTATCCCAAGTAGAACCAAAGAAAGTTGCTGAAGCACTGAAAGATAGCAGCTGGGTAGAAGCCATGCAGGAGGAGCTTCTTTAATTTGAAAGGCAGGGAGTTTGGAAGATTTGCCCTTTACCTAAGGGTAAGTATGCCATTGGAACAAAATGGGTGTTCAGAAACAAGAAGGATGACAAAGGTGTTGTCATCAAGAACAAGGCAAGGTTGGTGGTTTAAGGATACACCCAGGAAGAAGGCATAGATTATGATGAAGTTTTTGCTCCAGTTGCAAGAATTGAAGCAATCAGAATATTTTTAGCTTTTGTAGCTGCCAAGAACTTCAAAGTTTTTCAAATGGATGTGAAAAGTGCCTTTCTGTATGGAAGGATTGAGGAGGAGGTGTATGTGTGTCAGCCTCCTGGATTTGAAGATCCAAAGTTTCCTGATCATGTCTGTAAGCTTGATAAAGCTCTATATGGGTTGCATCAAGCTCCCAGAAAATGGTATGAAACTTTATCATCTTTTCTGTTGGCTAACAACTTCAAGAGAGGAACAATCGACAAAACTCTCTTTTTCAAGAAGTCCAATCAACATATCATGCTAGTACAGATTTATGTTGATGATATTATCTTTGGTTCTACTAATGAATCTCTCTGCAAGGACTTTGAATCATTAATGAAGTCTAAGTTTGAAATGAGTTCAATGGGTGAACTTACTTTCTTTCTTGGACTACAGGTGAAGCAAACTCCAACAGGAATTTTTATTAGTCAATCAAAGTATGTCAAGGACATTCTTGAAAGATTCAAGCTTACTGATTGCAAAGCTCTAGGAACTCCAATGTCCAAGACAACATCTCTAAGTCCTAACCTTGAGGGGGAGGATGTTGATCAACATCAATACAGAGCAATGATTGGTTCCTTGATGTATCTCACAACAAGCAGGCCTGATATAATGTTTGCAACTTGCTTGTGTGCAAGATTTCAGGCCAATCACAAGGTTTCACACATGCTTGCTGTGAAGAGAATCTTTAGATACCTCAAAGGAGCACCAGGTCTAGGATTGTGGTATCCTAGAAATGAAGACTTTCAGTTCATGGCTTATATTGACAGTGATTATGAAGGTTGCAACATTAGCAAGAAATCCACATCAGGAGGATGTCAATTTCTTGGATCCAGAATTGTGTCTTGGCAATGCAAGAAGCAATCTTGTGTTTCTACCTCTACTGCAGAGGCAGAATACATTGCTGCTTCTAGCTGCTGTGCACAAGTTATATGGATTCAAAATCAGATGAAGGATTATGGAGTGGAGCTGTTTAACACTCCTATACAAATAGATAACTCAAGTGCAATCTCCATCACCAACAATCCTGTCAAGCATTCAAAGACCAAGCACATTGATATCAGATATCATTTCATCAGAGATTGTGCAGAGAAGAAGTTAATTCATCTAGTCAAAGTTGATACAGAGCACAATCTGGCTGATCTTTTCACCAAGGCATTTGATGAAGGAAGATTCAGATACTTAATAACAACAATTGGCATGATTAAGTTTGAATAAATGAATTAATAAGGAATTAACAATTCTTCGGAAGATAAACTTAAATTATCTTCTGATGAGTATTTACTCATCAGAAGATAGTTTAAGTCTTCGGAAGCATTCCAATAATCATCTTCATCTCATTAATCAATCTCAATTGGTTACAAGTCTCACACAGAGAAATCTCACAAAGAGAATTACGCCAAGAATTTCCAGAGGTTTTCTGAAGTTATGACAAAATCAGACAAACCTTCAATATATACAGATCTGCCAGCCGAACCTATCCCTAGCCGAACCCTTAGGTTCGCTGGGCGAACCTAGGCAGCCAAACCTATCAAGATGATAGGTTCGCCGAACCTGCTAAGGTTCGTGGGCCAGACGAACCTAAGCCAAACCTTATTAACTTTCTATAATTTACATGTTTGAATAGCAACCTATTACAAATATGTACTAACAAACTTCCCCTTAATAGTTGCTATCAAAATCTTCAGTCTTTGACTTCAGTCTTTGTCTACAGTCTTTGTCTTGAACTCCACTGGTTTCTTCACACACATTATCAGCAGCTCGTATCACAACAGATTGTGGAATCTTGGATAATCTTTCAGCTTCCAGCTTGGCATCTCTCTCATCCATCTCCTTTCGAACATTCATCAGCTCAACATATAAGTAATTTACATCTTTCCAGTTGCATCCAGAATGCATACCCAGAGTGTAACACATCCGAGCAATGGTTTGAAACTGAACTGCCATGTCTTTATAGCTGATTCCAACATCATGATATCCATCATTAGCAAAGATCTCAGCCACATTCAGCAAATCAATATCATCTTTTGAACAGTTGACTATCCAAACAGGATCCAGCATTCTAATCACCCTCCATTGATCTTCTTGTCTTAACAAAATCACAGCTTCAGATGTCTTCTCATCATAGAACCAGAACTTGAAATATGGATTCCAATCCTGTTCTACCTTCCTCAACCTTGGTCTTTTGAAAACTTTAGGCTTTGAATATCCATGCAACTTGTCTTTGACTTGAGGACTCAACAAACTCCACCCAGACTTAGCTCTTTCTTCAACAGCTTCTCAAATGTTTCATTGTGTTTAGTTTGAATGGGATTTATCATCTTCAATCTGGATAATTCCATAGACTCAAAGGATGGTAAAGACATCAGATCTAATGCCTTTCCAAAGTACTGACATCCATCAGTTCGTTTAACTACATAGCATCCTTTATCATTTAAGCTTCCTGAAATGTTGTGAAAGTAACCATAACTAACAATTCTTCCAATCATCTTTGACTTAGATCCAATCTTGAATCTTGTGAATTGTTTAGCTTGGTTTTCTTGAACTTTATCATCTAGGACTTCAATCATTTGCTTGAAAATGTACAAGTGATCAACTATGGCTTCATTTCATCTTGATTCTCTTTCCATAATTCCATGTAAGTCTTTTCTGTAATCGGAGCCAATTATGTTCTTGATACACCTCCAAGATCAAAAATCTTCTTTAAAGTTTGCAGATTATACAAATCTTCATCCATAGGATCATCTTGCTCAAAATCAAATAACTCTAACTCATCATCTTGTTCAAAATCAAAGACTTGATCTGAATTCACTTCAAACATCTCATAAAATTCATTCACTGAATAACCACCAACAATCTCTCCTTCCTCCAAGTCTTTATCTCTAGATTTTTCAACAATATTTCTCTATAAATCAATATCAGAATGTTGTTTAAACAAATCAAGTAAAGTAGGCAAAGAATAATCAATAATCTCCTTTGGTTCCATTTCAGTTAAATCTTCAACATCAACATCATTACAATCTCTAGCCTTATCAAAAGCAACAACAGAAACTGGAGTAGCATCCAGAGAAATCTTGGAAGGAGAACAAACCACTATAGCACCAGTCTTTGAAGTCAAACCACCTGAGCTACTAACACCATCCACATCACCATCATCTTCTTCATCATCACCATTAGCATTCAAGCTTGGATGTTCATCAACATCTGAATCACCATAGTCAATCTTCTCATCTTCCTCTTCCTCAACATTCACAAACACCTTCTCAGCACCAGAAGCTTCAGCTTGAGAATCTTTAACTTCAAAATCTTTAATCTTCTATCTCAAATCTTGATTTTCATTCTGCAACTCAGCAATATCAACATTTTGTATTTCAATCAAAGTCTCCAAAGAAGTAATTCTTTCATTCATTAACTTCTTTTCAGCCACATCTTCTTCCCTCCACTTCATCAGCTGAGAAATTTGAATCTTCATCATATCTAATTCACTTGTACCTGAAGAAGATGGTTGATCAGCTTTCACTTTCTCCTTTTCCATCTTATACTGATCAAACTCCTTTGATAACATAGATATCCTTCTTCGAAGCTCAATGTCATCATAGTCAATAGTAAAATTTAGATCCAAGTCATCTAAATTTTCATATAAAGATCCTCCCCTGGAAGCAAAATCATCTTGAAATGAAGTTTCTTGAAAAGATGTTGTCACTGTTGTAGTATCCATGAAGGAAGGAACAAAAGAAGCCACATTCACATACTCAGGAGATTGCCCAAATCCTCCTTGAACTGTAGAAACAGTAGTAACTGGTGTAGAACCATGAACTGTAGAAGCTTCTTCATGAACTGTTGAAACAACAGTAACTTGTGTAGAAATGATAACAGAATCAGGTGGAGTAGAAATTGCAGAAGAAACAACTGGAGAGGATACTATGATTCTAGGAGTCTTAGATTTCTTCTTTGTAGGACCTTTAGTCATTCTTTTCTTTTTCTTTGGCCTTGATGACTCAGGCTCTTCAGCAGTAAAACTAGGATCATCTTTCTCTTCTCGTGCTTCTTCTGTTTGTTGTGGAGTAGCTCTCTTCTTCAATCTCCTGACCATATGGTTTCCAGCTTGAACAGTCTCAAATTCAGACTCAGTATTAGTAGACTCTTCACCTTCATTTTCACCTTCAACATTCTCAGCATCAACATGAATGGAAGAAGTGTCTTCTTGTTTCCATTGTTCTTCATGTTGATATGGAAATATAACCTAAAGAGGTACCAAGGTAGAAGGAGTTACAATTGGCCCTTGAGCTTGAGCTTGAGTTTGTGATTGTGATCGGGAAGACTGAGCTGGTGATTTCCTTGCCTGGTGTCTAGAATGAGGAGGAGGTGGTGGTTGTTGGCCATCATCATTATCACTGAATACTTCATTATCAGAACCTGAATCTGCATGTCTCCAGGCATCATTCTCAGGAGCTACATAGTTAGCCTTGGCACAATGACAAATTAACTCCTTAGTCAACACAACATCATTGCTCTTCTGATACACCCTGACCTGACCAAGACTTGAGTCAGTCATATGCTTAAGCTTAAGCAAATCAGAAGCAACTCTGGGTAACATCTGCTCAGGAAACCTCTCATCAATAAGCATCTGAACGAATCTGGGATACATATAGAATCTATCCTTAGCTTTGGTGATATTGTCAGACATGTATCTGAATATCATAGCAGAGAAATTGAACGGTTTGTTCAAGATCAAAGCCACCATAGCTGATCTCATCAGGTCTCTGAGTTCATCAAAGGTTCCCTTCCGCATACTCAAGCAATGTAGCAACACATGAGCAAGAAGCTTATATTGCAGTGGAAGTTTTCCTTTCTTGATAGATGTCACATTGTACACTCCAAAGTACCGTATCCTCAAGAAGCAGCCTTTGATGCATCTTTTTGGAATAAGAGTCATCCCAGCAGGTTCACCACCAAATTGTAGAACCCGTCTAATATCAGCCTCAGTAATACGAATTGCTTGACCAAGCACATTCGCCTCAATCACATATTCTTCATCTACACTGATCAATCTAGTTGATTCCCAGAAGCTTTGTACATGCGATCTATAGATCTGAAAAGAATTTGATATAGCATGATAGATCCTCGAACGTCTCAAAAACTCTATCATCGGCCTGAAATCTTTGCCGTTCTTGGTATTAGGATCCAGATATGCACATAGATTGTGCTTATCTCCAAAGGTAAGATTCGCCATTTCTGCAATCAGAAAGAAAACAAAATTAAAACAAAAATAAAAAAAAATTAAAAAAAATAAAAAAAATTTCTAAGTGTTGAAACCAGCGAACCTCCCTGAGACGAACCTAAGTCTAGACGAACCTGTTGTCAAGACAAACCTATTAAACTTAACGAACCTTTTGATGAACGAACTTTGAATGAACGAACCTTCAATGAACGAACCTTCATTGAACGAACCTTCATAACAAACGAATCTTTTTGATCAAACGAACCTTGACCAACAAAGGTTCGGTTCTCTGATATTCAGAGGTTCGTCCCGTACCTATCAAGTTCAAACGAACCTTGAAGATTCCAGCGAACCTTAGTTCATCCAACGAACCTAATCCATTTTAAAATCAAAATTTCAAATCTTCGAATTAAATTACAAAATTTATATCCCAAGATTTGTAACCCAACAATGAACAACTTTAATGAAAGCAGTTTTTTCAGAACTTAGTTTTTAATAGGTTTTGACTCAACAAACAAGGTTCGACTAACTAATCCTAAAACTTGTCACATCTTTTGATTTAGCCGGTCAAACTCCAAGATTTTTACCTATAAATGATCACAAATCAATTTCGAATCTAATGATATCAGGCAAAAAGCTTCTGAGCTCCTAAATCGAAAAAATCGAAAATCCAACTTGCAGGTTCGCGAACAGTATCTGATGAAAGTGACGAACGTATTTCACGAACCTGTTATTTATATGAGAACCTGTTGACAAACCTTTTCCACGAACCTTTGACCAACATGTTGACCAAACCTGTCAACGAACCTCTCAGGCGAACCTGTCCACAAACCTATTGAACGAACCTATTCAACGAACCTCTTAGGCGAACCTGTCCACAAACGTATTGAACGAACCTATCCAATCAAACCTATTGGACAAACCTGTTAGACGAACCTGTCCAACGAACCTCTTCACAAGCCTTTGAGGCGAACCTTTTAAAAATACAATTTTATTTAAAACTTCAAACAAATCAATGTTTTAATGTTTCAAAGTCAAAACAAATAATAAAAAATTATTGATTTAACATCAGATAAAACAAAAATCTTTTTGTATTTTTAAAATTTTTTTAAAACAAACAAACAAACTACCATTTAACAAATCTAACTATTCTAACAAAACAATCACATATTTTTGTTTGAGAAAGATCCAGACATGAGATCATATTGTATTACAATTATCAGCACATCTGATTGAATTAATGAATATATTTATTAGCAAATTACAATTCAAAGATGATTATCAGTATAAAAATCCTTTTTAAGTTTAATTACTTAGTTAAGATATCAAATAAAACAACATTATCAAATTCTTTATGTTTTCCATTTACTTGAACACATCCCCGATTTATGAATAATTAATCAAACCAAAAAGTTCATGAAACAATACATTTCAATTTTAACTAGCTTGATCATGTAAAAAACAAAGCAGAATTTCTTTTGAAAATTACAAAATATAAAACAATTTGAATTTGTTCAAAATCTTGGAATCAAGGTTGATACTTACGTATGCTCAGATGATCCAAAAAAAATGAACTATACAATAATTTAAGATTAAGCTTTTAACAATCAGATCGATATTTTCATATACGCAGAGATTGTCCAAAACTTAATCAATACCAAGAAAAAAAACTTGAATTGTTTAAAGCTATAACAATCAGGTCGATACGTAAGTATACGTAGAGAATGTTTAAGCTTTAAACTAAACTAAAAGAAAAACAAATTCAGAATTTCTTTTGAAAATTAAACACATGATCAAAACTAGTAATTTAACTTTTGTTCAAGAAACATTTTGTAAGATTAACTACCACTCATTCAGGACAAAACTAAGTACTGTGTTCTAAGCAACTGTTTTTCATAAAGCATAATCAAAATTTTATCAAATGTTATCTTAACAAAGTTATATACCTACCAACATATCATACTAAGTAATTGTAAATGCTCTTTATGTTTAAGTTCTTGTATGATACAAATGTGCTTCCAGTTGCAAACAATGTGCTATCATTTCTCACATGGCCGAATCAATTTCTCAGAATTTTAATTTTTTTTAATGTTTTTGTGTTTTTGATTTTTTAAATGTTTTTGTATTTTTCAAAGTTTTCTCCCCCTAAAAACTAAAACACAAAACAACAAAAATTAAAATATCTTATGTTAATTCAATAACATTGATTATGAAGGAAGTTGATTTGAAATTACCTCACCCATGACCCTTATGCCATTTAATTTGAGCAAATACTCAAAACGATTTTTTTCAAAGGCCTTGGTGAGAAGGTCTGCTCGTTGCTCATCTGTATGTATCTTCACCACATCAATAAGTTTCTTCTCATAGCAATCACGTATGAAATGAAACCTAATATCAATGTGTTTGGATCGTGAATGATACACAGGATTCTTAGTTATAGCAATAGCAGCCTCGTTATCAACATAAATTGGGGTTGTAAGAAAATTCAAACCGTTGTCTCTCATCTGTTGTTGTATCCACAAAACTTGTGAACAACAAACTGGCAGCCGCTACATACTCAGCCTCATAGGTTGAAGTAGCAACAGATGTTTGCTTTTTGCACTGCCAAGAAACTAAACGCTCCCACAAAAATTGTGCACCTCCAGTTGTGGATTTCGCATCTGTCTTACATCCTCCATAGTCGGAGTCACTGTAGGCATTGAAGGAAAAGTTATCATCCTTAGGATACCACAGACCGGTGTCTGGTGTACCCTTCAGATAACGAAGAATTCTCTTGACTGCAGTCAAATGTGACACTTTAGGTTTTGATTGATATCGAGCACAGATACTTGAAGCAAATACAATATCTGGCCTTAAGGCTGTCAGATACATCAAACTTCCAATCATTCCACGATACAAAGTAGCATCAATTATCTCCCCCTTAATATCAGGCTCAATCCCGTGATTAGGCTGAATGGGCGTGGAAATTGGTTTTGAATCAAGCATGCTAAACCATTTTAGCACATCTTGAATGTATTTTGTCTGATGAATGAAGATTCCATCATCAGTTTGATCAATTTGTAAACCCAAGAAAAATTTGATGTCTGACATGGCACTCATTTCGAATTTCTCAATCATCACCTCGTTAAACTCCAAACACAGTTGTTCATCGGTAGATACAAAGATAATATCATCTACATAGATCTGAACAAGAATAATATCATCTACATAGATCTGAACAAGAATAATATCATTTCCCTTTTCCCGATAAAACAATGTTTTGTCAATCTGACCCCTATTGAACCCGTGTTCAATAAGGTGAGTCGATAAGGTCTCATACCAAGCACGTGGAGCCTGATGTAGACCATACAGTGCTTTGACTAAGAGGTAAACCTGATCCCAGTGGATAGGATCCTCAAAGCCCGGTGGTTGACAAACATACACTGTTTCCTTCAAAGAACCATACAGAAATGCAGACTTGACGTCCAACTGAAAAACTTAGAATTTCTTGTGAGCAGCAAAAGCAAGAAAAAGTCTAATTGCTTCTAGCCGCGCCACAGGTGTAAACACTTCATCGTAATCAATTCCTTCAACTTGTCTGAAACCTTGAACCACTAAACGTGCTTTGTTACGAACAATTACGCCTCGATCATCTCGTTTGCATCTTAACACCCATCTAGTGCCAATTTTCTTCTCTCCTTTTGGCAAATCAACTAGATGCCAAACACCCAACTTCTGAAACTGATTCAGCTCTTCTTGCATAGCCTCCACCCAGGCAGGCTCACGCAATGCTTCAGTAACAGTCTTTTGTGTCAATTTGAGAAATAAATGCAGAATGCATCCATAGCTCTTGAGTTCCATGAGTTCTTTCTAACTCAATATACAAACTCGCCTCATTTGTGATTTGATGTCGTGTCTGTACTCCAGCATTAGGATTTCCAATGATCTGATCAACCGGATGTTTTACATGGACTCTAGTGACAGGCACTTGCGGGACTCCAACATTATGATCAAGATTTGTAATATTCTGATCAACATCTTGATCAAGAGAAATAGCATCTTCAAAAACATCATGATCATCATCAGATGACCAATCATCATTAATTGCTTCTGAAACGCTTTCCTCATGTGGATTATTATCGTCAGCTTGATGAGAAGTACCTTGATCTTCAGAATTCTGCAAATCATATAACATTTGTAAGGTTATTTCATCATCAGAAACATTTGGAGACAAATTAAAAGACTCAAACAGTTTATCATAATCAAAAAGCCAATCTGGTCCTTTTCCGTCTGGTATAGGTGTATGTCTTTGAACATCCACATGATACCATAATTCCACAACACCCGTACGTTTATTAAACACATGTTTGTTAGGAAGACTGTAGCCAAGAAAGAAGCCCTCTTCAACTTTAGAGTTGAATTTTGAATCTTCCTTAAGCATGGTACAAGGAGCCCCGAAAGGTTCCAAGTGTTCCAAATTAGGCTTTCGATTTTGAAGCAATTCGTAGCATGTTTTATTGTGTCTTGTAACAATCAAAACTCTGTTAAGAGTAAAACAACCTGTAGCCACAACTTCACTCCAAAATGTAATGGGGAGTTTAGAATCAGCGAGCATTGTTCTAGCAGACTCAATCAACGCTCTATTCTTTCTCTCAGCTACACCATTCATCTGAGGTTCATATGGTGCACTGAATTGCTGCTGAATGCCCTTTGAATCACAAAATTCTTCCATTTGATGATTCTTAAACTCAGTCCCATTATCTGAACGAACACGCCTTACTCTCAACTTATATAATGTCTCCAACCTATTAACCAACAACACAAAATTTTCGTAAGTCTCTGATTTAAACTTTAAAAACATTACCCATGAAAATCTAGAAAAGTCATCAGTCACCACAAAACAATATGATTCACCACCTATACTTTTCACATTGATTGGACCAAACAAATCCATGTGAAGAAGTTCAAGTGGTTTATCAATAGAAAACACTTTCTTTGTTTTATGTGACCTCCATTTCTGTTTACCCTTCTTGCACGACACACACACATTAGGAAGTTTAAAGTGTTTAACCGGTACACCCTCAACTAAATGATTGTGTACAAGATGATTCATCTTCCTAATATGAATATGCCCCATCCGTCTGTGCCAAGAACGTGTATCTTGCTCAGTTGCCTTAGACACCAGACATGTCAAGTACATATAAATCCTTACCTTGATCAGCTGTCATCATAATCCACTCCTCAGGAATCTGAAATCCTTGCTTAAGCACATAACACCTTTCTTTATCAAACATCACATTGTATCCTTTGTCACAAATCTGCGACACACTCAACAAGTTGTTAGTTAATTCTTTGCAGTAATTAACATTATCAAATGAAACTTTACCATTCGTCAAACTACCAAAACTGGTAATTTGACCACCTTTGTCCCCTGCAAAATTCACATAACTTCCCTTTATTTGCCTAAACTCTTTCAACAAACTCAGCTCTCCAGTCATATGCCGTGAACATCCACTATCAACAATCCAAAGACTATTGATATGGCCCATGGATGTCACCTGCACAATAAATTAAAACCAGTAAGTATCAAAAGGGATGACTCCCACCATTTCGGCATTGAGTCTCCCTGAATGGACCCCTGCCATTCTGTTGTGATGAACTACTTGAAGACCCATCTTCAATGTTTTCATCCTTTTTCTCAGAAATTTGATCACCTGACCTGCATATCAATTTCCAAAAAGATTTTGACTTACCAGTTTGTTTTGAAAATGATTTTGAAGAAAATTTGTCAAAGAAATCATCATCAGATGATGTCACCATTTTCACAAGCTTTTTCACATTCCTTTTGTTATCAAAAGCTCTTTTCTTCTGATTCTTTTCTTCTTTTACCCAAACACAATCAGGATCAAATTTCCTAAGAACTCTCATTTCTTCCTCACTAGGTTTCACTTTCCTAGGACTTCCACTTGACTTGTTCACCCAACTCTCATCATCTGAACTCTTTCTGATTCTGTTGTTTGGACAATTAGCATAAATATGTCCTTTTCTACAACAAGTAAAACACTTTCGTGTTTCTGTTGGTGAATAAGACCTAAAACTGCTACAATCAGTAGAACTGAAGTCCAAATCACAATCAGCAATCAGATGACCAAATTTACCACAACGGTAACATTTTTTGTCTTTCAGATGATTCTTTGGTTTTGGTTCATCATAGTACTTAGATGAACTAAAAGGTTTAGAAGCAACCTTTGCAGATGAGAATCTATTTCTCAAACCAGTTGATTTTATCTTTGAATTAGTCTTTTGATTTTGAAAATTCTTTGATTTGTCTTTATGTCCCACTCCAAACTTATCAAAGAAAAAACCACTTTGTCAACCTTTTTAGAAAAAACATTTTGCTTTTGAAAAGTACCACTAGACTCTCCTTTAAGTGTAGTAGATGACTTTACATACACAATAGGTTTGAGATTAGTGTTTGTTTTGGGTTTCATCACTGGTTTAGAAACAAGATTGGGTTTGATCACCACTTTCTCAACTGGTTTCATCTCAGCTTTTGACTTCTGAGACTTCAAAATCTTTTTATCACCAGTTTTAATTTGATAACCATTCTGTCTCAGTATATCAGGTAAATATTCTGATTCAGTGATGTCTTCAATAATGGGAGCATCACTATCAAGAGACATTTTTTCATCAGATGATGATCCTCCAGCAATTTCAATGACATGTTCAGACCGATGTTCATCCAAAGAGACATGATGAACTTCCAAATTCAAATCAATTTGTGGTCTTGGCACGTAGCTGGAAGGAGGTGGCACAACATGAAAACCTAATCCAGTAGTATCATGCGATGATCTTTGCATGGCAGCAAAGTAATTGATGACATACTTAGAATTTTGATAATTTTTAAGCTTGCTCTTGTTTATTTCAGCTTCTGCTTTTGCTGATGATAATTCAACCTTCAGCTTTTGCACTGATTCGAGATGCACAGACACAGCATGATTACTTTGTAAAACTTTGATTTTCAAATCTTCATTTTCTTTACCTAAATCAATTATCTTTTTGTCAAATGTTTTTTCTCTTGAAATTAGCTTCTTGTTAGCTTCTGTGCACTCTACCAGTTCAGCAGTCAGCTGAGCATTCATCTCTTTCAATTTCTCAATGATCTCTAACAAATCCTCATTTACCTCATCAACCTTCTTTTTGCCTTTACTAGTGTCTTCATCCAAAGAAGCCATAAAAGCACCCATCAATTCATCATACTGCTTTCCCCAATCATAGCCTTCATCAGCTTGACTAACCAAAGCTTTCGATGACTCTTCAGACTTTTCTTTCCATTTCTGATAGGTTTCTTTTGGCTTGAATGGGTTTAAATTTCCTTGTTTCTTCAGATTCTTACACTCTCTGGCAAAGTGACCTAACTCACCACAGTTGTAACACTGAGTAGTCTTTGGATTAAATCCAAACTTGGTGTTTCGATCAAAAGTGAATTTCTTGCCAGTCTTCTTTTCATATCGATTGATTATTCTAATCACACTTGCCAATGCCCATTAAGTGTCTATCAACTCCATCTCGTCATCATCAATTTGCTCATATTCTTCAAATGTAAGATTAGAGTTTCTAATCTTTCCTGCAATTTGTTCATCATACGCACTGACTACACATGACAAAATTGACATATGGTCCCGAACAGCCTCTACAGTTACTTTCCCAAGATTTGTTGTATTCAGCTGAACATAAGGTGTTGTTGAGTCAGTCTTCTTCTCTTTTCCTGAATAAGATGAACTAGAACTTGCTGATGCAGAAGGTGCAGGAGTACTATCAGAAGTACTAGAAACAAATGCTGTCTGAATCTTTGCTGAAGATACAGGTGGTGTAACAACTGATGCACCATATAAAGAAGGATCTTGAGTAACATTCACTCTCCTTGCTTTTCTCTTATCCTTCATCTCCTGTTCTTCAAGTTTTTGAATAAATTCCACCAAAGTCATTCCTGGTATATTTTCTCTCAAGATTAGCACCAATGAATTCCACTTCTCAGGCAACGCATCTGCAAGGCAATCGATCTTTTCATCTTCAGTATATTCGATACCACACTTTCTAACTTCAGTTAACAGATGTTTATATCTTGTAATCAATGCTTCAAGACTCTCATTGCCAATAAAGTTAAAATTTTCAAACTCTTTGCGAATATCCGTGGATTTCATCTTCTTAAGATTGGTATTTCCTTCAACTCTTGCTTTCAAAGCATTCCATAGACCATAAGAACTCTTATGCTCATCAAACTGATGTAAAATCTGATTAGGAATTGCCTGGCTTAACATCCAATACGCCTTCTTCTCCGAATCATATTTCTTTCTTTCATCAACATCTAATCTCTCAAGGAGTTGATACAAGTCTGTTCCCACCACTCTAGGTCTTTCATATGGAGACAAAATCCTATCCCAAAGATTAGTGTCCGTTCCATTAAGGTGTGTTTCAAAACGACCTTTCCAATTATCATAATCTGCCAAATCCAGCAACTTTGGAACTTTGTTCACACTTCCATTCTCAGTTTCACTAATCAGAATGCTATGAATCTTAGAATTCTGACTTGCTACAGCAGCATACATCTCCGCCATGATTTCAAGTGTTTATCAGCGAACCTTTTCACTTCACGAACCTAACAATCAGGCGAACCTTCACCAATCTTTGATCTGAACGAACCATCAGTCACGAACCTGAAGACACGAACCTTAAGTCACACGAACCTTGTATCACGAACCTTGTATCACGAACCTGATGCCACGAACCTTCAAACAGATCTGATCTTACGAACCTTGACAGACGAACCTTGACAGACGAACCTCTGCTAGAAAACTTCAACGAACCTATTCAAAAACCTCTAAACGAACCTCAGAAAAATCCCTTGAACAGAGAACCTATTGTTCCAGCTATCCACAGGTTCGGGTCACGAACCTGTACTTCCAAATTCGAAATTTTGGTGGGAAAACCTTCCAAAATGTGAAGAAAATCCTTCAAAATCTTCAAATTAACACAACAAATCCGTGAATTGCAATATTTCACAACAATTGATGATCAAATTGCACTCAAAACAACAATCAAACACATAGAAGACTAGAAATTTGATCCATTTCTTGATCCTAAATCTTCAAATCTTCAAATACTTGTAGATCTTTGACAATTCTTGTATAGAACTCCACCAAAAGCTCTGATACCACTGTAGATCTACTGAACTTGATCTTGATCGTATAACGGAATCCTACGAGCAATCAAACACATGCGGAATCTATGTTTGATCTATAAGAATCAAAGAAGAACAAGCATTCCAATAATCATCTTCATCTCATTAATCAATCTCAATTGGTTACAAGTCTCACACAGAGAAATCTCACGCAGAGAATTACACCAAGAATTTCCAGAGGTTTTCTGAAGTTATGACAAAATCAGACAAACCTTCAATATATACAGATCTGCCAGCCGAACCTATCCCTAGCCGAACCCTTAGGTTCGCTGGGCGAACCTAGGAAGCCAAACCTAATAGGTTCGCCGAACCTTCTAAGGTTATAGGTTCGCCGAACCTGCTAAGGTTCGTGGGCCAGACGAACCTAAGCCAAACCTTATTAACTTTCTATAATTTACATGTTTGAATAGCAATCTATTACAAATATGTACTAACAAATCCTTCTGATGAAATTTTATCTAAGCCTTCAGAAGATATACTTCCGATGATATATTTATATATATTTCAGAAGTAAGCATCTTCCGAAGAACATTTGTTAGTCTCATGAATTACTTCCGAAAATAACCTCTTCGGAAGCACCTTTGCCCTTAGCAAAATTTTGAACATTTATTTTCTCAATAACTGTCATCGGAAGACCTTTTTCTGACATCCGGATCTCAAAATTTAATGTGCCTCTATATTAAATGCTGACATCCGAAGGTATAAAACTATCTCCCACTCGTTCATTTTCTCTCACCGTTCCATTTCAAATCGATTTTTCCCTCTCTCTCCAAATTTAAACCTAAAATCCTCAATCGCCATGGAATTTCTTGCCTTCAGACCTTCTCTCAACTTAGTAGCGGAACTGTCAACTGACAATGACACTGATTTTGCTCCGATTATCTCCTTTCTGCAAAGGAGCAGGTATTCCTTTGCCTTAACTGTCAAGCCTGTGGTGTATGAATCTCATCACCAACAGTTTTGGCACACTTGTTCTATTATTTCCTCTTCCAATGGTATATCCCTTGTTGCTACCATTGATGCTCATCCCATATCTATCACTGTGGAGACTGTTGATACATGTTTTGTCCCTAGTTCAGTTTTTGTAACTCTTATCATGTAATATTCAAATTATTAATGGAAGTTGTATTTATATATATCTCTTAATGTTTATAACTGATTATATATTTAGTTGATTTGATTAAATTTAGAGTTGAGTATGAAGATCTCACATTCGGGCGAATGACTCTAGAATGAAGTTATTCGCCGAATGATGAATCCAGCGAATGGCTAGCGATAGAATGAGTCATTCGCCGAATGACTCATTCGATCGACAGCTCATTCGAGCTTGGTCATTCGCCGAATGAGCTGCTTCGGCCACTCATTCGGCCGAATGACTACAGGTTATATATAGAAGTTCAAATCATTTCAACTGAGTTCTTCTAGAGTCCTCCTTCTTCCCTGAGACTTAAGTGTCAAAACCCTAGAAGATTTGAGCGGTTCTTGATCATCCAAGTTCGATTCTCAACCCGTGGTGTTCGATCGTTGCTTCCACGTTGTTCCTACAACCTCGGATCACCACGGTTTCTGTTGGTTTCGATTGGAAAACCCTGGAATAGGATTCCGCACTATTCCAGAGGCTGTCGAGTAGTTTTACATTGGATTCGGATTGTTTCCGAGCTCCCGATCGGTCCAACAAAGTGGTATCAGAGCTTTGACTCTTGAATCTACTCGATTTCCACTCAAAATCATCAGATCTGAGTCTCCCAAAACCCTGATTTTCGTAACTTCCAAAAACCCTATTTTTCTTGCTTTCCAAGTTACTATTTCATTGAAAAACCAAGGGTTTTTGCAGTTTGATTGCCCTAATTCTTTCCCAATTGGCTTGTTATCATGGCTTGAACTTCTGTACCAAATTTGGTGCTTAAATCTGGTCAAAATCGCAAGTTATCACAATTTTCGTTGCTGAAAACCCCAGATCGCCGAATGACTCTGGCGGCCGAATAAGTTCAGCCGAATAGCCCCTCATTCGCCGAATAGGTCTCATTCGGCGAATAGCTTCTTCGCCATTGTCATTCGCCGAATAAGCCTTATACTCTACTCTCATTCGGCGAAAGAGCTCATTCGATATGTCATTCGCCGAATAGGTCATTCGATCATTTCATTCGCCAGTTTCTGTTCATTCGGCCCCCGACATTCGCCAAAACCAGTTCATTCGCCAGTCCTTCCTGAAATTTTTCTAAGTGTTGAATCTTATTACTTCTGATCAAATGGAGGATCTAGCACTCATGGCTAACCAAAACCATCGCATTCAGACTCTCTTGTTGACAGAGAATGAGACAGGGAACTCAAACAAAGCTCCTAAGTTGTTGACTTTAGATGATTACCCTCACTGGAAGTATAGATTTGAGATCCACATCAATGGGGTGGATACAAATCTGTGGATGATGATAGAAGGAGGTTACTTGAGGCCTTTGAACGAGGATGGTACTCCTATGCTTGTTACAAGAATGACCGAGCCTCAAAGGAAGCTGTATGACTATGAGAAGAAAGCATATGCCATTCTGTCACAGTCCATTGCTACAGATATCTTTCATCAATTTAGACAGTTTACATCTTCCAAATACCTCTGGGATGCCTTACAACAAAGATATGAGGGGAATGATGCGTTGAAGAGCATTAAGTCTAAAGCTTTGAGAAAAGAATTCAACAGCTTTATGTATGTGGGTAATGAGTCCCTTGATGAACTGATTGCTAGGTTTTATCATCTGTTGAGTGAGTTGTTCAATCATGAGGTCAAAACTACAACTCAAGAGAAGATTCAGTGTTTAGCAGATGCTTTACCTCCAAAGTGGGAGTCCTTCTTGATGGTACTCAAGCAAAATCAGATGATGGCTCATATGGACATCAATGATTTCATTCAGAAGCTAAAAGAGCAGGAGATAGAGAACAAATGGAAGGCCAAGAGAGTTGTGCAAGTTCAAGATCCTTCTCTATACTACTCCACTCCCACAGTTGATAAATCCACAACTCATGCTCCTCTGAAGACTGCTTTTGTTTCTAAAACATCTGAAGCTCCATCTGCAGCTCAGATGCATTTCAGTCAATCTTCTTCATCAAGTTCACAACAAGAGCATCATCAGCCTACCGCAAGTCTAAAAACAGAGAACTTTGACAAGGTCACAGTAGAGATTGCAAAAGAGCATATGTGTCTTCTGTCAACATTGGTTAGCTCATATGATGGATTAGTTGCTGGTCAGATCGGCAATCCATATTTGACCAATGATGATTACTCTCAGATTGATCCTGATGACATGGAGAGAATTGACATTATGTGGGCATTGGCTAGTGCAGTTAGGAGAGCAAAGGAGTTTGTAAAAAGGACTGGGAAGGATATCAATCTAAACAAGGAGTCCAAGTTTGGATTTGATATGGCATCTGTCACATGCTACAACTGTGGTGAGAAGGGTCACTTTGCCAGGCAGTGCAAACAGCCAAAGAAAGCAGGGAACAAAAACCCATTTCAGCATCAGAAATCAGCTCCTGCCAATTCGGAAAGGAGACTAGTTCCCATTGATTCTCCTTCTCAAGTTGGATCTTCATCCTCTGCTAGTAAAGCTTTAATGGTTCAACAGGATGAAGGGGTGAACTGGGACTTCAGGTTTAATGTTGATAAAGAAGATCAAGATAAAGCTTGTGTGGCAGAGATTCAGCAGTCTGAAGATCATGATGGGGAAAGCATTCAGGAAGATTCATTGATGAATGATGACAAGATCTCAAGTTCAGAATCAGACAATCTGACAGATTCAGACACTCAAGATTCTGATGGAGAAGCTGATGACATTTCCACTCAATTTGCCTTGATGGTAAATTCTTCTGCTTCTTCAGAATCTGAACAGGTATACACTGACTGTTCATCTTCACATTCTGATTGTTTTAATTGTGTTGACCTTAGGAGTAAGGTTCTTGCTTATCAAAAGCATAACAGTGACTTGATGACCGATCTCGACCTATGCATTGAAGCAAATAAAGTTTTAAAATCTAATGAAAAAGATTTTCAAATTAAAATTGATCTTTTAAATCGACAACTACATGAGGCCGAGATCGCTGTTCTGAACAAGCAAGATGCCATAACTTCTTATCTCAATACCATCAATGAGATCAAGAAGAAGTTAGCAATAGTTGAATGTGATTATGAGACTCTAGGTCAGAAGCTCAAGAGCTATGAAAGCTCTTCTTATATCATTGAGCATATGATCAGTAGGGGTACTGATCAGGGGAAGGCACAGGTTAATTATAAAAATTGTCCTCCACCAATCCTCAATGCCTTTGTCAATACTCCAAATGACAAAGATGTAAAGGATTTTCAAGTTACTACTTCGTTAGTAATTGATCCAGTCTGTCTGAGTACAAATCAGAGTTCATCACAGACTAAGGAATCAAGGGTGGATGGAGTTGTTGAAGATTGGGTCTCTGATTCCGAGGATGAATCAGATTATTCACCTAAGCACAGTACTCCTAGGAATCAAACTCCTGTAGTCATGAAAGGTGACCCAATCTCCAAATCAAAGATTTACAAAGAATTATGCTTTGTTAAATCTTCACAAGGGTCTGAAGCTGATTGTGTTACTAAATCAGCTCTGTTTGGTAACAAAGGGAGAAAGGGTTTGGGTTTTGATTCAGATTGTCAGAAATCAAATGTTTTTAAATCAACTAAAAAATCATTTTCTGATTTAAAACATTTTCATAAAAAAGGTGACAAAGTTTGTTTTGAATGTGGTGAGTCAGGGAACATTGTGAGATTTTGCCCTCAGTTGATCAGACCTAAGGTTGTGCCTTTTAAAAACTTAAAATCTGCTTTACCAAAACCGGTAAAATCTGTACCTAAGTCTGTTCAACAAAAGTCTAAATCACCCATTCAGTCTAAGACTTCAAACAAGGGAAAAGAAAATTTGGAAACTTTGGATGTTCCAAATGTGGTTAAAGTTAACCAATCAAAATCATCATCCATTTATCTGAAAACCTCCTTTGATAAAAATGCAATTTGGAAAGTTAAATCATCTGAGGATTCTGTTCCAAAAATTTCAGATAAACATCTTCCTAAAGGAAAATGGATCGATGTTTGGATCTGAGACTCTATGGGTCAACCCAAGACTGTAAAGGCTTGGGTTCCCAAAGTAAACTGATTATCTCTTTATTGTGCAGGTTGCCCCAAAAGCTGGAGTTAACAGCACTTGGATCGTTGATAGTGGGGCTTCCAGACACATGACTGGTGATATTTCTCTGCTCACCAATGTGAATGCAGTTCGAGGTGGCTATGTTGCCTTTGCTGGAGACAAAGGTGGTTTTATTACAGGAGAGGGAATTCTGACAAATGGACAGGTTTCATTCGATAATGTCAGATACGTTAAACAGCTGGAAAACAACCTCCTGTCAGTTTCTCAGATTTGTGACAAAGAGTACAAGGTCTTATTTGATGATTCAAAATGTTACATTCTCAAGCAAGGTGTTAAGATACCTGAAGATTGGATTTTGATGTCTGCTCCGAGGAAGCAAGATTTGTACGTTCTCAATATGGCCACAGCTTCAACTACATCCTCCACAGCTTCATGTTTTATGACAAAGGCAACTGAGAAAGATTCAATCCTTTGGCATAAGAGGATGGGCCATTTGAGTTTACGTAAGATGAATCATTTGGTACACAATAGTCTGGTTGAGGGAGTTAGCTTGAAGAATTTTAAGCTGTCTGATATCTGTGTCTCGTGCAAGAAGGGAAAGCAATCTAAGCAGTCTCATAAACTGAAAAGATATCATTCAATCAATGTTCCTCTTGAGCTTCTCCATATGGATTTGTTTGGTCCAGTGAATCATAAGAGTATAGCTGGAGATCTATACTGTCTTGTTATCACTGATGAATACTCCAGATACTCTTGGGTCTTCTTTTTGAAGGAGAAATCAGAAACGTTTGATTGCATTCAAGTTCTTGTTACCAAACTTGAATTGCTTTATAAGCTCAAGATTCGTCAGTTTAGAACTGATAATGGAACGGAGTTCAAAAATCACAACATGGAGAATTTTTGTAATGCAAGAGGCATTGTGCAACAATTTAGTGCTCCATACGTTCCACAAATGAATGGTGTTGCTGAACGCAAAAACAGGACATTGATTGAGGCTGCTAGAACCATGCTTGCTGATTCTTCTCTGCCGGTTCAATTCTGGAACGAAGCTGTAGCTAATGCGTGTTATACACTGAACCGGGTACTTATTGTGAAGAGACATGGGAAGACTTGTTTTGAACTGCTCCATAACAGAAAGCCAAATCTTAAGTATCTAGAACCATTTGGTGCTCCATGCACTATGCTTAAGAAACATGAGCAGGGCAAGTTCAATGAAAAGGTGGAAGAAGGGTACTTTGTTGGGTACAGCACTCCAAATAAACGAGTTTACAACATTGCAACTCATAATGTGGAGGAGTGGTACCATGTGGATGTTCAGAAATACACAATCCCCCCACCTGGAAAAGGGCCAGATTGGATGTTTGATTATTCCAGTCTTTTTGATTCATTCAATATGCCCCCCATGTATTCAGATGAAGATGTTGCTGTTCAGATGCTGTATGATGTACAGAATGCACCCGATGAAACTTCTCAACCTACATCTGCATCTGGTCCCTCTACACAGCTAAATGATGACAGCTCAGACACAGATGACAATCCTCCAGCTGCTCCTGAACCAGTTGTTGATAACCTTGTACCTGGTCTTGAGGATTTGAATTTGAATAACTTAGATCCTGAGGTTGAGGTTCCCGCTCATCCTGTTGGAAGAATCAATCGTATTCATCCTCAAGACAACATTATTGGGAGTCCTTTAGATGGAGTGAAAACTCGAAGTCAGATTTCTTCAGGTGGTCTTGCAGACATTCTTGATTTTGCAGATGTAAGCTTTTGTGCTCATTCATGTTTTATCTCTCAAGTTGAACCGCGTACTGTCACTGAAGCCCTCAAGGAAGAATCATGGGTTGATGCCATGCAAGAGGAACTTTTGCAGTTCAAAAAGTTAGGGGTCTGGAAATTAGTTGATAGACCCAAAGGTGCAAAAGTCATTGGCACTAGATGGGTTCTTCGTTGCAAAAAGGATGATCACGGGATAATTGTGAGAAACAAGGCTCGTCTGGTGGTTCAAGGATTCAGACAGATAGAAGGATTGGATTATAATGAGGTGTTTGCTCCAGTTGCTCGACTAGAAGCCATTCGTATCTTCCTGGCATATGCATCTTTTAAAAAATTCAAGGTCTATCAAATGGATGTAAAGAGCGCGTTCCTTCACGGAGTTATCAGTGAAACAGTGTATGTCAATCAACCTCCCGGGTTTGAGGATCCATTGCATCGTGATAAAGTCTACAAGCTAGACAAAGCTTTGTATGGATTGCATCAAGCTCCGAGAGCGTGGTACGAGACACTTTCCACTCACCTTCTGAACAACGGGTTCAGAAGAGGTGTTATTGACTGCACATTATTCATCCGTGAGAAGGACAGTGATTTACTCTTGGTACAAGTGTATGTGGATGACATAATCTTTGGATCCACAAATGATAATCTGTGCAAGGAATTCGAGAAGGTTATGAAAGAAAAATTTGAAATGAGCTCGATGGGAGAGATGAAGTTCTTCTTGGGTTTGCAGGTGGATCAGTCTGAGGCAGGAATTTTTATTCATCAAACCAAATATGTGGGTGACATTCTGAGCCGGTTCAGTATGTCTGATGCGAAGCCTGCTGGTACCCCACTGGCGATTAATCACGGGATTACTCCAGACGAAAAGGGGGAGTTAATTGATGCCACTCTGTACCGAGGAATGATCGGATCTCTCATGTATCTTACTGCTTCTCGGCCAGATATCATGTTTGCCACTTGCTTGTGTGCACGCTATCAATCCAAACCAAGAGTATCTCACCTTATTGCTGTCAAAAGGATTATGCGTTATCTGAAGGGTACACCGGAACTTGGCTTATGGTACCCTAATGATGATAACTTTGAGCTTACTGCCTACAGTGATTCAGATTATGGCGGATGCAAAAGAGATTTCAAATCAACATCTGCAGGATGTCAGTTCGTTGGAAACCGATTGGTTACCTGGCAGTGCAAGAAGCAGACGTCGGTGTCTACTTCAACCTGTGAAGCTGAATATATTGCTGCTGCTAGTTGCTGTTCACAAATCATCTGGATTCAACAGCAACTCAGGGACTATGGGTTACATTTTTCTAACACTCCTATTTATGTTGATAATACTGCCGCCATTGCTGTCACTAAAAATCCAGTTCAGCACTCCAAAACCAAACACATCGACATAAAATATCACTTCATACGTGATTGTTTTGAAAAGAAATTAATCGATGTTGTGAAAATTCACACCGATCACCAGAAAGCCGATCTTTTTACAAAAGCATTTGATAAACCCAGATTTTTATATCTGTTATCGGCTAATGGTGTTTTTCAAAAGGATGAAGTTCAATCCTCATCTGAGTCTAACAAATGATCATCATTTTTACTTAGATAGTCTTTGCTTTATTCATTTTACTTCAGTATTTTCATTTTTATTGTATAGTTCTTTTTCATCATCAAAAACTCAAAAAGATTTTCTATTTTTAGGTTTTTAGGGGGAGAAATTATGATATTTGAAAAACCAAAAACAATAGAAAATTTGAAAAACCAAAAACAATAGAAAATTTGAAAAACCAAAAACAATAGAAAATTTGAAAAACCAAAAACAATAGAAAAATTAAAAATTGAGATGGTCTTGCTTAATAAAGTAGTGCATTAATCTTATCATGTCATAGAAGCAGATGTGAATGTATGAACTAAAATCACAAGAGAATTGTGATGGGATGTACTGATAGGCTGACTATACAAAATGAATAAACAACTTGTGATAACTTAGAAAGTTTGATCTGTGGGATCCATTTTATTAAATCATTTGAGTGAGAAACGGTTTTTGACTCAAATCAAGCATACACCTGTCATCATGGAATCAAATGAGGTTTCATTCAAAGAAAAATAAAAACAAGCTGGTATTAAGCTTGAGGAAAATCAAAAACAAGCTGGTATTAAGCTTGATGAAAAACTAAAAACAAGCTGGTATTAAGCTTGAAGAAAACCTAATGCAAGCTGGTATTAAGCTTGAGAAATACTTAAACAAATAAAGTTCGATTCCATACATGTGCCATATTGCTGAGACGGACCTAGCTGAAGCCATCCATTTGGATAGAACAAGAAAAATACAAAAAGATAATAAATGTTTGAATCTTATTGAATTCATGATGACTGGTTTTAAGATATGCTGAAATGAGTTTTGAACTGATTTTGATCTTTATTGATGAAATGAATTGGGGAACTCAATCAGAAAATATGAGTGATCATATAGTTTGTTTAGGAGTTATGTATTGTTCAGTTTAAGTTTGGACAAATATATCAGTAATCGTATCATAATGAAATTGTGTTTGAAATGAAGCGTTCATTGAAGGCAATATGATATGATTAGAGATATGTGTTATGTTATTAATGGACTTCTCACAAAAAATATGTGTCTATTTGTTCTTAATTATAGTTTGTACAGTTGTAGTGGTTGTTTCAGAAAAATACAAAAAGATTTTCTATTTTCAATATTGTTTTAGATGATCATTTGTAGATTCAGATGTCTGTCTTATCTGAATCCTGAACTAACCAAACATATCTTCATAAATTGTTAAAGGTTTGTTGCTCAAAATGTCAAATGTTGAAATAGTTGAGGTTTGGAGGTTATCATATCTCATTCGTCCGAATGAGAGGTAGAATGACTTCATTCGGCCGAATGAACTCATTCTGCGAATGAGTCATTCGACCGAATCAATCATACAATGTGTTTTTCATTCGACGAATGAAAGATGTCGAATGTCTCATTCGACATTCTCATTCAGCGAATGAGTATTGTCGAATGTCCTATTCACTACATTCATTCGGCGAATGAGACTGAATGTCAGGTGACCTTTCGCCTAGCTCATTCGGCGAATGAGAAGGGACTATATAACAGTCTTTCGGCCGAATGAAAGTCATTCGACCAAAATACTCTTTCGCGACTTCAGAGAGAACCCATTCGGCGATTGACACATAGTTTCTGTTCACTTGATTTCCTTTGATTCTTGTTAACCCTGCTTCTGATAATCTTTTTCTACTTCATCTAAGGTATATGAGGATCGATTTACAAGACTTTCCAACCGTAAAATCGTGCAAACCAGATCAAATTTTTGGGATTTAGGGTTTTAATATTCGCTGTGTAAATAGACCATAGAAATGGACTTGAAACTATCTTACTCAAGTATTAAATGTCTTATTCGGTCGTTTCTGAATGCTAATAAACAAGTTTTTTAAGCTGATTCGTGATTTTTGAAAAAGGGGATTTTGAATTCAAAACAGGCGCCGAATGTCGTCATTCGGCGAATGAACCTCATTCGGCGAATGGCTCATTCGACGAATGACCTGCCTTGTCTATATCTCATTCGGCGAATGAGAGTCATTCGACGAATGAACCTCATTCGACGAATGACTCATTCGATCACATGACTCATTCGGCGAATCACTGCCATTCGGCACATCAGTTAATCTGACAATCTGATTTCCTGTTAATTTCAGTTTCTTGTTGAATGTCTTGTACTAACATGTTTATTTCTTCTGTTGTGCAGCATGGCAGGTTACAAGTCAGTTCCTAAGCACAACATTTGTGCTCATCTAGATTTGACCACTCCGAACGCGAAGCACTACTCAGACATCATTACTTTTCTGAGGCGTTCGAGGATATTCACTGCCATATCTACTGTCCATGTGCCTTATCATTCGCATCAGCAGGATTTCTGGTCATCTGCTGACATTGACTGCGAGGCCGAGCCTACAGTCATAAGGGGCAAAGTTCAAGGGCATGATATAGTGGTTTCTGCTGAACACATCAGGAGAATTTGTGGATTTCAAGACTCTCCAGATCAGCCATCATTACTTGATCGATTTCTAGTTCGTGGATGTTTTCTTCGATGCAAGTATGAGGGTGACATTGGAGCTGGCATTCTCAACAAGGCATTTATGTCTCCACAGTTCAAGTATTTAGCTCATGTCTTGGTGCATTGTCTCGGATCGAGGCGAGGAGGATTCGACGACATGCGTGAGACCATTCAGTGTGCATTTGCTGCTCTTGTGCTCAACAAGCCGTTCAACTTCTCAGAGATGATATTCATTCACATGAAGGAGAACGTGGTTCTAAAGGGGGACAAGAAGTTTCTTATGTACCCGAGATTTCTGCAGCAGATCATAGATGCTCAAGTTCCAGATCTTCCCAAGATCAATGCTGATGTTATTCGGTTAGAGCACATGAATGACACTACTCTTAACAGAGTTCTGTCATACAGAGGGAAGGAGAGGAAGCCAGCCACCAGATCTTTATTCGGTCACCTCTCTCGACCTGATTACCGAGCTCCAGCAGGTCGTAGATGGAGGCATGCTGACTTTGATTCAGATGTCGAAGACATAGTTGTACCGGATGGTGGAGACGACAGTGATGGAGGTGATGGTGGTGATGGGGCAGGCCCTAGTGGTGCTGGAGCTAGTGAGAGCACAGTGATAGTGAGCACTGCTGCTGTAGTGAGTTTAGGTGTGGTGGAGATGAGTTCTGGATACATGACCACTGCTGCTTCTGTGAGAATGGTTGATGTGAGTGGTACAGTTACTGGTGGTGATGCTGGTTTGTCTACAGCACAGGAAGAGGACATTGATATTGATTCTTTGATGGACTTAGACTTCATGGCTACTATTACTACTACTGTTTCTGCCTCTACTGTTGTTGATACTACAGATCCTCATATTTCTGATGTTGATGATGAGTCAGAGGACTCGGGTGAGGAGGATGTAGTCGGGGATGGTGATGAGGAGAGTACCGACTCTGATGATTTCTTGGAGAAAGGATATGAGAAGGTGATGGTGGGAGGAAAGGTGATAGTCAGGAAAAGGAAGAGGACAGAAGAAGAAAGGGAGGAGATCACTGATCCATCATTTATACCAGAGTTTGATATTCCTTCTCCTCCTAGGTCTTCTACTCCTGCTTCAGCAGCTGTGATTGCTGTTGCCTCTTAGCCCACATCCTCTAGACCTGGAAAGGGAAAGAGATCTAGGTTCTCTTTCACAAGGAGGTCAGAACTGACAGCAGCTGCTACAACTACTGATACCTCAGTAGCAGCTGTGTCAGTTTCTTCACTGACACGGTCAAGGGCTATTCCTGCTCAGACTACTATTGCCCCTCTGACCACTCCTTTTATTCGTGAGCCGGTTTATGTTGCTGCTTCTTCTGGCCCATCTACATCACGAGCTGATACGTTTATACCTACTGTGTCAGTTGTGGATCAGCTTAGCACACTGAACAGTATGGTTCTCAGGCTGATGGAGAAGAATATAGAGCAAGAGTCTAAGATTGCTCAGCTCACCCAACGGATCAATGATCAGGATGCCTTGTTGCTGCAGGAAGCTGATCAACGAGCTAATCTTAGAGCTCGTTCAGCTCAACAGGAGGAACAGCTCATCAAGTATATTGACGAGCATAACCAGCTGGCTATGACAGCCTCTGGTTTTAGTGAGAGGATTCTTATACTGGAAGCTGAGAATACTCGCCTTGCTGAACTTGTCGAGGGTTCCAAGGAGGGCACTCCCAGGCTCGAAGGTGTGGAAGTCCATTCCGATGATTCAGACAAGGAGGTGGATGAGGAAGAAGAAGAAGAGTCTGATGAGAAACAAGTTGATTATGAAGAGTCTGAGAAGGATGAAGAATCAGATGATGATGATGATGCTGATAATGATGATAAGGACGGATCTGGGAGTGGGTCTTCTGAATCATCCGGTACTGATGACGATGATGATGATGACAATGATGATCAAGCCCCTCCCTCTTCTGAGATCCGGTCCAAGAAATCCAATGACAAGAAGGCTCAGGCTCCTCCTCCTTCGTCTCCCTCGAAGACAGCCGAACCAGAAGCTACTGAGGAAGTACAAGCTGTGCCTTTGAGACGTCAGCTTGATGAGACACTGACTATGATCTTGGACGCTCAAGGCATTATACAGCACTCAGTGAGCTATGACAAGGAGGAGGGAGAGATTATACACTGCCTCTCCAAAGAGCAAATAGCTGAGCTATTCAGGTTGAATCCTGATGAGGTTGTTACTGATGACACCTCAGTTCCCATTTTTGAAGAGCCTGAACCAGAGTCATTTGATGATGTTGATGAGGTTATTTTGGAAGACATCACAGATGAAGAATACCCAAAGTATACATCGGCTGAAGACGAGCTGCCTATATTCACTGAACCATTTGATCAAGAAACAGAGGATCTCTTGGTCAGATATCTGGAGGAACAAGTTGAGGCAAGCAAGGCTGAAGCCGATGACCAAAAGAGAAGAAAAGAGGAATGGGCTGCTTATTGGGAAGTGTTGAAGAAGCAAAGCACAGAGAAGATGCCAGCCACACACAAGAAAGTTTACAGGACCAAAGGCTACAAAGCTGGAGGTCAGATTCTTAGCTGGGCATACTTCCATGATCTTGGGTGCTATGCTGTGAAGAGAGAGAAAGGGATTGACTACTTCAAACACCCACATGATTTCAAGACGTTGCCTGGATTCGAAATCAATCAGTTAGCACGTCTGAACATGCTATACAGTGAAGACTCTGGGATGTCTGCTTGGTTTTCTCGACAGATCAAGTATGAATACCGGAAGAGATGGGTAAACTTTCAACCATAGCAGCCAGAAAGATATTATTTGCCAGAAATTGACGGAGATACCCGCAAGCATAAAGTCATCCTGAAGTGGCTTCCTCCTAAAGTCATGAAGAAGATTCCATTATGGAAGATGCGACAGGACTTTATGGAGGGCTTCCGATGGTGGTACTATGATGGGAGAACTGGTGAGGCTGTGATAGTTCTATGCAAAGACAAACAGTGGGAGACTGTTAGGATTTTTGATCCTATGTGGGTGACTAACTTGTCCCACAAAGATGTTATTGCACTGTATCGTCACCAGATTTTCTTCGACGTACAGGATATGGAACAGGCACTTCAGTTTATGAGAGTGATCCGAATCTGCATATGCTTAAAGGTTCACGCTGGAGCTGATTGGAAAGCGATCTCGGCTAAGTATTTGAAGAAAGACACTTCCAAGAGTTGAACTAGGTCCAAGGGGGAGTTTGTTGATACATGTTTTGTCCCTAGTTCAGTTTTTGTAACTCTTATCATGTAATATTCAAATTATTAATGGAAGTTGTCTTTATATATATCTCTTAATGTTTATAACTGATTATATGTTTAGTTGATTTGATTAAATTTAGAGTTGAGTATGAAGATCTCACATTCGGGCGAATGACTCTAGAATGAAGTCATTCGCCGAATGATGAATCCAGCGAATGGCTAGCGATAGAATGAGTCATTCGCCGAATGACTCATTCGATCGACAGCTCATTCGAGCTTGGTCATTCGCCGAATGAGCTGCTTCGGCCACTCATTCGGCCGAATGACTACAGCTTATATATAGAAGTTCAAATCATTTCAACTGAGTTCTTCTAGAGTCCTCCTTCTTCCCTGAGACTTAAGTGTCAAAACCCTAGAAGATTTGAGCGGTTCTTGATCATCCAAGTTCGATTCTCAACCCGTGGTGTTCGATCGTTGCTTCCACGTTGTTCCTACAACCTCGGATCACCACGGTTTCTGTTGGTTTCGATTGGAAAACCCTGGAATAGGATTCCGCACTATTCCAGAGGCTGTCGAGTAGTTTTACATTGGATTCGGATTGTTTCCGAGCTCCCGATCGGTCCAACAGAGACCATCTGTCGGCATCTTCAACTCAGTGATGTCGGGGGAAGGGTCTCATTCACAAAGGATGAGGTAGCATCGACCTTTCGGTCGATGGGGTACGAAGGTCCTCTCCCTACAACTACTTATTTGAAGGGTAGAGTGTCCTACAATTACAAGTACCTCATACATTTGTTTTTGCATTGTCTGTCCAATAAGACAGGAGGTTGGGATCAAGTTCCCTCTGATTTAGCCTCGGCTATTCATGGCTTGGTCTCTAACCAACTGTTTAATTTTTTGCTTTCATTTTCAATAAATTAGCTGATAATCTTTCATCGCCAAAGAAGTTTTGCATGTATCCCATATTCTTACAGCACATTTTCTACAGTGAGTTGGGATCATCCATCTCACTATCCGGGAACATCTACAATATTCCCTTGGTTACTGCCAAGGTTTTTGTTCAACTGAAGAAGACGAGCAATCAGTTCAGTGGAACTTTTACTCCTCTTCTTCCCTCTATGGATTTACTATACTCCAGAAGGTGACAGCTCTGTTGCACCCACAGATGCTGAACCCACACCTTCCACATCTGTTCCCCATCCCATCAAAGTCACCTACAAACGCTGCCGAACCCCTGAACAGCTCTCTACAGCTGTTCAGGCCCCTTCTTCTGAACCCATCAAGAAAAAGGTGAAGAGAACTGCAAAGGGCACAGTTCCACCTAAGGTGCAAGCCACACCTGCTGTCTCTCCACAGGTTCTTCCTCTGGAACCTATGGCTGCCCTCAACCAGCCTGAAAGCCCTCAAAGTATGTCACCATACATACCTGAGAATACCCGAAGAGATACCCCAATAATTGAGTCTGCTTCTTATGAAGCAACTCCACCAGATCAGAGACTGTCTCCCAGGTCTCCAGGAGTATATCACCCAGAAATGCTCCCCACCCATCCATTTACCCAGGCTCAAGGAACTTCTGCTGTAGCTTTGGATGACCAACTCTCTCCCACTACCCAAACACTAATGAGAGTGGTGACACAGCTACAAGCAAGGTTCCCTGACCCAGAGCCTACCACATCAGAGGTTGACCCCAGGATTATAGAAGGGGTCAATGCAGTTGAGGCTGCCACTAATGTTGAACCTTCTTAGGATCTTCAGGCCAGTGGTACAAGCAATAGGACCTCAACTGTGGCAACCCACACTGGTAAGGCCTTCTTTGAAGCCCTCCTCAATGAGGGGAATCCAGGGTGCCAAGAAACAACATCTGGTGGTGGAGGTGTAGGAGCAGGGCTCAGGACTCCATCGCCCAGTGATTCCACTCAAGTGGATGAGGGTACAACAGCTGAGGAATTGACGGCCACCATTTCTACTACAACTGAGGAATTGACGGCCACCATTTCTACTACAGCTGAGGAATTGACGGCCACCATTTCTGCTCTCCAAGCCAGGGTAGCTCACCTGGAAGCTGAGGTTGCTACCCTGCGGCTTGAGGTCCAGGCCAAAGAGGCTACTATCCTGGACCTCAGGAGCAGACCACCCATTGTTTGTGCTCCCTTTTGTCCTGATCCTACTACTACTACCTTTGTCTCCCTTGATGCTAACAAAAAGGGGAAGAATGTACCATCTGTAGGGTCAGGATCAGAAGCAAGAGAAGAGGAAGTTGCACAAGATGTCAACCCATCCATAGTCACCTTGACTACTGAATGGGATTAATTCTTGGGCACTTATTTTCATCATTCTACTACTTCCTCTTCCTCTTCTTCTGCAAATGGTGAGGCTGCCATAGAGATTGAGCAAGAGCTCACAACAGATCTCTTTATGGAGCCTAGGTACCCTGTTGGGACTCAACAGTCCCCTTCTGGGACTAAGTCTCCTTCTGAGACTGCAGCCCAGGTTGCCATGGAGGAACCAATTCAAGAACAACAACCTATCTCCATGGAACCTGTGTCCCCTTTTGGGACAAAGGCTGCTGAAGACCTCTCCTCTGCTCCTAAACTCTCTATGGACACCACTAAAGAATCTCCCAAGGTGGTTGGTCAACTGGAGGAGGCTGTGAATGCTAAGGTTAACTCCGAAGCTGCAGCTGCTTCTGAAGGCCCAGTCATACTTGATGATTCTTCGACAGAAGAGTTGTTTGCCAATGAACCAGCTGGTGAGGCTGCAGGATCCATCTCCTCTGGGGTAAAAATGATGGACAAAGGAAAAAGGACCCAGAGGAGGAAGCAGAACAGGAGGAGAGGATGCCAAAGAAGAAGAAGGGCCGACCAGACACTTCCCTGGATAATGAGCTTATTAGACTCTCTGCTCTTCTCCGGGAGAAGGGATATGAAATTGATGAAGTGTTGCTCTGGTCGGTACCTGAGATGGCTGCTGAGCTGGACAGGGTGCAACAGTAGGAATAGGCAGCTGCTGCATCCAAAGCCATGGTTGTACTTACAAAGAAACAAAATGAGAAGGCCTACAAGGACAAAATGAAGGCTGTCCTCCTACAGTATGGTTTTCATGCTCGGCAGCTAGGCCCTATGAAGAACTCAACCATGGATATGCATGTCAGGGACATAAAGGTGAAAATTTCCAGAGGTGAGTTGCCTTCTATAGAGCTAATACAGGCTCAAAGGGCAAGCCTAAACTGAGGCTTAGGTTTAGGGGGAGGAGCTACAATTCAAATACCCATCTCTGGATCTGGGATCAGAGAGGGTGAAGAAGTCATGTGTGGGGAGGCTACAAAGGCCATGTTCCCCAACATGTTCCCTATAAACCCTAAGGAAGAACCAGTCTCTCCTCTATCAAGTCCCTCATTTGACAACATGCCAATCTCTTCAGTGATTAAGATCAACAAGGGTAAGAAGGCTGCAAAGACACATCAATCAAAAGACCCTAATCCTGAGATACAATCAAAGGCAGATGAGAGGAGAGGAACTGAGCATCAAGGATCTGGGGTTGCAGATCCAGAACCCACTGCAGGAACAGATGCAGCAGTGGGCTCCAGTGTGGAAGATCAACAGGCCAGAGAACAGGGGAGTCAAGCCCTGGTCTCAGCAAACCAAGAATTATGAGAAGAAAGTCCATGGCTAGTAGGAGAAAGAGAACTAAAAACATCTCCTCTGACTCTGAGCCTGATTCAGTACCCTCAGAACCAAAAGGCACACCAGAACCTTCAGAGCATAAGGAAAATCCAAGGGACATTCACTCGTTAAATCATACTCATTTCTACATTTCTATAGTGAAGTGGAGCTTTAATGCACAACAGAAGATGTTCACACTCACTAAAGTCAATGGAGGAATAAAGGTTCTGGATATTATGCAGCTGATGGTGTTGGCTCCACGTTTTGTGTTTGATCTTGAGAAACTCCCACTTGATAATCCTGATAATGGATCAGATGGGAGAATAGCCATCAAATGGGTGAAGGCTAGAGCTGAGGTTCTGAGAGGAGAAAGGAAGACCAGGAGAATAATATAGGAAGTTTTGGTAGCATCAGCCTAGGGGGAGACTGTAAAGACTAATAAAGGCTGATGCTCACCAAACTTCTATTTTGTCTAAGTACTGGGCTCTACAAAGACAAACAGCCTTCAGAAGGAAGGAGTTACTCTTCGGAAGCAGCATTGCTTCCGAAGGGTAACTTACTCCTACCAAAGGCTGTACAAGACAAACTTCTTCGGAAGACCAACACTTAGAAGATTTAAAGCTTCAGAGCTTTCGAAGACTTGAAGCTTCTGAAGAACAAAGGCTTCCGAAGACTCTCCTCTACATCTTCCAAAGACAAAGACTTCCGAGGATAATAATCGGACAAAGACTGTAGCTGAGTACCTTTTATGGTACAAAAGGTGCTGACAACAGACATGTTGGTCAGATTAAAACAAAGATAACATACCGATAGTCAGACACAGCACCTTACTTCTCCTCAGCTGCATTAAATGCAAAAGATCGACTAAAGCCTTTGAAGATGAAGAACATTAAATGTCTTTTGTATTTAGCTAGTCTTTTGTATTTAGCTAGTCTTTTGTAAAGTCAATGTCTATATTTGTAATCATTGTAATTGAGTGTCTTAGCCTGTTAAGAAACTTTAGATACTAGAATAAGCTTTACTTTATGTATTGTCTAGTATACCCAACTTGTATTCCTACAAGTATACGGTTGTAGCCTTGGCTATATAACCTCTCATTGTAACTTGTATAAGTGTGCTTGCATGTTGTAACACTTATATACCTTTGAGAGAAATATATCTTTGAGCTTGAAATTTGTTTCTGTGTTTTTACTTATTGTTTGTTCAAAGATTGTTTGTTCACCTTTGAGTATTTGAGAGATCCTTCTATCAGAGATTCCGCATTTGTTAGATTGATAGATAGAAATACTTGTGAAGTGTTGTTTAGAGTTAACAACCCGATCCAACATGATTCATTTTGTTATTTTGTGCTTCACCTATATGTATGGTATGCAATAGTGAAACTTCATTATGAACCTTTGCTTAGTGACCCCCATTATGAACTTTGCTTAGTGAACATACATTATGAGTTTTGCTTAGTGAACTCCCATTTATAAATCTTTGCTAGTAAACCTTCATTATGAACTATATTATTGGACCTTTAGTGAAACTCTTATCTTGAACCTTGCTATGTAAACCTAATTGAACACTAAATTCAAACTCTCATTTAAAACTCCTATTAAAAACCTTGTACATTCTCGCAAGTTCGTGGACTCTTCGTAGACTTTAGGGATTCATGACCCTTTCGCTCTTTCTACACCACTATAAATATGTAAACCTTTGTGATCTTATTCATGTTAGAACTAAGTTTGGAAGATGGACATGTATTAACTGGGAGGGTGAAATGCTGTTAGGTGAGAATCCTATCTACGAAAGTCGTTTAGCTTTCTTGGGGACTCTTGATGAAAATATTTTCACTTATAGGCCAAAGCATGTCATACCAAACGTCTCACAAGCTATAAAGTTCTGATATGTCAAAGCTATTCAACTTTGGATACAATTCCTCAAAGCATAGAAACCTTACATTTATGAATAGTAAGGTTGATTCCTTATTTCATCTAACGTATAAAAGTGTCCCAAATCCTAAAAATTATATAATACTTATACTATGATTTTATGACATTTCATCTATGATTTTGTGACGGTGGTTCCTAACTATATCTAAGATGTTATAATGTCACACAATTATACATTTTATACAAATCAAATAAATCTTATAACATTTTACCTATGGTTAGTTAATTCTATTCTTTTCTACACCTAAGGTATTATAATGAATACATACATATACATTCGATACAAGCTAATAAAGTTCGATAGCATTATTATATGACTGATAATGATTACTCATTATTTTATCGAAGATAATGAAAATGTCACGCATGTTATACATATCTTATCATGTTTCTAAGATATTATACCTAAGATTAGTAATGGTGATTCATTGCCATACCTAAGGTATTATAATATCACATACATTATACACATTTTGTCAAAATTCAAAGATATTATTCGTATGATTAGTGACGATCATTTATCCTATTCATCTAAGTTTAGAATGTTGCATACTTATGTATGCTATATTCTGCTCCTCATTGATGACTAAGCTTGCGCAAAACATATACATTACTACTGTGTAGGACTTCCATTTTCATATATTTCTACACTAAAGACCATAATCTCAAATTTCTAAGACATTATATTTATGATTATTGATATCTATGTTAAGAATTGTAGTAACCATTTTGAACTTTTAATTAATCATATTAATTATAAAATCAGATTATATGATAGCGGAAGTGTGATACCGGGCAATTTTAGGTAAATTGTAACTCTTACAACTTAGCATTTCACATTCATACTTGTTGCATTTCATTTAATTAGGTTTTATTAAATGAGTTAAATACAAACAACTACGAAACGATAGTTCTAGGAACTATCGAATCGTACATTGCACATTGGTTTTGGAAACCAAGTGTGGCAAACACAAACACAAAACAATAATTCTAGGAATTATTGAATTGTGCATTACACGTTGATTATGATTAATCAAACATGCAAACCTTTCGTAATGACAAACACAAACGAATAAAGATAATTCGAGGAATTATCGAAACACACACGAGTCTCACGAACATTGGTGAACAAACAATTGAAGAATAATTAAGTCACTCATGACCGAACGTAAATAATTAAAGTTCAAACGATGATAAACGATGAGTTATAAACATAAAATCATCAAAAAACGAGTCGAAAACGATTAAATTGGGCTCATCCAGCCGGCCAGGCGGTACGACATGGGCCAATGCTTGGGCCCTGGCAGTGCGCGAGGCTTGGGCGGGAACAATTGAATTTTCCCAAATCACCAGGCGGTATGCGCGAGACCATGCAGCCACTCTAGGCAGTGAGCGCGAGGTTTTGAGGAGCTAGATGATTATTATATTCTTAGCGGTACGCCAGCTTCGAGGTAGCCCGCTAGGTGGTATGCGAGGGAGCATCAGAAGACAAAAATTTAATAAAAACTCAACCAAGCCATTTTGATCGGTTTTACCCCATTTCACTCGAACACACAAACCCTTCTTGACCCTTAACACCTGTTAAATCCATCCTCAAACATCAGGAGCAAGATAGAGCTGTTCTTGAAGTCTCTTTTGCTGATTGGAAGCCATTGGAGCTCTAAGGAAGCTTTAAGGAGCCATCAAGAAGCAAGCGCCACACCATCAGCCATTCTCAGGACATTGTAGCTGCTGTCCAGCTTAGATTTGATCATCTAAGAGCTCCTGAGGTAGTTTTATATGCTAACTTATTGTAAGATCAAACTTGCAAAGGGTGAAAACCCACATGCAAGCACATACACCCACATGCCACTCTATGTAGCTATTGTACACGAAATTGTTGGTGATTTTATCTGATCTACATCTAGATCTGCTGATTTTATAGTGTAGGATCGTTGGGATTGAGTTTTGGTAGGTTAATATGTTGATTTTGAAAAACTTGCCATAAAAGGAAACTTTTATGTTGAATGTCAAAGGTTTGTAATGATCTAGACATTTTAGACGTGTCTAGATGTTGTCAAATGCATATTGAAGTGTTTAGAAACAAATTTGGGTATTTGATTTTGCAAAAATACGGTTTTGTGACAAACTTACTATTTGTGGAAACTTTTGTAAATCAAAAGAGGGTTTTGATGATTTAATCTATTCTAGTGATTTGTGATTATGGAAATATGTTTAAAAATTATTTCTAAGCATATTGGAAACTTTGATTTGTGAAAACAAACCTTTAAACGAATACTTACTATTTTAGGAAACTTTATTTGGAAAAAATGGCATAAATGGTGATTTGTGCACATACGACGTATTTTAAGTATTTACATATGTTTTTACATACATACTAGATGTATTAGAATTATGAAATAGGATTTCATAACCAAACTTTCCTACAAGGGAAACTTTCCAAAAATGGTAACCTTCACGATTGACTTGGGTGAAAGTGTTACGGTTAGAGTCGTAGGATGTATGATGGTGTCCTACGTGCATGTTAAGATTCAATTAACACATAAACAAACTAAACACAACAAATGTGTCACGAACGATACGTTGATTCAACACAAGTCAATACACAAACACTCGGTTGAGCACACCGACACTTGAAGTTGTATGGGATACAACACATCACAGAACACATACTCACCACCTATATGGTTATAGGTGCATTCTAGCAAGTGCTAGCATTCGCAAGTTGCGAACACATACATACTGGAACTGCTTTACCAGGTGAGTTCACGGTTCCTTTTTCTATTTTCTACCTTTGGGGGAGAAAACATTGCATACAAACTATTTTGAACAACAAACATACTTTTTGGTTATATATGGACATGCTAATATCACGTATATGCATCTGTGTGGCACTCATTCACAAAACAGATAAGTCCTTACTAAACACATCTAGAACCGTTAATAGCGCTTGGCGCTTAGCGTGGTAATTCTGAATAGTACTATTTGGGCCTGACAAGCCCCACTCTTGTGCACCGTATGGCCACCCTAACTGGAGGTCGGAACAGTGCAAAATTGACCAAACAACATTGCCATTGTCTAGTTAAATGGACATGATGGGAGGCAGCATGTTAGCTTCGGTTGCGAACCCGCATATGATAAAACACATATTGAATAGCTATTAATGGATATTGCATTGTTATGATATGTAGACTTGTAAACATTTACTTTATACATTTGATGTTTATTGCTGATATAAAACTTGTTCTCTCACCAACCTTTGTGTTGACCTTTTACTCACATGTTTTTTCTGGTAACTAAGGCACGCGCACGAGGAATCTAGGATGCTAGGATGGAGTCCATGCATCTACATTAGTGTCTTAGGCTATTGATCGTTCAATAACATTGTTATGTTATGTATTGCTAAACAACTTGAACCGCTTCCGCAAACTATTACTTTATGATATTTTGAAAACTGTTTTAAGAACGCCTCCGCAACTTATGAATTCAAACTGTTTTGAGCACTGTTGCAAAAATCGGCCTCCAAGGCTGAGTACTCGACGAGTACTCGCTCCAAGGAGTTGTTCCGTGGCCGAGTAGTTCCTGAGTATTTCCCGAGTATTCCCGCCTAGGGCCTAGTACTGCCCGATTAGTCGCTCTAAGGAGCTATTCCGACCTAGGAGCGCCTAACGACTTTTTAAACCTTGGTTTTGAGAACCTATACATTAACTTCCGCAACTCTGATTTTACAAATTGTTTTATCCAAGTTATTGGATGTACATATGAAACCAGACATGTAGGTCTTGCAACTGTATGACCGGAGACTGCGATCCTGACAACCGCGTCGTGCCCACGGTAAGGCCAGGAAGGCCGGGGTGAGACAGATTAGTATCAGAGACTTCGGTTATTTCGAATAAGGTTTGCATTTAGTGAACTTAGTCTATAACCACTAGTCTCCAAACACATAGTGTTAGTAGTAATAGTGCTAACATACGTGCATACATGATTGTACCTACACTTGTTACGCGCATTCTAGATATGGCATCACCATCATCACCGCATGTGTTTGCACACGATGAGGAGGATCCGATAGCTCAAGCACTACCCGCATCACCTCTACCAGTGACTGTAGGGGCTCCTGACCAACATCCACTACCACCGGATGATTCCGTGGAGGATTCGGACGAGGATCCTGAGGAATATCCTGATAACGATTCTAACGATGACCCTAAGGAGGACCCCATGGAGGAGTCACCTGATGGTGCATCACCCATACTAGAACCAACCGAGCCTAAAAGACAGTGTCTTGAGTCAGATGTTATTGCCAGAATGACTCGGGACCTAGCCTGGGTAGATGATCGTATCGAGTGTCTTGCAGAGGAACTGAGATACACTAACACTCGACATGCAGAACTCTGTAGTGTAGTCAATAGGATGGATCGGGATATGACCCAGTTGATTGCACTATTCCAGGCGGCCGAAGACCGAGCTGCCATCGCTGAAGCTAGAATCGAAGGACTAGAGAACAGGGATGTCATTCCCGACCCAGAGGACTTGACTCTAAGGAGGATGAACCAGTAGAGGATGCTTGTTCTGATTCCACTATCGATAATGCCTTCGATTAACTTAGCACAGACCTAGTAGAGATGGGTTGCGTCTCTGTACTGCATATTTTGGGAATCTTAATATTTTGGTATTAAATGAATTGTAACCAGTACAACTTATCATATATATCAAGACTATTCTCGTTGTTGTTGAAAATCTTGTCTATGCAAATTAATACATGTTTCCTTTACGCACCAACCGCACACACTATCTAAATCCTTAGAAACACTCTAATGTTTATTCTTGCTATGAAGATCATGGCTGGAAGACGCGGAGGGCGACGAAATGCGGGAGGACGTGGGAACATCAGTTTGACCCTAGCAGAACTGAACGCACTCATAAATGAGCGAGTTGAGGAGGCACTTGCTGCACGAGAGACTGCCCGTAATCAACACCAACCGAACCAAAGTGACGAATTTCATTTCACATTCACCTTGCACCATAATCACTCGTTTCCATTTCAACGCGTTTACTCGACACTGAACCAATCCTATTCTTTGCATATCTCAGGAGCAAACCTCAAACCACCTCCCTGCACGTTCAAATCTATCCTGGATTGCAAACCCCACTCATTCAACGGTACTGAGGGCGCCGTTGGACTAATACGCTGGATGGAGAAGGCAGAGTCGGCCTTCTCCATGAGCAACTGCAGGAACGAAGATCAGGTCAAGTTTGCTGCTGGAACTCTCGAGGGAGCCGCCCTCACTTGGTGTAATGCGAACGTTCAAAATCTTGGGTTGGATGCAACCAACGCCCTACCTTGGGATGAGTTCAAGAGGATGTTGAACTGCGAATACTGTCCTCGCGGTGAAATGCGGAAGCTAGAGACTAAATTCTGGAACCACAAGATGGTCAGTTCCGAGATCGAGGCATACGTTGCTCGGTCGTATGAGCTGGCACACCTGTGCCTGGAGATGGTGACACCAGCATATAAACACATCGAGAAATATATCGAGGGACTACCACCTCAAATTCAGGGTATGGTACTTTCTACTGACCCCATCACCCTACAACAAGCTGTGCGACTGGCCCACAAGCTTACTGATTCAGCCATCGCACAAGGACTTCTACCACCTCGGGGTATAGTAACCAAGACCCTAGACAACAAATGCAAATAGGATCAATCCGTGATCAAACCTTCCACTCTACAACCGCCACCACAATAACGTAAGTTTGGATCAACCCAAGCTTACACCCCACCCATCCCAACCACCCAGAACCAAGGAGACTATGCAGGCAAACATCCCAAATGCCACAAGTGCAATTTCCATCATGCACAGGGTCAATTCGGCAGTTTTCAATGCCAGCACTGCAGAAAGATGGGTCACGCATCAAAAGACTGTAGGGGCGAACTACTGGTCAAAACCCCACAACCGCCACATCCACAGGGAGCACCGAAGGGGTGCTATGAATGTGGAAAACAAGGGCACTTCAAGAAGGATTGCCCACATTTGAAGAACAATAACAAGAATGGAAACAACAACGGACCGAAGGGGGGAGCCTTTGTAATCGGAGCAAAAGAGGCCAGAAGAGACCCCAACCTTGCAACATGTATGTATCTCCTAAACGATTATTACGCTTCTGTATTGTTTGATACTGGAGCTAAGAAAAGCTTTATATCTAAAAATTTTAGTGAGATACTTGCCATAACCCTAACACCTTTAGAGGTTGAATACACAGTAGAGCTAGCTGATGGAAAGTTGATTGTAACTAAGCACATTCTGAAAGAATGTGCCTTAGAGCTAGCGACCCATAAGTTTAAGATTGATCTCATGCCAGTTACACTAGGCAGTTTTGATGTCGTAGTAGGCATCGATTGATTTTTTGTAAACCAAGCTGAAATAGTTTGCCACAACAAGGTTGTGCGCATACCTCTCTCTAGTGGAGAAACCCTAGACATCAACGGCGAAAGGAGCGACACTCCTATTAACATCATCTCGTGCATGAAAGCCCACAAATGCCTACGATAGGGATACACTGCTACATTGGCACTTATCACCGACAAGACCGAAGAAGAAAAGAAATTAGAAGACATCCCAGTCGTATGCGACTATCTCGACGTATTCCCTGGGGATCTGCCAGGACTACCACCACCTCGAAAAGTGGAGTTCCACATAGAACTCGCACCGGGAGGAGCACCCATTGCACGAGCACCCTATCGACTTTCACCTTCGGAGATGTAGGAACTGTCCAATTAACTGCAAGAGCTGTTGGAAAAGGGTTTCATTAGAACAAGCTTCTCACCATGGGGAGCTCCTGTACTGTTCGTGAAGAAAAAGGATGGCACGTTTCGTACGTGCATCGACTATCGAGAATTGAACAAAGTGACAATCAAGAGCCGTTACCCCTACCTCGCATTGATGATCTGTTCGATCAACTGCAAGGATAAAGTTAATACTCTAAGATCGATCTACGATCTGGGTACCACCAGCTTAGGATTCAAGAAGAAGATATCCCCAAGACAGCTTTTCGCACTCGGTAAGCCCATTACGAATTCTTGATTATGCCGTTTGGGCTGACTAATGCACCCACAGTATTCATAGATCTCATGAATAGAGTATGCAAACCATACCTCAATAAGTTTATCATTTTCTGTATAGTTTATATTCTCATCTACTCCAAGACCCAGGAGGAACACTGTCACACCCCCAAATTCCCACTCGTGGTGCCAGTCCACGTGGGTGTGACGTGGCCAGAATCACAGCTCAAGGTCATATAGAAAACCTCTATATGCGTTTACAAAACAATGTTTGACACACACACTTAACAAAAGTAGTTCGCAGCGGAATAATAAATCATATTGCAGCGGAAATCATGTGTTTAACAATTGCAGCGGAAAAGTAATAAGTTTAATACAACACTGTTTAAAACAGAATAAAAGTCTAAATTGTTTCGTAAGACAAGAGTAAAAAATGCATGCGGGATCCTATGCTCAAATCCCCTAAGTGCATTCCTGTTTCCGAGTGCCTGTCAGCTAGTTACCTGAGAATACAAGTTTTAAGAAAAAGGGTCAACACAATGGTTGGTGAGTTCACAGGTTTTGATAAGCATAGGTAGTAATTCAGAAATCATGTGTCATACTGTTTACATAATGTTAGTCCCGAGCCCTAGGCTCCAAGTGTCAGTGCGTCACTACCGAAACTAGACTTGCTAGTCCTTGCCTCCGCTATGTCTCGTAATAACATAGCAAGATAAGTCGAGATTTCACGTGTTATGACCTCCAGTCAACATTTTCGCCACGCGGGGCTCGTCACACCCAAATAGATCTATTCAAACTCACCTCATTGTTTATACATTAACGGTAAGACTTTGCGAGGGCTTATTACGATACAACACTTATGTTTGTCCAATAAACCAGTATACACAATTTGTTTGCACAAGTATAAATGTTTGACTCGATTTAACAAGTATTCTCCCCCTATTTGAAAAGTTTATAAAAGAGTTAAAGAGGGGCCGTAAACTCACCTTAGTGATGTGAATGTATGTAAGCGTAAGCTCCTGAATCGTCGAGTAGCACGTCGGTTACCGGCAACATATATCGTATACCGTACGTGAGTTCGTGTAAGTGACAGTGCTAGTGCTAGTGTTTGTGTTAGTGCTCGTGTTTGTGTCCAACAACCCTTGGTTGTTCATGTTTGTTCGTGTCGGTCCACAATGACCGTGTTTGCTCGTGTTGGTCCACATTGACCGTGTTTGACCAGTTTTGACCGTGTTTGACCGTGTTTGACTAAGGTTGACCGTGTCAAGTCAACGACCCGTTGGTGAACCGTGTGACGGTTTGTGAATCGTGTAGCAACGTGTAGGTGTTTGTCGTGTGCAAATCGCGTAGATCGCGTGTATGGACAACTTACTAATTATAGTAAGTTTCCATTTATAGAAAGTTCACAAAGCACATCGGTTTTAAAGTTCTAGCATGCTCAATAGTCCTACGGGGTCATGTTAACACATAGCACATTATCATACAAGGTCATATAAGTCGTTTATAACATGTTTGCACATAAAAGTTTCCTAAAATGGAAAGTTTCCATTTCTAGCATACGTGACATCGGAAACCATCTAACTTAGCATCTAGTCATCATATTATAGCATAATAAATCATTTAGCATGCTCAAATCATTCAACACGTTGACAATTTGGTTTTTGTAAAAATAAAGTTACTAAAAATAGTAACTTTGTGGTTTTAGCATAAAATGACCATCTAAGCATTTCTAAACCAATTTTCATATCACCAAACATCAAAACCTATCTTCTAGCAACATTTAATCATGTCAACATAACCAAATTCATCATCTATCAACATCCTAACTAGAAAAGTTTCTAAAAAATAGTAATAATGACAAGTATGGCTACAAACATCATCAAAACCTCTTTCTAACCAATCAAATCATTATGTTATTATCCTAACAACAATTCTCTATACATGCATGTTCACCATATCATCCATAACACTAGTTTGTAACCACAAAGTTTCTAAAAATAGCAAGTGTGCTAATTAATCACATTTTAACCATCAAGATCATGATTTAATCTTGCACAAACTCTTAAACATCATCAAGAATCATCCTAATGTAACTAAAATCATCTAAAATGCTTTAGATCATACATGCATGCATCAATATCATCACAAATCATCATTTTAAGCATAGAGGTTCATACCCATCACTTTAGATCATCACAAAACTCAATAATAACATCATAGATCATCATTAACAGTAGGTTTATCAATAAACCCAGATTCAATATCAAGAAAATTCGTGCATGCAAGTCGATGGGGCTTGCATGTGTGTTTATGAGCGTGCATGTGCGAAATATGGTGGTTTTAAGCCATGAGAGATGAATAGACTACCTCTAAAGCTTCTGGAACTTCGAGATGATGGTGATAACAACTTCTAGAGCTTCTGGACAACAAGAACCTTCAGAAATCGCGAGGTGGTGGTGGTTCTTCAAGCTTCCAAGTGTGAAACAAGCTTCGATCTTCCAATGTGGAGCTTCAAAGAGGTTAATAATGGTGGAAAATGGCTGAAACAGGAGGTTGAAGATGAAGTTGACCGAGTTGTGGCGTGAGTTATGGATTAAAATGATGAGGATAGGTATGATGATGATCTTGGGGGTTTAAAAAGCTGTTTGGCGACTCTGACACGCCAGGCGTATCGCCTGACGTGGGGGGGTATCTCCCGTCGTTACGCGCGGATTGGCCAGGCATCCGAGATGCCTTTAGTGTCTCGCGCGCATCGCCTGAAATGGGTGCTTCGGGTCAGGCGTACCGCCTGGCCCAAATGTAAGGCCCAATAAGCCTATTTTGTTGTTCCGGGCCCATTCTCGCCCGTTTCTCGACTGTAAGACATCATTCGAGCATCGTTTGGACACCATTAGTCAATTATTAGCCATAATTGACTTGTGAAGTGTTTCGTGAAGTTTCGGGTGTTGTGCTACACAATGTGCTTGACGTTCACCAACGTTCGTGTGTTTTGACACGTGTGTGCTGTTTGCCGATAATTCTACGAATTATCTAGTCATGTGTCAGTGTTCGTACTGTCGTGCCACGTGTCACACTAAATTAATCTAATTCTAGTGCCATGTGTACATAATGTATTTAAATAAACATTTAAATAAAACCAAAGCTGACCTGGAAATTACGGGGTGTCACATCCTCCCCATGTTAGAAAGAATTTCGTCCCGAAATTCAACTTGTGTTGTCAGTGTTTGTCTGTTCCGCGAACAGGTGTGGGTACTTTTGTTTCATCTGGTCTTCACGTTCCCACGTGAATTCCAATCCTCATCGCGAATTCCATCGCACTTTCACAATCGGTATCTTGCTGAGTTTGAGCTTCTTGGTTTCTCGGTCCATAATCTCCACCGGTTCCTCAACGAAGTTCAATTGTTCGTCGATTTGTATTTCCTCGAGAGGAATAACAAGTGTCTCATCAGATAGGCACTTCTTGAGGTTCGAGATGTGAAATACGTTATGCACGCTGCTCAGCTCGTCTGGCAGGTTCAACTCGTAGGCTACAGGGCCTATTCGCTTTGTAATCTCGAAAGGCCCAATGTAACGAGGGTTCAACTTTCCCCGTTTGCCAAACCGAATGACTCCCTTCCAGGGCGAGACCTTGAGTAACACTCTGTCTCCCACCTGAAATTCTAACGGCTTGCGTTGTTTGTCAGCATAGCTTTTCTGTCTGTCACGAGCTGATGCCATTCGCTTGCGTATTTGCACGATCTTCTCAGTTGTCTCGTGCACCAGTTCTGGACCAGTCAGTTGGCTGTCTCCAACTTCCGCCCAGCATATGGGTGATCGACACTTACGTCCGTAAGTGCCTCGAATGGTGCAGCTTGGATGCTGGTGTGGTAGCTATTGTTATATGAGAACTCAACTAACGGTAGGTGAGTCTCCCAGCTACAACCAAAGTCAATGACACATGCCCGAAGCATGTCCTCCAGGGTTTGTATAGTTCGCTCACTCTGTCCGTCCGTCTGCGGGTGGTAAGCGGTACTCATGTCCAATCTCGTGTCCAAAGCCTTATGCAAGGACTTCCAGAAATGCGACGTGAATCGACTGTCGCGATCAGAGATTATCGAGATTGGTACTCCGTGTCGAGTGACCACTTCCTTTATATAGATACGAATGAGTTTGTCTAGCTTGTCAGTCTCCTTGATAGGTAGGAAATGTGCGGACTTTGTCAGTCGGTCTACGATAACCCAGATGGTATCGCAACCATTTGCCGTCTTAGGCAGTTTAGTTATGAAGTCCATGGAAATTTGCTCCCATTTCCACATTGGTAGTTCCGGTTGCTGAAGTAACCCTGATGGCTTCTGGTACTCAACTTTGACTTTTGAGCACGTTAAACACTTACTTACGTAAGTTGCTATTTCAGCTTTCATGTTCGGCCACCAAAAGGTTGTCTTCAAATCGTGATACATCTTGTCAGAGCCCGGATGTACGGAATACCGGCTCTTGTGAGCTTCGTCCATCACTACCTCTCTCAATCCTCCGTATCGTGGAATCCAAATTCGATCCATTAAATAGTAAGCTCCGTCGTCTTTTGCCTTTATTTGCCTATCCATGCCACGCATGGCTTCAAGAGTGAGGTTTTCGGTTTTCAGAGCTTCCTGTTGTGCTATCCGAATATGATTCGGCAGTTCAGAATGGATTGTGAGTTGTAGGGCGCGCACGCATTTCGTTGTTTCCTTCCGGCTCAACGCGTCGGCCACTACATTGGCTTTACCTGGATGATATTTGATGGCGCAATCATAATCACCTATGAGCTCAACCCACCTTCGTTGTCTCATGTTCAACTCTTTCTGGTCGAAGATGTGTTGTAGGCTCTTATGATCGGTAAAGATTGTACATTTCGTGCCGTACAAGTAGTGTCGCCAGATCTTCAAGGCAAATACTACAGCTCCCAACTCAAGGTCATGAGTTGTGTAGTTCTTCTCATGCACCTTCAGTTGTCGTGAAGCGTATGCTATCACTTTCTCGCGTTGCATCAGCACGCAACCAAGTCCTTGTTTCGAAGCGTCGCAATACACCACGAAGTCATCACATCTTTCCGGTAGGGATAGGATGGGTGCAGTGCATAGTTTCTGTTTCAACAGGTTGAAAGCAGCTTCTTGTTTGTCTCCCCAATCAAATTTCTTATCCTTATGAGTCAAGGAGGTCAGTGATTGAGCAATCTTCGAGAATCCTTCAATGAATCTTCGTAGTACCCGGCCAGACTTAGGAATTGTCGCACCTCAGTCGGAGTCTTGGGTGCTTCCCAGTTCTTGATGGCTTCAATCTTGGCTGGGTCTACGTGTATTCCCTGCTCATTAACCACGTGTCCAAGGAATTGGACTTCGCGAATCCAAAAGTCGCATTTTGAAAGCTTGGCGTACAACTGCTCTTTCTTTAATAGTTCTAAGACTAGCCTCAAATGCTCAGCATGTTCTTCCCAATTCTTCGAGTAAATCAGAATGTCGTCAATGAACACTATCACAAACTTGTCAAGATAGGGCTTGCACACTCTATTCATGAGATCCATGAATACAGCTGGTGCATTGGTAAGTCCAAAGGGCATAACCAAGAATTCGTAGTGTCCGTATCGGGTTTGGAAGGCAGTCTTAGGAATATCGTTTTCTTGTATCCTCAATTGATGGTAACCCGATCTTAAATCGATCTTTGAATAGTAGCTTGACCCTTGCAATTGGTCAAATAGATCGTCTATTCGTGGCAACGGGTATCGATTCTTTATCGTCACCTTGTTCAGCTCTCTGTAGTCAATACACATACGGAATGATCTGTCCTTCTTCTTTACGAACAAGACCGGTGCTCCCCAAGGCGAGAAGCTCGGTCTGATAAATCCCTTGTCTAACAGCTCCTGCAACTGGTTAGACAGTTCCTGCATCTCAGTAGGTGTGAGTAAGTATGGAGCTTTGGCAATCGGTGTTGCTCCTGGTGTGAGGTCTATCTGAAACTCGACTTGTTGTTTCGGAGGTAGTCCAGGTAGATCCTCGGGAAATACTTCAGAAAAATCGCGGAATACGACTATGTCTTCAGTCTTCCTTTCTTTCTTCGGTTGTTCCGCAACGAGAGCTAGTATTGCGGTGTATCCCTTTTTAAGGTATTTGTTTGCTTTCGTGCACGACATGATGTTCAGAGGTACTCCCCGTCGTTCCCCCTGAATCGAGATCTATTCACCGTTCTGCAACGTCACTCGTACGATCTTCTCGTTGCATACAATCTCTGCTTGGTTAGCGGATAACCAATCCATTCCAATGACCACATCAAAGCTTCCGAGAGTCATCGGCATCAGGTCGATTTCGAGCTCGTGATCTGCCAACGCCTTGACGCATCCTCGAAAGATGTGTTGTGTTTCAATTAACTTGCCATCGGCTAACTCTACGGTATACTTGTAGTCTAGTGGTGTTGGGGTAATATCTAGTAATTTGCTAAACTTGCTGGATATATGGTTCCTATCGGCACCGGTATCAAGTAATAGACTAGTATAGACAAGAAAAAGAACGTACCGGTCACGATGTTTGAGTCATCCTTGGCTTCTCCCGAGCCACTCACAATTACACAATCCTTTGTTGCGCCTTCTTCTGCCTTCTTCAGTTGTGGACAGTCCCTCCGCATGTGTCCCGGCTTTCCACATTCATAGCACCCCTTAAGAGTGTGTTGGTTATTGGTATTCTGTTTGGTGTTGGGGTTAGGGTTTGTTCGGCACTCCTTGGTTACATGCCCATCTTTGCCGCAGTTCGTGCATTTGACCCTTTTGCACGAGCCAAAGTGATGGTAGTTACAGTTGTTGCATTCTGGGCTTTTGCCCTGATATCCTCCTTTGCTCCGAGCGGCAGTGAAGACCTTAGCAAGGGTTGGGCGATGCTGGGTTTGTTGTTGAGGTGAGAGGGTTTGGTTGTTGCTGGGTTCCCACTTCCTCTTGAGTTCCTGGGGTTTCGTATGCTCACTCCTCTTGGGTAGCTTTCCCTGTGCCACCGCTTGGTCGACTAGTTTGTGAGCCAAGCAAATAGTAGACTGAATGAGAGTGGGATCTGTCGTGGTAATTAGGCTTCGGATTTGTTCAGGTAATCCCCTAACGTATGGCTCGATCTTTCGGTATTCTGGGTCACCATTTCTGTCCACTGTTGACACCATTCGTGAAATCGAGTGGTGTACTGTTCAATTTCAGATCCCTCCATTTTGTGATTCCAACACTCCTTTGGTTTCTTGATTTTGTTCTGAGGATGGTATTCTTCCTTCAACATCTTAACGAAATTTTCCCATGGTATTGAGTTAGCGGTCTCCAGACTTAGTGTTTGGACTTGTGAATTCCACCAAATGAGGGCCTGTCCCTCTAGAGTTCCGGTAGCGAATTTCACTTTGTTCTCCTTAGAGCACTCGCACATGCAGAAGATTGTCTCAGTCTTCTTGACCCATCGGAGAAGTCCCTCTGCTCCTTCCGACCCCTTGAATGTTAGAGGATGATAACTAAGGAAGGTCTTGAATAAGCATCCTCTTAAGTTGTTGTGAGTCTCCTTGTTTGTTTCATTGTTTACGCGTGTAGTCTCGTATTCCGCTATAGCTTTGTTAACCCGTTGTTCGATCATGGCTTCGATAGTAGCAGAATTGATTGATTGGTCGTTAGTACGCACATACGTTCCTTGTCCAGCCATTGGTAAGTATGTATCTACAATAGGTTTTGGATCACTTACAGTTAGAGCTTGCTGTGTGTGATATAGAGGTAGTATATCCTCTTTCTTCATGTGTACAATTATAAGCTTTAGAAGATTACTGTTACCAATGTGATGTATATGAGCACAACTCGCTCGATTAGATTCTATCAATACCAAATACAATAAGGGAATAAACTACTTGGTGAAAATAGTGGAGTTCGAATCTCCACTAACAACGGTGTACTACTTAGTTCTCCTTGTGGGTGTAGCGTGTCATTTGAATTTGCTAAAATTCGTATGTACCTATAAATTCACGATTACGTTGGCCACCGTAATCGTCAATTTATCTTACACAGTCATTCTAGTTCCTTCAATCTGAAGCTAGTGATCACAGTAGTGCTCGAGGTTCATCTTCGGAATGCTGTCGGTAAGGTTACAGTCCGCAAGTGTACGTCAGGTGACTGGGTTTACGCCCAAGAATGGAGATGGGGAAAAGCTTTCGATTTGAGTTAGATCATGCTAGTGTAGTCTTCTTCCGGACATTGACGAGTTCCCTTTAGTCTTGTGTTTGTCCTTTCACTAATCCCATCTCACAGTTCTCAAGCATAGTCGGATGCGGATACCCGCGAAGGGTTCCAAAGGTATGCTCGTAGGTATCCGATAAAAATCACAAAGCATATTGCTAAACTATGCACATAATGTGTTGTGCGAAACTAGTGTAGTGTCTAATGTTTGAGCGGTGGCTATAGTCTAAGTTTACTACATGCAAACCTAGTTCTCTATAACCAAGGCTCTGATACCAGTCTGTCACACCCCCAAATTCCCACTCGTGGTGCCAGTCCACGTGGGCGTGACGTGGCCAGAATCACAGCTCAAGGTCATATAGAACACCTCTATATGCGTTTACAAAACAATGTTTGACACACACACTTAACAAAAGTAGTTCGCAGCGAAATAATAAATCATATTGCAGCGGAAATCATGTGTTTAACAATTGCAGCGGAAAAGTAATAAGTTTAATACAACACTGTTTAAAACAGAATAAAAGTCTAAATTGTTTCGTAAGACAAGAGTAAAAAATGCATGCGGGATCCTATGCTCAAATCCCCTAAGTGCATTCCTGTTTCCGAGTGCCTGTCAGCTAGTTACCTGAGAATACAAGTTTTAAGAAAAAGTGTCAACACAATGGTTGGTGAGTTCACAGGTTTTGATAAGCATAGGTAGTAATTCAGAAATCATGTGTCATACTGTTTACATAATGTTAGTCCCGAGCCCTAGGCTCCAAGTGTCAGTGCGTCACTACCGAAACTAGACTTGTTAGTCCTTGCCTCCGCTATGTCTCGTAATAACATAGCAAGATAGGTCGAGATTTCACGTGTTATGACCTCCAGTCAACATTTTCGCCACACGGGGCTCGTCACACCCAAATAGATCTATTCAAACTCACCTCGTTGTTTATACATTAACGGTAAGACTTAGCGAGGGCTTATTACGATACAACACTTATGTTTGTCCAATAAACCAGTATACACAATTTGTTTGCACAAGTATAAATGTTTGACTCGATTTAACAAGTATTCTCCCCCTATTTGAAAAGTTTATAAAAGAGTTAAAGAGGGGCCGTAAACTCACCTTAGTGATGTGAATGTATGTAAGCGTAAGCTCCTGAATCGTCGAGTAGCACGTCGGTTACCGGCAACCTATATCGTATACCGTACGTGAGTTCGTGTAAGTGACAGTGCTAGTGTTTGTGTTAGTGCTCGTGTTTGTGTCCAACAACCCTTGGTTGTTCATGTTTGTCCGTGTCGGTCCACAATGACCGTGTTTGCTTGTGTTGGTCCACATTGACCGTGTTTGACCAGTTTTGACCGTGTTTGACCGTGTTTGACTAAGGTTGACCGTGTCAAGTCAACGACCCGTTGGTGAACCGTGTGACGGTTTGTGAATCGTGTAGCAACGTGTAAGTGTTTGTCGTGTGCAAATCGCGTAGATCGCGTGTATGGACAACTTACTAATTATAGTAAGTTTCCATTTATAGAAAGTTCACAAAGCACATCGGTTTTAAAGTTCTAGCATGCTCAATAGTCCTACAGGGTCATGTTAACACATAGCACATTATCATACAAGGTCATATAAGTCGTTTATAACATGTTTGCACATAAAAGTTTCCTAAAATGGAAAGTTTCCATTTCTAGCATACGTGACATCGGAAACCATCTAACTTAGCATCTAGTCATCATATTATAGCATAATAAATCATTTAGCATGCTCAAATCATTCAACACGTTGACAATTTGGTTTTTGTAAAAATAAAGTTACTAAAAATAGTAACTTTGTGGTTTAGCATAAAATGACCATCTAAGCATTTCTAAACCAATTTTCATATCACCAAACATCACAACCTATCTTCTAGCAACATTTAATCATGTCAACATAACCAAATCATCATCTATCAACATCCTAACTAGAAAAGTTTCTAAAATAGTAATAATGACAAGTATGGCTACAAACATCATCAAAACCTCTTTCTAACCAATCAAATCATTATGTTATTATCCTAACAACAATTCTCTATACATGCATGTTCACCATATCATCCATAACACTAGTTTGTAACCACAAAGTTTCTAAAAATAGCAAGTGTGCCAATTAATCACATTTTAACCATCAAGATCATGATCTAATCTTGCACAAACTCTTAAACATCATCAAGAATCATCCTAATGTAACTAAAATCATCTAAAATGCTTTAGATCATACATGCATGCATCAATATCATCACAAATCATCATTTTAAGCATAGAGGTTCATACCCATCACTTTAGATCATCACAAAACTCAATAATAACATCATAGATCATCATTAACAGTAGGTTTATCAATAAACCCAGATTCAATATCAAGAAAATTCGTGCATGCAAGTCGATGGGGCTTGCATGTGTGTTTATGAGCGTGCATGTGCGAAATATGGTGGTTTTAAGCCATGAGAGATGAATAGACTACCTCTAAAGCTTCTGGAACTTCGAGATGATGGTGATAACAGCTTCTAGAGCTTCTGGACAGCAAGAACCTTCAGAAATCGCGAGGTGGTGGTGGTTCTTCGAGCTTCCAAGTGAGAAACTGTAAACCCCAAACCCACCAACTCATGACACGTGTTTTTAAACGAAAATTCAAAATAGGTCCCAGATTTTTCAAACCATCAAATGTAATTAACACCTTAAATATCCCACTTACATGCGAATTTACAAAATATTTGAAGTTATTTAAACATTCAATAACAAAAATTACATTTGAGTTATTCACCAAAAACCTTTGTTTTAAACAAACAAAGAATAAACCCCAAAATATGTTTGATCCGAATCCTTGCAAGGCAATCCGATCACGACCGCGTTCAACCCTTCCGTTCACCTGAAAACACCATAATTAAGTCACTGTTAGTTCGTTAGAACTAAGTAAGATCACCCCTAACGTTGCCCCAAGCTTTCACCAAGCTTAAACACCCTTTAACATCACCTATTAACTCCCATTTATCCATAGGAAATAAGTAAATTAATCCCCAATGGTTCCCCAAGTCAAAAAGGGTAAAAAAATCAATTTTTGGTCTTGGCCGTAAGCTGGGTCGTAAACCCGAGAGCCCTGGCCGTAAGTTACTCCCAGGCCAGACCCAAGCCGTAACTTACTCCCAGCCCCGCCGTAACTTACTCCCAGGCCTGCACAAATGTGCAGAATTTTTAGTTTTGTGCAGTTTTGACCATTCCGAAGCCCCGTTTTCGTTCCCGTTCCATTTTCGATCATTCCAATACTCCCATAAACATTATATTTCACCATATGAACATATTAAACACCTTAATTCATCAATTTATAACCATCATGGTCATAATATCAAACGATTTACTAACGGGTCGTTTGCACCCAAAACTCCTTTGAAATCTTATTCCACAAGATTTCTCAAGTTAAGTAAACCACACCACTTGTGTTTTACTAACTTGATTACACCCAACAAAGGACATTCACACGCCATGTGAATAATCCAATGTCATGATCACACCACTTGTGATTCAAAACACCAATTTGAGTTGATTTCAATTACAATTCACACACCTTGTGAACTAATTCAAATTATTCAACGCATATACAATTAAACATCAAATCAATCATGAACTAGTATTGAAACACCATGTTTACAATAATCAAGCAACATATATCACCTATTGCTTATCATTGACTAACAACAAGTACTAGTTCACCTATCCACCATAAGTCAAATCTTCAACAACATTCATACATGTACACACCTTTACACATAATAAATAGAAGATTTAGGTGACTTACCTTGTTCCAACGCGCTATCCTCTATAACCAATTCCTTCCCGGGTCGTTTGGTGCCACTCACACCTTCACTATCAATTCCTATTATCACAACTAATAGGTTTATTATAAAGTTTGACCACAATTAGTCAACATACACCCATTCACCCCAATGTCACCATTTTAACTCTATTACTTCCAATTGACCTTTAACCACATCAACTCACCCTTGTTGATTTAATATCCACACATATTTCATATCACCATTAGTTTTAAACTAACTTTTAAGTTAATTATTCTACTTGGCATTTCATCAAACACCATGTATGCACAAGTTCATGTGCTAATGATCATTCATCATTACCACATCTATGTAACTCCATTATATTGTTTATAAATGAACAATTTTATCAATATCACCACAAACTACAACAACTTAGTGATAATCATCAAATCCCAATCATTTAAACACTAAGTTTACACACCATGTTCATCTATTCCATGAAACCCCAATACCCTATTATCATAACATATCAATTATGAAGGAGAAACAATCAAAAGTTGTTCCTACATGATTATCAACATCAATAACAACATTTGACACTCTCAAAACACCAAATTTGAGAGTTTTACCCATCAAACCCACACCCCCCATGGTGACCCACGAAATTTGCACCAAAACACCCAAAATCACTTACCTAGATGTTGTATGATGCAAGAAGAACGCCAATCTATGATTGCATGAGAGATTAGATCAAAATCCAAGCAAGAACTAGGTCAAATTTTCCAGAAATTGGATTTCTTTCTTCTCCCTTCCCCTTGGTCGACGTTCACAGCCAAAATACACACACATAAAAGTGTGAAATGTTGACCAAGTCAACATTAAACCCCCTTGTTATTTAACTTTCAGCCATTGACAGTTTTGGTCCCTCTTACTAGTTAAAACTAACTAGTTATGACTAACTTGGGTAAGTTAGTTAACACCTCCATATGTTTATAGTTTTAATCAAATACTTATTAAAAGCACCCACCAAATAATATTTAGATAATTAAATTATACAAAACAACCTTTAATTAAAATAAACATAATCATACACCAATTATGTTTAATTTATAATATTTCACCAAAATGGGTTGTTACAAATTCTCCCCTCCTTATAAAGGTTTCGTCCCCGAAACCTCGTTACACCTCAAAAAGAAAAGGATAATATTTCCGCATTTCATCCTCGGACTCCCACGTAGCATCCGAACCCCGTCTGTTCTTCCATTGCACCATTACTTGGTTAATCGTCTTATTCCGAAGTTGCTTGACTTTTCTATCCAAGATAGCGACCGGTTTCTCAATATAATTGAGTTTATCATCAATCACCAAATCCTCCAATGGCACATAAGCCGATTCATCCGCCAAGCACTTTCGCAAATAAGATACGTGGAATGTATTGTGAATTCCACTCAACTCCTCCGGTAGCTCTAAGCGATAGGCAACCTCGCCAATCCGAGCTATAATCTTGAATGGTCCAATAAACCGTGGACTAAGTTTCCCCCGCTTTCGAAAACGAATCACACCCTTCCAAGGAGAAACCTTTAACAATACAAAGTCTCCCACTTGGAATTCGATCGGCCTCCTCCGTTTATCCACATACGATTTCTGACGGTCTTGTGCCGCCTTTAAATGAGCTCGTATCTGATCGATCCGTTCGTTTGTCACCTTTACTACCTTTTTGCTAGCGAGTTCCCTTGGCCCCACTTCTCCCCAGCACACGGGAGTTCTACATTTTCTCCCATACAAAACCTCAAAAGGAGGCATCCCAAGACTGGAATGATAACTGTTATTATAAGAAAACTCCGCCAAAGGTAAATAATCATCCCAACTTCCCCCGAAGTCAATGATACACGCACGTAACATGTCCTCAAGTGTCTGAATGGTTCTTTCGCTTTGACCATCCGTTTGAGGATGATACGCCGTGCTCAATAATAACTTTGTACCCAACTCCTCCTGAACATTCTTCCAAAAATGAGATGTGAACCGAGTATCACGATCAGACACAATAGTAACTGGTACTCCATGTCGAGACACCACCTCCTTAACATAAATTTCAGCCATCTTCTTGGAAGAATACGTCTCCTTGATCGGTATAAAGTGAGCACTCTTTGATAACCGATCTACGATGACCCATATAGTATCATAACCGTTCCTAGTCTTAGGAAGCTTTGTGATTAGGTCCATCGTAATATGCTCCCATTTCCACATCGGAATCTCCAAAGGTTGCAATTTGCCATACGGCTTTTGATGCTCCGCCTTGACTTGAGCACAAGTCAAGCATTTTTCGACATACTTAACAATGTCTCGTTTCATTCCCGGCCACCAATAGTTAACCCGCAAGTCACGATACATCTTCGTGCCTCCCGGGTGAATCGAATATCTCGATTTATGAGTTTCCTCCAATAAAGTCGTCTTCAAAGGACAAGTGGGTGGTATCCACACTCGACCCCACCTTGTCTTTAAACCTCGACTATCCTCATCCAATTGATGAGCTAACCCCTTAATTCTATCACGTTTCCAATTCTCCTCCTTTAAAGCTTCCGTTTGAGCAGCTTTAATTTGATTCACCAGATCCTAAGTTACCACAATTTTCATTGCCTTTACCTGAATGGGTAAAGGTTCTTCTTTTCTACTCAAAGCGTGTGCCACTACATTTGCTTTCCCCGGATGATAGAGAATTTCACAGTCGTAGTCTTTAAGTAACTCCATCCAACGTCTCTGCCTCATATTCAATTCCTTCTGTGTGAAGAAATACTTCAAACTCTTGTGGTCGGTATAGATAGTACATTTCACCCCATAAAGATAATGACGCCATATCTTTAATGCAAAAATAACCGCCGCAAGCTCCAAGTCATGAACGGGATAGTTAATCTCATGAACCTTCAACTGTCGTGAAGCATAAGCAATAACCTTCCCTCTTTGCATCAGAACACAACCAAGACCAACATATGAAGCATCGGAATAGACCACAAGATCATCGGGTCCATCCGGTAAAGTTAACACCGGTGCTTGTGTTAGTCTTGCCTTTAACTCTTGAAACGCCTTTTCTTGTTCGTCACCCCATACAAACTTAGTATTCTTCTTCGTAAGCTTTGTCAAAGATGAAGCAATCTTGGCAAAGTCTTGAATAAACCTCCTGTAATAACCGGCTAAACCAAGAAAACTTCTAACCTCGGTTGGAGTCTTGGGTGGACTCCATTTCATAACCGCCTGAATTTTTGTAGGATCGACATGTATACCATTAGCATTCACCACATGCCCCAAGAATTGGACTTCACGTAACCAAAAGTCACATTTTGAAAATTTGGCATACAATTTCTCCTTACGCAGTGTTTCAAGAACTTCACGCAAATGGCATGCGTGATCAGCTTCATTCTTGGAATAGATAAGTATGTCATCGATAAACACAATGACTGACCTATCTAACATTGGACGACACACCCGATTCATCAAGTCCATGAACGCCGCCGGTGCGTTAGTTAACCCAAAGGACATCACAAGAAACTCGTAATGCCCATACCTCGTACGAAAAGCCGTCTTTGGAATGTTTTCCTCTCTAACCTTCAACTGATGGTATCCTGATCGAAGGTCGATCTTAGAAAACCATGAAGCACCTTGTAATTGGTCAAAGAGGTCGTCAATCCTAGGTAATGGATACCTATTCTTCACCGTGACCTTGTTCAACTCCCGATAATCTATACACATTCTGAAGCTCCCATCTTTCTTCTTGACAAATAACACCGGTGCACCCCAAGGTGAGATGCTTGGACGAATAAAACCCCGGCCAAGAAGTTCTTGCAATTGATTCATCATCTCTTGCAATTCAGACAGCGCCAAATGGTATGGAGCCTTAGCAATGGGTTTAGCCCCGGGCACCAAGTCAATTCGGAACTCCACATCTCTTTCGGGAGGTACTCCCGGTAATTCATCCGGAAAGACATCTGAAAAATCACGAACTATAGGAATGTCTTCTATCTTCTTCACTCCTTTCTCCGAATCCACTACATAAGCAAGAAACGATCGTCCACCATTGTTCAAATATTTCATAGCTTCGGTTATGGAACATAAGATCATGCCACCACGTTTCTCCCCACGAATACACACCTCATGTCCGCTAGGAGACATCAATTGAATTATCTTATGTTTGCACACAATGTTGGCCCCGTAAGCCGAAAGCCAATCCATCCCAACCACCGCATCGAACTCCCCCAATACCATAGGTATCAAATCAATATCAAAATCCTCTCCATCAATTGTTAGTTTACATTTTCGATAAACATCACAAACTAGAAAGCATTTAGAATCCGCTATCTCTATTTTTAGAGGCACCAACAATTTCTCAACAACAAAAGACGAATGGTGTATAAAATTCGTAGACACAAATGATCTACTAGCCCCCGAATCAAATAAAATGTAAGCAGGCAAGGTATTGATGAAGAAAGTACCTGTCACCACATCAGGTGTGACTTTGGCTTCCTCCGCAGGGATTTGAAAAGCCCCACCCTTGGGTTTGGGTACCTCCACCTTCTTCCCACTTCCTTGCCCCTTAAAAGATCGATTTTCCCCTCCACCAAATCCAGCCCCTTTAAGTTCCGGACACTCGCTCCGAACATGCCCCGGTTTGTAGCAATTATAACATAAATTCAACGGGCTCGAGCATTGATTTGCAAGATGACCTTGCTTCCCACACTTGTAGCAAGATAAGGGTCGTGTTGAACAATCACCCATGTGGTCTTTCCCACATTTTGTACAATGCTTAACTCCCCTACTTGAGTGGAACTTTGTAGGTGAGTTAGAAAACTTCCCCTTTTTAGACGACCCCGTCTCCTTCTCTACTTTCCGCTTTTCACCGCGGTCCTCCTGTCGCTTTAACTCCAACTCGCGCTCCCGAGCACAATCAATAAGTTCCACCAATGTCTCACACTTAGATGGTGTAAGAAATTCGCGGTACTTGGCATTCAACATACTGTGGTATCGATTGATCCACATCCGCTCCGTTTGTAGCAAATCAGGACAAAATCTAGCTTTGTCATAGAAGATGGCGGTAATCGTGTCAATACTTTCCTCCTTGTGTCTCATATGAAGGAATTCTTCAGTGATTCTGTCAATCGCCGCCTGCGGACAGAACCGTTTAAGGAACAACTCCTTAAACTCCGCCCAAGTTAAGCTCTTCACGCCATCCCTACCCCTTTCCTTCCGTAGAAGCTCTCACCAATCCTTTGCTCTTTCACGCAATTGATTCCCAGCAAAGATCACCTCATCTTCCGGATCACAATGGCTCGTCTCAAACGTGCCCTCCATGTCGGTTATCCACCGTTGACTCAGTAATGGGTCAACTTCCCCCTTGAATTCACTTGGTTTGCAAGCCACAAACTCCTTATAAGTCACTTTCTTTGGAGTTCTCTCCCCATCTCGCCCAATTAAAAGAGTTGCAAACTCTTGTCGAATGAATTCCCTAATGGAGGCTTGCAGACCCTCCATATGATGAGGAATAGAAGCTTCAAGCGCCCTTGCCACCTCTTCCCTCACCATAGTTTGCATTTCAGTGAGGTTAGTTTCATTACTTCCACCACCAGCCATTCTACGAATGAAACAAGTTATTTGATACATTAGTTTGCTATATAGTTCATACAACTAAGCACACCATGAAATATGAACTTAAAAGCATCACAACATCAACTCCTAACACCTTACCTACTGTTCATAACCATATTATGAATTGGTTCCATTAAGGTCATATCCATGTCAAAAATATAATCTTATGTTGGCCAGACATAACATTATACACTTCACATATCCAATTCCTTAACTTCACCTCCCCATAATATGACTCAGAATTTCGGTTCAACAAGCAAATTCACACCAAACACCAATAAACATATATAACTAAGGTAAACAATACACAAACTTGTTACCTTAAACCCCCGGCTTCGTGATCGGATCTCGGATCAAACAATACTCCCCATATCAAAAGCACAACGATTTGAGTTCAAGTGTTCGCGACGCACTTGAATCCCTCAAACCAATGGCTCTGATGCCAACTTGTAAACCCCAAACCCACCAACTCATGACACGTGTTTTTAAACGAAAATTCAAAATAGGTCCCAGATTTTTCAAACCATCAAATGTAATTAACACCTTAAATATCCCACTTACATGCGAATTTACAAAATATTTGAAGTTATTTAAACATTCAATAACAAAAATTACTTTTGAGTTATTCACCAAAAACCTTTGTTTTAAACAAACAAAGAATAAACCCCAAAATATGTTTGATCCGAATCCTTGCAAGGCAATCCGATCACGACCGCGTTCAACCCTTCCGTTCACCTGAAAACACCATAATTAAGTCACCGTTAGTTCGTTAGAACTAAGTAAGATCACCCCTAACGTTGCCCCAAGCTTCCACCAAGCTTAAACACCCTTTAACATCACCTATTAACTCCCATTTATCCATAGGAAATAAGTAAATTAATCCCCAATGGTTCCCCAAGTCAAAAAGGGTAAAAAAAATCAATTTTTGGTCTTGGCCGTAAGCTGGGCCGTAAACCCGAGAGCCCTGGCCGTAAGTTACTCCCAGGCCAGACCCAAGCCGTAACTTACTCCCAGCCCCGCCGTAACTTACTCCCAGGCCTGCACAAATGTGCAGAATTTTTAGTTTTGTGCAGTTTTGACCATTCCGAAGCCCCGTTTTCGTTCCCGTTCCATTTTCGATCATTCCAATACTCCCATAAACATTATATTTCACCATATGAACATATTAAACACCTTAATTCATCAATTTATAACCATCATGGTCATAATATCAAACGATTTACTAACGGGTCGTTTGCACCCAAAACTCCTTTGAAATCTTATTCCACAAGATTTCTCAAGTTAAGTAAACCACACCACTTGTGTTTTACTAACTTGATTACACCCAACAAAGGACATTCACACGCCATGTGAATAATCCAATGTCATGATCACACCACTTGTGATTCAAAACACCAATTTGAGTTGATTTCAATTACAATTCACACACCTTGTGAACTAATTCAAATTATTAAACGCATATACAATTAAACATCAAATCAATCATGAACTAGTATTGAAACACCATGTTTACAATAATCAAGCAACATATATCACCTATTGCTTATCATTGACTAACAACAAGTACTAGTTCACCTATCCACCATAAGTCAAATCTTCAACAACATTCATACATGTACACACCTTTACACATAATAAATAGAAGATTTAGGTGACTTACCTTGTTCCAACGCGCTATCCTCTATAACCAATTCCTTCCCGGGTCGTTTGGTGCCACTCACACCTTCACTATCAATTCCTATTATCACAACTAATAGGTTTATTATAAAGTATGACCACAATTAGTCAACATACACCCATTCACCCCAATGTCACCATTTTAACTTAATTACTTCCAATTGACCTTTAACCACACCAACTCACCCTTGTTGATTTAATATCCACACATATTTCATATCACCATTAGTTTTAAACTAACTTTTAAGTTAATTATTCTACTTGGCATTTCATCAAACACCATGTATGCACAAGTTCATGTGCTAATGATCATTCATCATTAACACATCTATGTAACTCCATTATATTGTTTATAAATGAACAATTTTATCAATATCTCCACAAACTACAACAACTTAGTGATAATCATCAAATCCCAATCATTTAAACACTAAGTTTACACACCATGTTCATCTATTCCATGAAACCCCAGTACCCTATTATCATAACATATCAATTATGAAGGAGAAACAATCAAAAGTTGTTCCTACATGATTATCAACATCAATAACAACATTTGACACTCTCAAAACACCAAATTTGAGAGTTTTACCCATCAAACCCACACCCCCCATGGTGACCCACGAAATTTGCACCAAAACACCCAAAATCACTTACCTAGATGTTGTATGATGCAAGAAGAACGCCAATCTATGATTGCATGAGAGATTAGATCAAAATCCAAGCAAGAACTAGGTCAAATTTTCCAGAAATTGGATTTCTTCTTCTCCCTTCCCCTTGGTCGACGTTCACAGCCAAAATACACACACATAAAAGTGTGAAATGTTGACCAAGTCAACATTAAACCCCCTTGTTATTTAACTTTCAGCCATTGACAGTTTTGGTCCCTCTATTACTAGTTAAAACTAACTAGTTATGACTAACTTGGGTAAGTTAGTTAACACCTCCATATGTTTATAGTTTTAATCAAATACTTATTAAAAGCACCCACCAAATAATATTTAGATAATTAAATCATACAAAACAACCTTTAATTAAAATAAACATAATCATACACCAATTATGTTTAATTTATAATATTTCACCAAAATGGGTTGTTACAGAAACAAGCTTCGATCTTCCAATGTGGAGCTTCAAAGAGGTTAATAATGGTGGAAAACGGCTGAAACAGGAGGTTGAAGATGAAGTTGACCGAGTTGTGGCGTGAGTTATGGATTAAAATGATGAGGATAGGTATGATGATGATCTTGGGGGTTCAAAAAGCTGTTTGGCGACTCTGACACGCCACGCGTATCGCCTGACGTGGGGGGGGGTATCTCCCGTCGTTACGCGCGGATTGGCCAGGCATCCGAGATGCCTTTAGTGTCTCGCGTGCATCGACTGAAATGGGTGCTTCGGGTCAGGCGTACCGCCTGGCCCAAATGTAAGGCCTAGTAAGCCTATTTTGTTGTTCCGGGCCCATTCTCGCCCGTTTCTCGACTGTAAGACATCATTCGAGCATCGTTTGGACACCATTAGTCAATTATTAGCCATAATTGACTTGTGAAGTGTTTCGTGAAGTTTCGAGTGTTGTGCTACACAATGTGCTTGACGTTCACCAACGTTCGTGTGTTTTGACACGTGTGTGCTGTTTGCCGATAATTCCACGAATTATCTAGTCATGTGTCAGTGTTCGTACTGTCGTGCCACGTGTCACACTAAATTAATCTAATACTAGTGCCACGTGTACATAATGTATTTAAATAAACATTTAAATAAAACCAAAGCTGACCTGGAAATTACGGGGTGTCACAAACACAAAGAACACCTTCAATTGGCTCTTGAACTGTTACGGCAAGAGAAGCTGTACGCTAAACTCTCAAAGTGCGACTTCTGGATTCAGGAAGTCCAATTCTTGGGTCATGTTGTCAATGAACAAGGGATTCATGTGGATAAATCCAAGATAGAGAATATCGGAACTGGGAAGCACCAAAGACTCCAACTGAGGTACGACAATTCTTAGGCTTGGCAGGCTATTATCGACGATTTATTGAAGGTTTTTCCAAGATAGCCCAACCACTTACAGCTCTCACCCACAAGGATAAGAAATATCTTTGGACAGACAAGCAAGAAGCTGCATTCTAACTTCTCAAGCAGAAGCTCTGTAGTGCATCTATCTTATCTCTTCCTGATGGAACGGACTATTTCGTAGTATACTGCGACGCCTCAATACAAGGGCTCGGCTGTGTGCTGATGCAGCGAGAGAAGGTGATCGCATATGATCCTCGAAAACTGAAGGTCCACGAGAAGAATTGCACCACCCACGACTTGGAACTAGGAGTCGTAGTATGCGTACTCAAGATATGGAGACACTGTCTGTATGGTACAAAATGTACGATATCCACCGATCACAAGAGTCTCCAACATATATTCAAGCAGAAGGAACTGAACATGCAACGGCGTCACTGGCTCGAACTCTTTAACCACTATGAGTGTGCTATTAAGTATCACCCAGGGAAGGCCAATGTAGTGCTCGATGCACTAAGTCGGAAGAATACCTTGAAACCCAAGAGGGTACGAGCTTTACAACTTACCATATATCCTAGTCTCACTAAATAGATATGTAATGCCCAAGTTAAGGCACAGGAAGAAGAAAACCTAGTGACCGAATCACTAAGGAGAATGGAGAAACAACTAGAAGTCAAAGCTGACGGCTTACACTATTTCATGGAACGCGTCTGGGTTCCACATCATGGAAACTTACGAGACCTTGTGACGGATGAGGCTCATAAGTCTCGATATTCCATTCACCCTGGATCAGATAAGATATATCATGATCTGAAGGCCCTCTATTGGTGGCCAAACATGAAAACCAATATCGCCAAATACGTGAGCAAATGCTTGACTTGCGCCAAAGTCAAGGTTGAGTACTAGAAGCCATCGGGATTACTCACGCAACCAAAGATCCCCATGTGGAAGTGGGAACAAATCTCCATGGACTTCATTACCAAATTACCCCGTACTCCTGGTGGATACGACACTATATGGGTAATTGTGGATCGACTGACTAAGTCAGCACATTTCCTTGCGATCAAGAAAAATGACAAAAAGGAAAAGCTAGCCAGAATCTACGTTAAGGAAGTAGTCTCACGACATGTAGTGCCAATCTCCATCATATCTGATAGAGATGCTATATTCACTTCTAACTTCTGGAAGTCATTGCAAACGCGGTTGGATATGAGTAAAACATACCACCCACAAACTGATGGCTAGAGCGAACGCACCATACAAACTATCGAAGACATGCTACGAGCATGCGTAGTAGACTTCAGCAATAGCTGGGAAACTCACCTACCGTTGGTGGAGTTCTCATACAAAAACAACTACCATACGAGCATAAATGGCAGGGCCTTTTGAGGACCCCTATGGCAGGAAATGCCGATCACCCATCTGTTGGGCGGAAGTGGGCGACAGTCAGCTCACTGGCCCTGAACCAGTACACGAAACTATGGAGAGGATTGTGCAAATCAGAAACCGCATGTTAGCCGCTCGCGATCGTCAAAAGAGCTATGCCGACAAACGCCGAAAGCCTCTGGAATTTCATGTAGGAGATAGAGTCCTTCTGAAAGTTTCGCCATGGAAATGCGTTATTCGTTTAGGGAAACGAGGCAAACTGAACCCACGTTATATCGCACCGTTTGAGATCCTGAAAAGGATTGGTCTAGTTGCATACCAACTCAACCTACCGGCCAAACTCGATGGAGTTCACAACGTATTTCACGTCTCAAACTTGAAAAAATGTCTATCTGATGAGACACTTGTAATTCCACTGGATGAGATTCAGGTGGATGAACAATTAAGGTTCGTGGAAGAACTAGTAGAAATCATGGACCGTGAGGTCAAACAACTCAAGCAGAATAGGATTCCAATTGTCGGAGTCCGATGGAACTCGAAACGCGGACCTGAATTCACGTGGGAACGTGAAGATCAGATGATACGCAAATTTTCCCACCTCTTCAAACAGGCAACATCGAAAACCGACAACAACGAATAAATTTCTGGAAGAAATTTCCTTTTAATAAGGGGATGATGTGACAACCAGAAAATTTTTGATCTCAAACACTACCAACAACAACCAAACTTCGGGACGAAATTTCTTTCAACAAGGGGATGATGTGACACCCAACAATTTCAGGTAAATTGTAACCCTTACAAGTTAGCATTTCACATTTATACATGTTGCATTTCATATAATTAGGTTTTATTAAATGAGTACACAAACAACTACGAAATGATAGTTCGAGTAACTATCGAATGGTACATTGCACATTGGTTTTGGAAACCAAGTGAGGCAAACACAAACACGAAACAATAATTCGAGGAAGTATTGAATTGTGCATTACACGTTGATTATGATTAATCAAACGTGCAAACATTTTGTAATGACAAACACAAACGAATAAAGATAATTCGAGAAATTATCAAACACACACAAGTCTCACAAACGTTGGTGAACATTCAATTGAACAATAATTAAGTCACTCACGACCGAACGTAAATAATTAAAGTTCAAACGATGATAAACGATAAGTTATAAACGTAAAATAATCGAAAAATGAGTCGAAAACTATTAAATTGGTCCAATTGGGCTCATTTAGCCGGGCAGGTGGTACGCCAAGGGCCAATGCTTGGGTCCTGGCGGTACATGAGGATTGGGCGGGAACATTTAAATTTTCCCAAGTCAACAGGAGATATGCGTGAGACCATGCAACCACTCTGGGCGGTGCGCGCGATTATTATAAACGTAAAATAATCATTGGACGATTATTATATTCCAGGCGGTACGCCTAGCTCCGAGGCAGCCCGCTCAGCAATACGCGAGGGAGCGTCAGAAGACAAAAATTTTATAAAAACTCAACGAAGCCATCTTGATCGGTTTTACCCCATTCTACTCAAACACACAGACCCTTCTTGACCCTTATCACCTGTTAAACCCATCCTCAAACATCAGGAGCAAAATAGAGTTGTTCTTGAAGTCTCTCTTAGTGATTGATAGCCATTAGAGCTCTAAGGAAGCTTTAAGGATCCATCAAGAAGCAAGAGCCACACCATCAGCCATTCTCAGGACCTTGTAGCTGCTGTCCAGCTTAGATTTGATCCTCTAATAGCTCCTAAGGTAGTTTTATATGCTCACTTATTGTTAGATCGAACATGCAAAGGGTGAAAACCCACATGCAAGCACATACACCCACATGCAACTCCATGCGGCTATTGTACATGAAATTGTTGGTGATTTTATATCATCTTAATGTAGATCTACTGATTTTATAGCGTAGGATCGTTGGGATTGAGTTTTGGTAGGTTAATATGTTGATTTTGCGGAACTTGAAATAAAAGGAAATTTTTATGTTGAATGTCATAGATTAGTAATGATCTAGACTTTTTGACATGTCTAGATGTTGTCAAATGCATATTGAAGTGTTTAGAAACACATTTGGGTATTTGATTTTACAAAAATACAGTTTTGTGACAAACTTACTATTTATGGAAACTTTTGTAAATCAAAATCGGGGATTTGATGATTTAACATGTTTTAGTGATTTTTGATTATGGAAATATGTTTAAAAATGATTTCTTAGCATATTGGAAACTTTAATTTGTGAAAACGGACCTTTAAACGAATACTTACTATTTTAGGAAACTTTATTTGTGAAAATGGCATAAGTGGTGATTTGTGCACAAACGACGTATTTTAAGTATTTACATATGTTTTTACAGACATACTAGATGTATTAGAATTATGAAATAGGATTTCATAACCAAACTTTCCTAAAAGGGAAACTTTCCAAAAATGGTAACCTTCACGATTTCTTAACATGACTTTGGTGAAAGTGTTACGGTTGGAGTCGTAGGATGTTTGATGGTGTCCTACATGTGTGTTAAGATTCAATTAACACATAAACAAACTAAACACAACAAACATGTCACGAACGATTCGTCGAGTCAACACAAGTCAATACAGAGACACTCGGTTGAGCACACCGACACTTGGAGTTGTATGGGTAATGGGATACAACACATCACAGAACACATACTCCCCACCTATATGGGTATAGGTGCATACTAGCAGGTGCTACCATTCGCAAGTTGTGAACATATACATACCGAAACTGATTTACCATGTGAGTTCATGGCCCCCTTTTCTATTTTCTACCTCTGGGGGAGAAAACATTGTATACAAACTATTTTGAACAACAAACATACTTTTTGGTTTTATATGGACATTCTAATATCACGTATATGCATATGTGTGGCACTCATCCACAAAACAGATAAGTCCTTACTAAACACATCTAGAACCGTTAATAGTGTGGCGCTTAGCGTGGTAATTCTGAATAGTACTATTTGCGCCTGACAAGCCCCACTGTTGCGCACGGTATGGCCACCCCGACTGGAGGTCGGAACAGTTCAAAATTGACCAAACAATATTGCCATTGTCTAGTTGGATGGACATGGTGGCAGGTGTAACATCAGTGCCGGAGCCGTACCGGAACAGTGATCTTAAACAGTAAACAGGTACGAAACTATATACATTCCAGTACATTTCTTAATCATATCATTTGTCATTATCATTTTGTGTTATCAAGGAACAAGTTTAGAAACAGTTAACAGAAACAAAGTTCAGAAATAGGGTTCTTGAGTCAGATAGTTATCTGGCAACACATAAACCATCATGTGATTATTTGCTAGGAGTTATTATGTATAAACGTATGTGAGGCTTGACAGAACAAAACACACGGATGTTGTTAAGTGAATGCTAAATTGACGGGTTATTCGTATTGGTGATGATCTGTACGAATATACCTGAAGGTTTAACGTTCTGAATAATATCCAATAATTAGAAAACAATATTGAAAAGTATAGTTATCGTCGTGTTCGTACGGGTGACGATTCGAACGAATACGCGCGACGACCGTACGATTCGATTTGAACTGTTAATTAAATAATTCTGAAAATTTTAAAATAAATACAAGATACTAGTTAATTTATTAGGAATCACAACTTAGGATAATATCATAAATCTTATTTTTATAAATCGAGTCGTTTCATGATGAAAACCACGCGAACCGGTATTTTACGCGAAACCGAACCGGACCGAACGATCGGGTATATTCCAACACATTTAATGTGGTCATAAAGACCACAACTACCACCCAACCCTCTCTCTCCCTTGCATTTTCGTTTCATCTCTCTCTCTCTCTAACTCTCTCAAGGAAAACCCACTTCTCTATAAGATTTGAAGCCCAATTCTTGGTGGATTCGAACATAGTTGGTGTCAAAACGATCCCCACGCAAAGTAGATCAAGGAGATACAAGAATTTCAACCATCCATCCGTCGATTTAGAGGTAAACTTCCATCTCATTCTCGGTTTTAGGGTGTTCACGAGCCCTTTTAGTTGTTGCCATGATAATCAGCTTTAAACACTTGCAAACGTTGAGATAAGCACTAGTAAACAACTAGGAAGATGTAGAACTTGAGTTGTAACAGGTCTAGGTCGATGGTGGACGTGAGGGTTTCAGATTCGTGAAAAGATAAAGCCGGCCGAACCTTCACCAGTAGCCGGCCGAACCAAATAAACCTAGCCGAACCTTCTCTTGACCGCCGAACCTTCATCTGATTTTGGATGAACCTGCAACGAACCTGGCACCCTACACCCAACTTTTCAGCCAAACCCTAAAGTTCTGCAACGAACCTGAGGGTTTCCCTGCAACGAACCTGCTGCCATTATTGAGCTCCGCCGAACCTAGGCAGTTTTCAGCCGAACCCAGACACCGGCGAACCTACAGCCACCCACGAGCCTTGCTTGGCGAACCCTGGAACCCACGAACCTAGGATGACGAACCTAGAGTCCTTCAGCCGAACCATGCTTCAACCGAACCTTATGGCAGCGAGCTCTACGGCCGGACCTTTTCCTTAGTTAACCGAATCTTTAAGGGAGGTGATGATAGCCGAACCCAAGGACTCCTCTAAAATAGCCGAACCTATCTACTACTTAGCCGAACCTTGGCCTGGGTCCAAAGGTTCGCTGGCCAGTTAGATGTACAACTCAAATTCTATGAATCATGACAAATTAGGGTGATATAATGCATGGAAATTCAAGAATATGTACATGCACGGAATATATTATGTGTGGGTGTGTGCATGGGCCAATAGGTAGGATTAATTCATAAATCTATTGTCTAAATCAAGAGGGGGTTAACTATATCTTACACATTAGCCCATGGGGAAGGTCCTCAACATGGATGATTAACCTATGTATAAGTAATGGGCTATGTCAAATAATACAAGGAATGTGAATGGTGATCGATAATGAAACAAACACCCTCAATGAGTCTAATTGGGTTCAATGGGGCTTAATTAGGGCCCATCATCGTTTAAATGTGTTTTAAATTTAAGTAATGATATTTGATAAAAAGGAATGTTTGGAAAACGATTTATTAAATTGAATGTTTTCTTTTGTGAATTTATAAATGTTTAGTGAAGGTTATTTTGATTATCTTGTTGGGAAATTTTTGTAAATGGACAATATGATTGTCTGGATTCTTAACAGGAAACAAAGGAAACTGTGCTCAAATTTTGTAAAATTTAAAAGTAAGTTATAATAAATTATGGGATTGGGTTTATAAATGGTGATCTAAGTTAGGCTAATTTACATGAAATCTTAGAATCACAATAGTAAAATAGGACACTTAGTTACACACACCAAGACCAAACCTTAGATACGACGACTAATACGCGTACTTATAGTATTCGAATTCTGTTAAAACAACTCAGGAACTGAAGAAACCTAAACTTCAGCAAGAGCGCGCATTTCGTGATAAATCAGTTACATAGCAACACAAGTGAGTTCATTGCCCTTTTTCTAAACATTTTTGTTTAAAAACGCGGGGCTGAGAAGCATGCGTAAACTGTTTTATTTAAATTGTTTACTTAAATGCTTTTATTCATTATATGTTATATATTTATGCTTGTTGATACTCCTAGACTCCTGTCTAGGTAATTACTATACAGATCAAATTATCAAGTTAATTAAATTACTCTTATGAGTAATACTTTAACTCTAAACTTTAAACAAACGCTTAGTCCATCAAGCTCAAATTCAAGAACCTAAATTCAAAGTGAAATCAAAGAAACTAAAGATCATGTTCAAAGAAATCTAATTTAGTGTGTGATCTGAAGATAATGGATCCTAATTAAGAATCAATTATCATTGTGAAAATCATGGGAATTCTAAGTTCAAATCAAGAGACTCAAGGAATCAGAAATCATAAATGTGTGTGAATCATTGAAATAATGAAATCATTAAGATCTAATGAAATCATTAATACTTGAGTTAAGGTGGATGTCAGTTGTATTGAAATCAAGACCACGTGTAACCCACATAAAGTCCCGGCATAAATAGTAGACTCTTGTAGTCAAGCTATATGGGCAATAACGTGAACTATCAAATGAAATCAAAATCAAGAGAATCAAAGAGATCAAGAATCAAAGGATATCCGTAAAGTCCCGGCATGTACAGTAGACCATTGGGTCAAGCTGATATGGGCATCATTAAAATCCCGACACGCTCAGGTATACTCCTTGTGAGTTATGCCTGATATGGGTCACGTGTGAGAGGGTACAACTTGGACAACCACCAACAACTAAGTCTAATTGATTGAGTCAAATAAGGCCCAATCATCATGTCTTAGTTGTATTTAATGTTTATTTATTTATTTAATTAAACATTTAACCTTATATTTTTATAATTGGTTTTGGGAAATCATGTAACTATGATGAACTCAAGAAAATCAAAGGTAAATCAAATTTTGGAAAGCAGAATCTAAATCAGAGGTGAATGGTAGGTAAAAATGCTTAACTATCATTAACATCAGTGTCATATACGCATTAGTATGTGGTGGGACGGCGTCTGGGCGGGTTTGTAGGATCGACTCAGGGGTATGCCCTATATATAAGCATACTGATGTGGACATTACATGTGATGTTAATGAGGTTAGGGTCTTTACCGAGAGAGGTTTACAAATCATTTTCAATTACTAAACTATATGAACTCACCAACCATGTGTTGACTTTATTTTTGCATGACTTCTCAGGTGACAACAGGTCAACTGAAGAGTTATTTCTTTGTACTAGGTTATCAGATAGAGGACCTAGCTTTTTGGACCTGCATATTTTGAAGCATCATTATACCGTTATTTTGTATATCTTGTGCAGATACAAGATAGAAGATTTATGATGTGATAGTAGATTTACATTGTTAAATTATAAACTTAACTGATGTAATTTAACTTTGTAATTCTATTTTATTTTAGCAAGTTTCTCATTTAAGTATCATGTGCTATGTAACAATCTGATCATTCCGATTATCACTCACGATATCGCGCCCCGGGAACCTTCCGCCCGACGGGGACTCCGATCCAACCCCGTCGGCTCGGGGTGTGACAGATTGGTATCAGAGCCATGGTTATAGAGAAATATAGGTCACTTAATTAAATGGTTTGGCCTAGACTATAACCTAGGGACCCTGCATGTAGAGTACTGTGACACCTCGCAAATTCCAGGTCAGCATTACTTTATTTTTAATAATAACGTGTATTATTAATGCATACGTGGCACTAGAATTATGAATGATTAGTGTGACACGTGGCACGACAGTCCAAACACACTGATAATTCAAGGAATTATCGCACAACACTCGCACGTGTCTTGAATGACGAACGTTGGTGAACGGATCATACCACAGTACACTTTCACTGCACTTAGGTCCTAGGAGGCCTAAGATAGTTAGAGCAATGCCTAAATGTCGAGAAACGACGTTCGTAGTCAAGAAATTCGCAAAAATCGCTTCAAACAATGAAATTGGGCTTATTGGGCTCAACCGAGACCCATCGCGGTACGCGAAGCCTGGGCGGGAGAATTTGAATTCTCCGAAATCCATCGCGGTACGCGACGACCGATCATCTTCCACCATCGCGGTACGCGGCGTGTTTCGGGAACCGAATGATTATTTTAATCATAGCGCTACGCGACGGTTCCTTTTGCCAGAAGTCGTGGTACGCGACGAGTCTAATTTCGCAGAAATCTTTATAAAACCAATGTTAATCATTTTCCTAGCCTCTACTCTATTCCCCCGACTGAAACTCGTCTTCCTCGACCATTATCACCCTGTAAACACCATAGGAGCCATCTGGGATCATTGGGAAGCCATTTTAAAGACATTCTTGAGGGGCTTTGAAGGTTTGAAGCTCAAGAGGACACCAAGATCACCACACCTCATTCTTGCTCGCGATTAGCACCATCTCAGCTACATTTAGAGCTTCTACAGACCTGCTCAAACCTTTCCTTGACATTCCAAAGCTTTGTGAGGTAGTATTTGTGTTCAATCTTACCTAAAATCACCTCTAAGCACACATGCAAGCCATTTTGGCCACATGCATCACCATCACCACTTTAGTCACGAAATTCTTATGGTCTTGATCTGCTACTTGTTGATTTTATTACTGATTTGATGAGTTGATAATGATCTATGATGATTTTGAATGCCTATGATGGTTATTAGTTGATTTTGTTACGAATCGGGTACTTTGGATTACATGCATGTATGATCAAAGCTTATTGACATGATTATAGATATTGAAATGTTATTAGAAATGATATTTGAGATGTTCTACATAGTTAGAAAGATTGATTGTGTCAAGAAATGGCCATTTGGGGATTATTGCAATATGGTATCTTTAATGTTACAAAATATGTATCCTTGATGAAATGGCCAAATGCATGTGATTAAATCCTTGATTTATGCTTAAAAGTATGTTCCATAATGTTATTTGATGCATTGTAATGGTTAGAATTGCTAAAAGTATTTGTGCAAACTTTCTAATTTTAGAAACATTTATGTGCAAACCATGCTAAACCGACTATGTGTAACTATGTACTTTGTGATAACATGCTCACTTAGGATAAATATGAATGTTAGGATAATCGGATTATGATTTTTCGCATGACTTGCCAAATTTGGAAACTTTCCTGAATTAGAAACCTACTATAAATAGTATGTTTCCTCACGAAAGTGAATCTGGTATCCGCACACACCACCCGACACTAAGACACACGTTACACGGACACTTGATCCAGAACCGTCACCAACGAGTCGTTAGGTCGAACACGGTCAAACACGTTCAACTCGACCCACATAACAACTTGGAGTTGTTAAACACTAACACGGTCCTGTGAGGCCCACGTGTATGTAAACACAAACTCATATCACCTATGTGATATAGGTAATTACTAGCCGGCGAGCTACACGATTCCTGTTGAGAACACGCACTACGTAACTCAGGTGAGTTTACGTCCCCACTTTTACTTATCAACTGTTTTACTTAACTTTGGGGTGAGAATATTATGCAACTATTTTAGATGTATGACTGGTATGTTGTGAAAACCATTTTCGAGTGTAACTATTATCGCTTAAAGCCCTCATTTATCCTTACCGTTAGTTGTGTAACATACGAGTCGTAATTACGTAGTACTACTGGGTTTGACTAACCCCACTCGGCACCAATGTTGACTGGAGGTCATAACGAGTGTAATTTCGATGTGAATGCGGGTTCAGCGATGACTCGCGGAGGCAAACGGAAACAGTCTATTTTCGGTAAGATGAACTGACACACTCCACGGATCGTAGTATCCAACAACTAAACTTAACATACCCAGTATATGTCTGTTTACTTTTCAGTATGTCAAAACCTGTGAACTCACCAACTTTTTAGTTGACACTTTTCGCATGTATTCTCAGGTAACTAAATGGAGCACATGCTAGGATGCGCACAAGGAAGCACTAAGAAGTATGGCTCGCATTTAGACTCGTGTCTTAGGCTTTGTGTGCATTGGATTTGTTTTAAAACAGTCAAACTATGTAGTGTTTAAAGCTATTTACTTTCCGCTGTGTAACAAGTTACATTTCCGCTGCTTTGGTTATAAACGTTCCGCTGTTTTATTTGAAAACTTGTTTGTTTTATAAAACTGCGTGATTGTATAACTCATATAGAGTCGTTCTATATGACCATGAGCTGTGATCCTGGCCACGTCACACCCACGTGGACTGACACCACAGGTGGGAATTTGGGGGTGTGACAGACTGGTATCAGAGCCTTGGTTATAGGGAACTAGGTTTGGATGTAGTGAACTTAGACTATAGCCTTCGCTCTACATTAGACACTACACATAGAACTTACACTTTGATGCTATTATTATCTCTGTTAACTATTACTTACTGATTTGAGACTCACAGGATGTCTGAAAACAGTGGGAACACCGGACGTAACCCAGGGAAGCGACCAGCAGAGAACGAGCTGACGGACGAGAGCCGGCAGCGTGTTCGGGGCATCATGTCCTAAGTGGATGCGGTGATGGCTGAGCAGGCACGCATTGCTAAGCGTGCTAGGTCATGGACCTAGTACCCATTCATGGTGTGGGACTGTATTGTTGAGGAGAGGGTGCCTCCTCAGCGTGTTATCACTGATGATGATCGGGCGCACCGACTACCGGCACTAGGAGTGTCATCTGAGCGGGCTTTTGCAGCAGTTGTCTCCAGGATGTCTCGGGAAGCTCGCAGGGCTCGTGAGCGAGATGATGAGATCAGGGCTCTCCGAGAGGAGAACCAGCACCTTCGTGGACAGTTAGACCACATGTGGGAGCAGGTGGTAGAGGAGATTGCAGCCCTCCGAAACCGGACGGCACAATTGGAGGAACAACACGGGAGGTCGCTGCTGTGGTCCAGGACCACGATGAGCGGCTGGCTGCGGTAGAGGATGTTGCAGGAGAGAATCAGGTGGCGCTCCAGAACGCTTGGGCTGATCAGCTACTCATGGAACCGGAGGAGGAACCGGACCAGGGACCCCAATTCGAGGCCGAGAACCTTGAACAGGGAGATTTCGATGAGGACCCAGACGAGGATCCGGAAGAAGATGATGATGACGGACCTGCTGATAGTGGAGATTCACACTCCACCGTCGCATCACACTAATTTAGTTTTTCCATTTTTAGATATTTTGCTTTCGTATTCTCAGATGAGCGGGATGTGCTCATAGGAACTTTTGTAGAAGTATCTCTTTTGAAAATCATTGTACTTCAAGTTTATTGTTAATGAGAATGATGATTTTCTTTATTTACTGTATTCTGACTATAGTTGATCGCTAACATAACATCTGACCTTAACTCCTGACATAACGATTGGCTAACACTCTAACACATGTTAACTAACATTCTAACCCTTCCATGTAGAACCATGTCTGGAAGAGGATCCAACGCCCGCAATCTCAAACGCAAGGCCGAAAAGGCAAGAATCAACATGATGGTTGAACGTAAAGTCAACAAAGTGCTTGCCGAATACGAGGCAAACTGTCACACCAGCGATACCAGTGACACCAATAACGGTACTAACCCTTGTTTAACATGACTAATTTAGTGTAGACAACGCTGACACTAACACGTGACCTTGGACCCCTATGCACAGGATCTCAAGGGAGTGCGGCAAAGGGATGCTCGTTTAAAGCCTTCCTGAGTTGCCACCCTCACAAATTCCAAGGTACAGAGGGAGCAGTGGGACTGCTCCGTTGGATTGAAAAGCTGGAATCGGTCTTCGCTATGGCCGAATGCTCGGAGGAGAACCGAGTAAAGTATGCTGTCGGGACTCTTGAGGACCTGCCCTCACCTGGTGGAATACACATGTCCAGACTCTCGGACTTGAGACTGCAAACACTATCCCGTGGGAGGAATTCACCAGAATGCTTCACGAAGAATACTGCCCACGTGACGAGATCAGGAAGCTTGAGGAAGAATTTTGGGTGCACAAAATGGTGGGATCGGAAATCGAGAAATACTGCACTCGATTTCAAGAATTGTGCAAGCTGTGCCCGGCAATGGTGACGCAGGAGTACAAGAAAATCGAGCAATTCATCAGTGGATTGCCCGAGCAAATCCAAAGTATGGTGACTGCTTCTGATCTCTCTACCATCCAACCACTAATTTGCTTGGCACACAAGTTGACAGACCAGGCGGTAGCCCAAGGGAAACTGCCTAAGAGGGGTGAACATCTGAAACCCCAGGAACCCAAGCGGAAGTGGGAACCCAGCAATAACCGTACCTTCTCACCACAACAACCAGCTCAACACCGACCAGCACCTGCAAAAGTTTTCACTGCCACCCAGCCATGCACTCAAGGCAAAGGGGGATATCAGGGCAACAGCCCAAAATGCAACAGCTGCAACTACCATCACTTTGGCCGGTGCAAAAGGACCAAATGCACCAAATGTGGTAGAAACGGGCACTTGGCCAAAGAATGCCGATCAAACCCTAACCCCAATCTCAACAAGAATGACACCTTAAAGGGATGCTTCACTTGCGGGAAGCCAGGGCATATGCGCAGAGATTGCCCACAAAACAAGAACATAGGAAGCAACCTGGCAAGGGGCAGAGCATTTGTGATCGGGTCAGGAGAAGCAAAAGATGACCCCAACGTCGTCATCGGTACGTTTCTTTTAAATAATGTCTATGCTAGTATATTATTTGATACCGGTGCCGATAGGAGTTTTATCTCTAGCGACTTTAGTAAATTGCTTAATATGACCCCAACACCACTAGACCATAAGTACACCGTAGAGTTAGCGGATAGTAAACTGATCGAGACACAGCACGTCATCAAAGGGTGTGTCTTGATGCTAGCAGACCACCAGCTGGCAATCGACTTAATGCCGGTAACTCTCGGAAGCTTCGACGTGGTGATTGGAATGGATTGGTTATCTGCAAACCATGCGGAGATTGTGTTCAATTAGAAGATTGTACGAATTACGTTGCCAAGTGGAGAGCAGATCTCAATCCAGGGAGAACGGCGTGGAATACCACTAAACATCATGTCCTGTATGAAGGCAAGCAAGTACCTGAAGAAAGGATACACTGCTATCCTGGCCCTTATCACTGAACAACCAAAGAAGAAGCGAAAGATCGAGGACATCGCTGTCGTTCGCGATTTTCCAGAAGTCTTTCCAGACGACCTACCGGGACTACCACCACCGCGACAAGTGGAGTTCCAGATAGATTTAACACCATGAGCAGCACCAATAGCCAAAGCACCATACCGATTGGCTCCTACTGAAATGCAAGAACTATCTAATCAACTACAGGAGTTGTTAGATAAAGGATTTATACGACCGAGCTTCTCACCTTGGGGAGCACCGGTCCTGTTTGTGAAGAAAAAGGACGGATCATTCCGTATGTGCATAGACTACCGGGAGCTGAACAAGGTAACGATCAAGAATCGATACCCTTTACCTCGGATAGATGATCTGTTCGACCAACTGCAAGGGTCGAGCTACTATTCGAAGATCGATTTAAGATCCGGTTACCACCAACTAAGGATACAAGAGGAAGATATATCGAAAACAGCCTTCAGGACACGGTACAGACATTATGAGTTTCTGGTTATGCCGTTTGGACTGACCAACGCACCGGCAGTATTCATGGATCTCATGAATCGGGTATGTAAGCCGTATCTCGATAAGTTCGTAATCGTATTTATTGATGATATCCTAATATACTCCAAGACTCAAGAAGAACATGCCGATCACGTAAGACGTGTCTTGGAACTGCTGAAGACGGAACAACTATACGCGAAATTCTCCAAGTGCGATTTTTGGATTCGCGAAGTTCAGTTTCTTGGACAAGTGGTGAACGAGAAAGGAATACACGTAGACCCAGCCAAGATTGAGGCAATCAAGAACTCGACAGCACCCAAGACTCCGACGGAGGTGCGACTGTTTCTGGGATTGGCCGGGTACTATTGGCGATTTATCGAAGGATTGTCGAAGGTCGCACAATCAATGACGTCCCTTACGCCCAAAGACAAGAAGTTCGAATGGGGAGAAAAACAAGAAGCTGCATTCGACTTATTGAAGCAGAAGTTGTGCAGCGCACCAATCCTATCACTACCGGATAGGTGCGAAGACTTTGTAGTCTACTGCGACGCATCGAAGCAAGGACTCGGTTGTGTGCTGATGCAACGCGAGAAAGTCATAGCTTATGCGTCACGACAATTAAAAGTGCATGAAAAGAACTACACAACCCATGATTTGGAGTTGGGAGCCGTAGTGTTCGCACTGAAGATCTGGCGACACTATCTGTACGGCACCAAGTGCACAATTTTCACCGATCATAAGAGCCTACAGCACATTTTCGACCAGAAGGAACTAAACATGAGACAACACAGATGGGTCGAACTGATAGGTGATTATGATTGTGCAATCAAGTATCATCCCAGAAAAGCCAACGTGGTGGCTGACGCGTTAAGCAGGAGAAAAATAACCAAACGCGTATGTGCACTACAACTCACCATACACTCTGAACTACCCAAACAGATCCGATTTGCACAACAAGAAGCTCTGAAAAAGGAAAATCTGACTCCCAAAGCCATGCGGGGTGTGGATAAACAAATGAAACAGAAAGATGATGGAGCTTACTATCTGATGGATCGGATTTGGATTCCACACTACGGGGGATTGAGAGAAGTAGTGATGGATGAGGCTCACAAGAGCCGATACTCAGTGCATCCAGGCTCTGACAAAATGTACCACGACCTGAAGACAACCTACTGGTGGCCTAACATGAAGTCGGAAATTGCGACTTATGTGAGTAAGTGCCTGACTTGCTCTAAGGTGAAGGCCGAATATCAGAAACCGTCAGCACTACTCCAACAACCAGAAATCCCAGTATGGAAATGGGAACAGATTTCCATGGATTTTATCACCAAGCTGCCGAAGACGGCCAGTGGTTGCGATACCATCTGGGTCATCGTAGACCGACTCACGAAATCGGCACACTTTCTACCGATCAAAGAAACTGATAAATTGGAGAAGTTAACCCGAATTTACTTGAAGGAAATCGTTTCCAGACACGGAGTCCCAATCTCGATAATATCCGACCGAGACAGCCGTTTCACGGCACACTTTTGGAAGTCCTTACACAAGGCACTCGGGACAAGGTTGGACATGAGCACCGCTTATCATCCACAAACGGATGGTCAGAGTGAAAGGACCATCCAGACTTTGGAGGACATGCTTCGTGCATGCGTGATCGACTTCGGAAACAACTGGGAGACCCACCTACCTTTGGTGGAATTCTCGTATAATAACAGTTACCACACCAGCATTGGAGCTGCACCATTTGAAGCACTTTACGGACGTAAGTACAGATCACCACTTTGTTGGGCAGAAGTCGGTGAAAGCCAACTGACGGGACCTGAGCTGGTGCACGAAACAACAGAAAAGATCGTGCAAATACGTAACCGAATGGCAGCAGCTCAGGATCGACAAAAGAGCTATGCCGACAAAAGGCGCAAGTCTTTGGAATTCCATGTAGGAGATCGAGTACTTCTTAAAGTCTATCGTTGGAAGGGAGTAATCCGATTCGGGAAACGGGGAAGTTAAACCCTCGTTACATAGGACCGTTCTAGATCACTAAACGGATAGGCCCTGTGGCCTACGAGCTACAACTACCGCAGGAATTGAGTAGTGTACACAATGTGTTTCACGTATCAAACCTCAAGAAGTGCTTATCAGATGAAACGCTCGCAATTCCTTTAGAGGAAATCCAGATTGATGAACAACTTCACTTCGTTGAGGAACCAGTGGAAATTATGGACCAGGAAATCAAGAAGTTGAAACTTCGTCGCATACCAATAGTTAAAGTGCGATGGAACTCACGAAGTGGACTGGAATACACATGGGAACGAGAGGACCAGATGAAAAAGAAATACCCTCACTTATTCTCCAACCAGGCTAACACGAGCAACACGAACTGAATTTCGGGACGAAATTCCTATTAACTGGGGGATGATGTGACACATCGCAAATTCCAGGTGAGAATTACTTTATTTTTAATAATAATGTGTATTATTAATGCATACGTGGCACTAGAATTATGAATGATTAGTGTGACACGTGGCATGACAGTCCAAACACACCGATAATTCAAGGAATTATCGCACAACACTCGCACGTGTCTTGAATGACGAACGTTGGTGAACGGATCAAACCACAGTACACTTTCACTGCACTTAGGTCCTAGGAGGCCTAAGATAGTTAGAGCAATGCCTAAATGTCGAGAAACGACGTTCGTAGTCGAGAAATTCGCAAAAATCGCTTCAAACAATGAAATTGGGCTTATTGGGCTCAACCGAGACCCATCGCGGTACGCGATGGGCATCCAAATGGGCCTTCGCGGTACGCGAAGGCTGGGCGGGAGAATTTGAATTCTCCGAAATCCATCGCGGTACGCAACGACCGATCATCTTCCACCATCGCGGTACGCGGCGTGTTTCGAGAACCGAATGATTATTTTAATCATAGCGCTACGCGACGGTTCCTTTTGCCAGAAGTCACGGTACGCGACGAGTCTAATTTCGCAGAAATCTTTATAAAACCAATGTTAATCATTTTGCTAGCCTCTACTCTATTCCCCAGACTGAAACTCGTCTTCCTCAACCATTATCACCCTGTAAACACCATAGGAGCCATCTGGGATTATTGGGAAGCCATTTTGAAGACATTCTTGAGGGGCTTTGAAGGTTTGAAGCTCAAGAGGACACCAAGATCACCACAGCTCATTCTTGCTTGCGATTAGCACCATCTCAGATACATTTAGAGCTTCTACAGACCTGCTCAAACCTTTCCTTGACATTCCAAAGCTTTGTGAGGTAGTATTTGTGTTCAATCTTGCCTAAAATCGCCTCTAAGCACACATGCAAGCCATTTTGGCCACATGCATCACCATCACCACTTTAGTCACGAAATTCTTAAGGTCTTGATCTGCTACTTGTTGATTTTATTACTGATTTGATGAGTTGATAATGATCTATGATGATTTTGAATGCCTATGATGGTTATTAGTTGATTTTGTTACGAATCGGGTACTTTGGATTACATGCATGTATGATCAAAGCTTATTGACATGATTATAGATATTGAAATGTTATTAGAAATGATATTTGAGATGTTCTACATAGTTAGAAAGATTGATTGTGTCAAGAAATGGCCATTTGGGGATTATTGCAATATGGTAACTTTAATGTTACAAAATATGTATCCTTGATGAAATGGCCAAATGCATGTGATTAAATCCTTGATTTATGCTTAAAAGTATGTTCCATAATGTTATTTGATGCATTGTAATGGTTAAAATTGCTAAAAGTATGATATTTTGGAATGTTACTAAATATAGTAACTTTTTGATACAATGATGTTAGAAACGGTCAGAAGAGTCCTCCGAATATTTTGATCTTGGATTAGTGATTCCTTTTGAGATTTTGATTCCATTTTGAAATATGACAAGAGAATAGAGGATAGGCTCATTACATTAACAATAAAAATATGGGAATTTACATTGAGCGTGAGAGCCAAATGAATCGAGATGAATTTGTTAAAGGTTGTATGTTTGACATGCTTAGTTGAAGTTGTTATAATGATAATATGTGATTTTTCGACTTAATTGAACGATATGCATGCATTTGTGAAGAGTTACTATAAATAGTAACTTTATGTTTGCGAATTTGGGAATAGGAGCATGCTAGACATAACGGTTATGATTAAGTAGCTATATAGGACTAAAATAATGATGAGAGATGATATTGGTTGTTAAACTTGATGAAATATGCTTATTTGTGCAAACTTTCTAATTTTAGAAACTTTTATGTGCTAACCATGCTAAACCGACTATGTGTAACTATGTGCTTTGTGATAACATGCTCACTTAGGATAAATATGCATGTTAGGATAATCGGATTATGATTTATCGCATGACTTGCCAAATTGGAAACTTTCCTGAATTAGAAACCTACTATAAATAGTAAGTTTCCTCACGAAAGTGAATCTGGTATCCGCACACACCACACGACACTAAGACACACGTTACACGAACACTTGATCCAGAACCGTCACCAACGAGTCGTTAGGTCGAACACGGTCAACTCGACCCACATAACAACTTGGAGTTGTTAAACACTAACACGGTCCTGTGAGGCCCACGTGTATGTAAACACAAACTCATATCACCTATGTGATATAGGTAATTACTAGCCGGCGAGCTACACGATTCCTGTTGAGAACACGCACTACGTAACTCAGGTGAGTTTACGGCCCCACTTTTACTTATCAACTGTTTTACTTAACTTTGGGGTGAGAATATTATGCAACTATTTTAGATGTATGACTGGTATGTTGTGAAAACCATTTTCGAGTGTAACTATTATCGCTTAAAGCCCTCATTTATCCTTACCGTTAGTTGTGTAACAAACGAGTCGTAATTACGTAGTACTACTGGGTTTGACTAACCCCACTCGGAACCAATGTTGACTGGAGGTCATAACGAGTGTAATTTCGATGTGAATGAGGGTTCAGCGATGACCCGCGGAGGCAAACGGAAACAGTCTAGTTTCGGTAAGATGAACTGACACACTCCACGGATCGTAGTATCCAACAGCTAAACTTAACATATCCAGTATATGTCTGTTTACTTTTCAGTCTGTCTAAACCTGTGAACTCACCAACTTTTTAGTTGACACTTTTCGCATGTATTCTCAGGTAACTAAATGGAGCACACGCTAGGATGCGCACAAGGAAGCACTAAGAAGTCTGGCTCCCATTTAGACTCGTGTCTTAGGCTTTGTGTGCATTGGATTTGTTTTAAAACAATCAAACTATGTAGTGTTTAAAACTATTTACCTTCCGCTGTGTAACAATTTACATTTCCGCTGCTTTTGTTATAAACGTTCCGCTGTTTTATTTGAAAACTTGTTTGTTTTGTAAAACTGCGTGATTGTATGACTCATATAAAGTCGTTCTATATGACCATGAGCTGTGATCCTGGCCACGTCACACCCACGTGGACTGACACCACAGGTGGGAATTTGGGGGTGTGACAAGTACATAGGACTTAAGACTTACTTGCATATTGTCTTATGTATTCGATCATTGCACTAACCGATAACTTTATTGGTCATGATCAGAATGCCACCGAGAAGACAAACTCCTTCGTGACCTCCACCGCCACAAGACTTGGCACCACACTCATCTACTCCTTCACCATCTGATTCACCACCATCGCCTCTTCCTCCTCCTCCTCCATTTGTCCCCCCTCTTCTACTCAACCCACCACCATGCCCGAGCACAACACCAATGATGGATCCTGCCACTATCGCCATGATGACTTTTCTGAGTAACCAGATGACCAACCAAATGAAGGAGGCGATACCGGAGATGTTCCTCCGTCTCCGCAACGAAATCAACAACACTGGCAACTCATCAGGGGAAGCCAGTGGGAATACCGGTAGCTCATCACATTACTCCTACAAGTCATTTGTGGGTTGTAAGCCGCCAAGCTTTAGCGGCACTGAAGGAGCCGTTGGATTAATCCAATGGATTGAAAAGATCGAGACCACTCTGGACCTTTGCAGCTGTCCAGAGCACCACAAGGTTCGTTATTCTGTGGGAACTTTCAACAAGCGTGCCTTGACTTGGTGGAATGGTCAAATCAATGCAAGAGGTCGGGAAGAATCTATGTCAATGACCTGGGAAGACTTCAAGGCTCTACTGAGAACCGAGTTCTGCCCCAAGAATGAACTACAGAAGCTGGAGGTTGAGCTATCAAACCATGTGATGAAGGGGGATGATCACATGGGGTACACAACTCGTTACCACAAGTTGGTTGCTTTGGTACCAGACATGGTACCAACCTTGGAAAAGAGAATAGATCGATATGTAGGTGGACTTCCCGCCTGCATTCAGGGTTTAGTGGTTGCAGCCAACCCTGTTACTGTCGTGGTAGCCTCAGGAGTTCTGAAGAAAGAGGCTGACACTGGCAAACGCAAGGAGGAATCTTCAAAGAAACCTCATCATCAACAACACCAGAAGAAGAAACAGAAATTCATTAAAAACTACACTGTGGCTACTCCCCTCAACCAAGTAGCAGCGGCACAACAAAATGTGCCCAAGAAACAGTATACTGGCCCACATCCTTTGTGTACTAAGTGCCAGTACCACCATGCTGCAAATAACCAGTGCCGTCAATGCACGGGTTGTGGAAGAAAAGGGCACTGGGTCCAACAGTGCAGACTGACACCAAATCCTGCAGCCAACAATGCTGCTCTAGCTCTCCCTCCACCAACCAACCAGAACAATGGTGGATGTTTCAGTTGTGGCGAACAAGGCCACTTTGCAAAGAACTGCCCGAAGAAGGCACAACCAGCAGTTCAAGCTCCACGTGGAAGAGCTTTTGTTATTGGAGCACCTGCTGCACGCCAGGACCCGAATGTGGTCACTGGTACATTTCTCTTACATGACTTTTATGCATCTGTTCTATTTGATACTGGTGCGGATCAGAGTTTTATCTCTACCGATTTTGCATGCCAACTAGATTCTATAGAGGAACAATTAGACACCCCTTATATTATAGAAGTAGCTAACGGGAAACAGATCACAGTTAGTATAGTTTATAGGAATTGCCCATTGACACTTAACGGTCATACATTCACCATCGATTTGATACCGATGGAGTTGGGTAGTTTCGACATCATTGTTGGAATGGATTGTCTTTCCTCTAATCGAGTAAAAGTCATCTGTTCTGAAAAGCTGCTTCGTATTCCATTGACGAGTGATCGCGTATTGGAAGTTAAAGGGGATCAAGCAAAACGCAGTGTAAAAATCATCTCTTGCGTAAAAGCGCGTAAGTGTCTACAGAACCGGTGCGTTGCATTTCTGGCTCATGTGGTGGAAAAGGAGAAAGACAAGAAAAAGTTTCAAGATGTACCGGTGGTGAAAGAATATCCTGAAGTGTTTCCTGAAGATCTACCTGGTTTGCCTCCTGCGCGACCGGTAGAGTTTCGTATTGACTAAGTTCCTGGAGCAACTCCTGTTGCTAAATCTCCTTACAGGTTAGCACCTTCAGAGATGCAGGAATTCTCTAATTAGTTACAGGAGCTACTTGATAAAGGTTTCATCAGACCGAGCTACTCACCTTGGGGAGCTCCGGTTTTGTTCGTGAAAAAGAAGGACGGATCGTTCAGAATGTGCATAGACTACAGGGAGCTGAACAAACTGACCATCAAGAATCGGTATCCTTTACCGAGGATTGATGATTTGTTTGACCAACTGCAAGGAGCTCAATACTTCTCAAAGATTGATTTGCGGTCTGGATATCATCAGCTTAGAGTTCAAGATGAAGACATACCGAAAACGGCCTTCCGAACCAGATACGGGCATTACGAATTCATGGTGATGCCTTTCGGATTGGCAAATGCACCAGCGGTTTTCATGGATCTCATGAACCAAGTGTGCAAGCCGTATCTAGATCAGTTTGTTATTGTCTTTATTGATGACATACTGATTTATTCGAAGAGCAAAGCAGATCATGAACAACACCTCAGAAAGATCTTGGAGCTGTTGAAGAAAGAACAACTCTATGCTAAATTCTCTAAATGTGAATTTTGGCTAAGAGAAGTTCAACTTTTGGGTCATGTGGTCAACAGCGAGGGAATACACGTTGATCCTGCTAAGATCGAGGCAATAAAGAACTGGGATACTCCGAAGACACCGACGGAGATACGGTCTTTTCTGGGATTGGCGGGTTATTACAGAAAGTTTATTTCAAACTTTTCTAAGATAGCTTTGCCACTCACCAAACTAACTCAGAAAAGTGAACCGTTTGTCTGGGAGCAAAAACAAGAAGATGTTTTTCAGACATTGAAACAGAAACTATGTGATGCTCCAATTCTATCTCTCCCAGAAGGCTGTGATGACTTTGTTGTATACTGTGATGCTTCCCATCAGGGACTTGGTTGCGTGTTGATGCAACGGGACAAAGTCATAGCGTATGCATCAAGACAGTTAGAAGTTCATGAGAAGAATTACACTACTCATGATCTTGAATTGGGAGCTGTAATTTTTCGCGTTGAAGATTTGGAGACATTACTTATATGGCACCAAGTGTACCATATTTACAGATCATAAACGTCTGCAACATATTTATGATCAGAAGGAAATCAACATGCGACCGCGTAGTTGGGTTGAACTTCTGAATGATTACGATTGCGTGATCAGGTACCATCCGGGAAAGGCGAACGTTGTAGCCGATGCCTTGAGCCGGAAGGAACGGGTCAAACCCTTGTGCGTCAGGGCAATGGGAATGACTGTGCAGACCAGTTTAAGAGAACAGATTATTCAAGCACAACAGGAATTAGTTGATACAGGAAACCTGAAAAAGGAACTTGACCGTGGGGCAGAGAAACTCTTTGAGACTAAGCCTGATGGAATGATCTACTACCAGGATCGTATATGGATCCCGGCGGTAGACGAATTGAGAAGACTTATCTTCGATGAAGCACACAAGACTAAATACTCTGTTCATCCCGGCTCTGATAAGATGTACCAAGACTTGCGTGGATTTTATTGGTGGCCGGGAATGAAGAAAGACATAGCCGATTATGTCGGTCGATGTCTAACGTGTGCAAAGGTAAAGGCGGAACACCAGAGACCGTCTGGTCTACTGGAACAGCCTGAGATTCCGTTCTGGAAGTGGGAACAAATAGCTATGGATTTCATTACCAAGCTATCCCGCACTTCCAATGGTCACGATGCAATTTGGGTGATCATTGATCGTTTAACAAAATCTGCTCATTTCTTGCCTATCCGTGAGACTTTCACGATGGATAAACTGGCAAGACTATACATCAATGAGATAGTGGTATGCCACGGTGTGCCATTGTCTATTATTTCTGATAGAGATAGCAGATTTACATTGAGGTTCTGGTAATCATTACAGAAATCTCTGGGGACGCAGTTAAATCTGAGTACAGCTTACCATCCACAAATGGATGGTCAAAGCGAACGTACAATTCAGACCCTGGAGGACATGTTAAGAACCTGTGTTTTGGATTTCGGTGGGAATTGGGACTCTCATTTGCCACTGATAGAATTCTCCTACAATAACAGCTACCACAGCAGTATCGGATGTGCACCATTCGAGGCTCTTTATGGCCGGATATGTCGATCACCAATCTGTTGGACCGAAGTGGGAGATAATCGTATAACTGGGCCAGAACTTATTCAGGAAACCACTGACAAGATTGCCCAGATTCAAAGAAGACTACAAGCAACAAGGAGCAGACAAAAGAGCTACGCTGACAAATGGCACAAGCTGTTGGAATTCCAAGTGGGAGACCGTGTCATGTTGAAGGTATCCCCATGGAAGGGCGTAGTTTGTTTTGGGAATAAAGGCAAGTTAGCACCACGGTATGTAGGACCATTCGAGATCATCGAACGTATCGGTCCTGTTGCGAATCGACTGAGATTACCGGATGAACTCAGCGCGGTGCATGATGTATTTCACGTCTCGAACTTAAAGAGATGTCTTGCCGATGAATCACTTATTATTCCAATTGAAGAGATTCAAGTGGATGAACAGCTACACTTTATTGAGGAACCTTTAGAGATAATGGATCGCAAAGTTAAACAACTGAGGCGAAGCCGTATTCCGATTGTAAAGGTTCGATGGAACTCAAGGCGCGGACCCGAGTTTACTTGGGAACGTGAAGATCACATGAAGTCGAAGTATCCCCAACTGTTTGAAGAGGAAGCCGTACCTGATAACAATGCTTAAATTTCGGGACGAAATTTCTCTAACAAGGGGAGACTGTAACATCAGTGCCGGAGCCGTACCGAAACAGTGATCTTAAACAGTAACATGAATAGTAAACAGGTACAAAACTATATACATTCCAGTACATTTCTTAATCATATCATTTGTCATTATCATTTTGTGTTATCAAGCAACAAGTTCAGAAATAGTTAACAGAAACAAAGTTCAGAATTAGGGTTCTTGAGTCAGATAGTTATCTGGCAACACAGAAACCATCATGTGATTATTTGCTAGGAGTTATTATGTATAAACGTATGTGAGGCTTGACAGAACAAAACACACGGATGTTGTTAAGTAAATGCTAAATTGACGGGTTATTCGTAGTGGTGACGATTTGTACGAATATACCTGAAGGTTTAACGTTCTGAATAATATCCAATAATTAGAAAACAATATTGAAAAGTATAGTTATCGTCGTGTTCGTACGGGTGACGATTCGAACGAATACGCGCGACGACCGTACGATTCGATTTGAACAGTTAATTAAATAATTCTAAAAATTTTAAAATAAATACAAGATACTAGTTAATTTATTAGGAATCACAACTTAGGATAATCTCATAAATCTTATTTTTATAAATCGAGTCATTTCATGATGAAAACCACTCGAACCGGTATTTTACGCGAAACCGAACCAGACCGAACGATCGGGTATATTCCAACACATTTAATGTGGTCATAAAGACCACAACTACCACCCAACCCTCTCTCTCCCTTGCATTTTCGTTTCATCTCTCTCTCTTTAACTCTCTCAAGGAAAACCCACTTCTCTCTAAGATTTGAAGCCCAATTCTTGGTGGATTCGAACATAGTTGGTGTCAAAACGATATCCACGCAAAGTAGATCAAGGAGATACAAGAATTTCAACCATTCATCCGTCAATTTAGAGGTAAAATTCCATCTCATTCTCGGTTTTAGGGTGTTCACGAGCCCTTTTAGTTGTTGCCATGATAATCAGCTTTAAACACTTGCAAACGTTGAGATAAGCACTAGTAAACAACTAGGAAGATGTAGAACTTGAGTTGTAACAGGTCCAGGTCGATGGTGGACGTGAGGGTTTCAGGTTCGTGAAAAGATAAAGCCGGCCGAACCTTCACCAGTAGCCGGCCGAACCAAATAAACCTAGCCGAACCTTCTCTTGACCGCCGAACCTTCATCTGATTTGGGATGAACCTGCAACGAACCTAGCACCCTACACCCAACTTGTCAGCCGAACCCTGAAGTTCTGAAACGAACCTGAGGGTTTCCCTGCAACGAACTTGCTGCCATTATTGAGCTCCGCCGAACCTAGGCAGTTTTCAGCCGAACCCAGACACCGGCGAACCTACAGCCACCCACGAGCCTTGCATGGCGAACCCTGGAACCCACGAACCTAGGATGACGAACCTAGAGTCCTTCAGCCGAACCATGCTTCAACCGAACCTTATGGCAGCGAGCTCTACGGCCGAACCTTTTCCTTAGTTAACATAACCTTTAGGGGAGGTGATGATAGCCGAACCCAAGGACTCCTCTAAAATAGCCGAACCTATATACTACTTAGCCGAACCTTGGCCTGGGTCCAAAGGTTCGCTGGCCAGTGAGATGTACAACTCAAATTCTACGAATCATGACAAATAAGGGTGATATAATGCATGGAAATTCAAGAATATGTACATGCATGGAATATATTACGTGTGGATGTGTGCATGGGCCAATAGGTAGGATTAATTCATAAATCAATTGTCTAAATCAAGAGGGGGTTAACTATATCTTACACATTAGCCCATGGGGAAGGTCCTCAACATGGATGATTAACCTATGTATAAGTAATGGGCTATGTCAAATAATACAAGGAATGTGAATGGTGATTGATAATGAAACAAACACCCTCAATGAATCTAATTGGGCTCAATGGGGCTTAATTAGGGCCCATCATCGTTTAAATGTGTTTTAAATTTAAGTAATGATATTTGATAAAAAGGAATGTTTGGAAAACGATTTATTAAATTGAATGTTTTCTTTTGTGAATTTATAAATGTTTAGTGAAGGTTATTTTGATTATCTTGTTGGGAAATTTTTGTAAATGGACTATGATTGTCTGGATTCTTAACAGGAAACAAAGGAAACTCTGCCCAAATTTTGTAAAATTTAAAAGTAAGTTATAATAAATTATGGGATTGGGTTTATAAATGGGGATCTAAGTTAGGCTAATTTACATGAAATCTTAGAATCACAATAGTAAAATAGGACACTTAGTTACACACACCAAGACCAAACCTTAGATACGACGACTAATACGCGTACTTATAGTATTCGAATTCTGTTAAAACAACTCAGGAACTGAAGAAACCTAAACTTCAACAAGAGCGCGCATTTCGTGATAAATCAGTTACATAGCAACACAAGTGAGTTCATTGCCCCTTTTCTAAACATTTTTGTTTAAAAACGCGGGGCTGAGAAGCATGCGTAAACTGTTTTATTTAAATTGTTTACTTAAATGCTTTTATTCATTATATGTTATATATTTATGCTTGTTGATACTCCTAGACTCCTGTCTAGGTAATTACTATACAGATCAAATTATCAAGTTAATTAAATTACTCTTATGAGTAATACTTTAACTCTAAACTTTAAACAAACGCTTAGTCCATCAAGCTCAAATTCAAGAACCTAAATTCAAAGTGAAATCAAAGAAACTAAAGATCATGTTCAAAGAAATCTAGTTCAGTGTGTGATCTGAAGATAATGGATCCTAATTAAGAATCAATTATCATTGTGAAAATCATGGGAATTCTAAAGATCAAATCAAGAGACTCAAGGAATCAGAAATCATAAATGTGTGTGAATCATTGAAATAATGAAATCATTAAGATCTAATGAAATCATTAATACTTGAGTTAAGGTGGATGTCAGTTGTATGGAAATCAAGACCACGTGTAACCCACATAAAGTCCCGGCATAAATAGTAGACTCTTGTAGTCAAGCTATATGGGCAATAACGTGAACTATCAAATGAAATCAAAATCAAGAGAATCAAAGAGATCAAGAATCAAAGGATATCCGTAAAGTCCCGGCATGTACAGTAGACCATTGGGTCAAGCTGATATGGGCATCATTAAAATCCCGGCACGCTCAGGTATACTCCTTGTGAGCTATGCCTGATATGGGTCACGTGTGAGAGGGTACAACTTGGACAACTACCAACAACTAAGTCTAATTGATTGAGTCAAATAAGGCCCAATCATCGTGTCTTATTTGTATTTAATGTTTATTTATTTATTTAATTAAACATTTAACCTTATATTTTTATAATTGGTTTTGGGAAATCATGTAACTATGATGAACTCAAGAAAATCAAAGGTAAATCAAATTTTGGAAAGCAGAATCTAAATTAGAGGTGAATGGTAGGTAAAAATGCTTAACTATCATTAACATCAGTGTCATATACGCATTAGTATGTGGTGGGACGGCGTCTGGGCGGGTTTGTAGGCTCGACTCAGGGGTATGCCCTATATATAAGCATACCGATGTGGACATTACATGTGATGTTAATGAGGTTAGGGTCTTTACCGAGAGAGGTTTACAAATCATCTTCAATTACTAAATTATATGAACTCACCAACCATGTGTTGACTTTATTTTTGCATGACTTCTCAGGTGACGAACAGTTCAACTTAAGAGTTATTTCTTTGGACTAGGTTATCAGATAGAGGACCTAGCTTTTTGGACCTGCATATTTTGAAGCATCATTATACCGTTATTTTGTATATCTTGTGCAGATACAAGATAGAAGATTTAAGATGTGATAGTAGATTTACATTGGTAAATTATGAACTTAACTGATGTAATTTAACTTTGTAATTCTATTTTATTTTAGCAAGTTTCTCATTTAAGTATCATGTGCTATGTAACAATCTGATCATTCCGATTATCACTCACGATATCGCGCCCCGGGAACCTTCTGCCAGACGGGGACTCCGATCCAACCCGCCGGCTCGGGGTGTGACAGGAGGCGCCATGTTAGCTTCGGTTGCGAACCCGCATATGATATAACACATATTGACAAGCTATCAATGGATATTGCATTTTTATGATATGTAGACCTGCAAACATTTACTTTAAACATTTGATTTTATTGCTGATATAAAACCTGTGCTCTCACCAACCTTTGTGATGACCTTTTACTCGCATGTTTTCTTAGGTAACTAAGGCACGCGCACGAGGCATCTAGGATGCTATGATGGAGTCCATGCATCTACATTAGTGTCTTTGGCTATTGATCGTTCAATATAATTGTTATATTATGTATTGCTAAACAACTTGAACCGCTTCCGCAAACTATTACTTTATGATATTTTGAAAACTGTTTTAAGAACGCTTCCGCAACTTATGAATTCAAACTGTTTTGAGAACCTATACATTAACTTTCGCAACTCTAATTTCACAAACTGTTTTATGCAAGTTATTGGATGTACGTATGAAACCAGACATGTAGGTCTCACAACTGTATGACCGAAGACTGCGATCCTGACAGCCGCGTCGCGCCCACGGTAAGGCTGGGAACGCCAGGGTGCAACAGGAAGCATTTAGGTTACACATTTTGTTTCATTAACAAAATTCCCAAAATCAGGAATCCAGATACATACGAATAAATGAAAAACAACGATAGGGTGTTTAGAATTGACCTCGATGAAGAACTCCCAAAAACACACCTTGGATTCGGTAGGAGTCTCGCTAGATGACTTGAATCACGAACCACGATCTGTATCGTGTATCACTGAAACAACCGCATGCTCCAAAACCACTTGTGGTGGTTCGACTATGGTGGTGGCTCCTTGGTGGTGTTTGGCCGAAACCAAGAGGAGAGGGGAGGAGGGGTGTACAGCCAAGAGAGGGAGAGAGGGAGAGTGAAAGAGTTATGTGAAATGTGGTGGAAATGTAGGAGGTTGGATGTAGTTTTAATAGTCAAAACTAGATGCACCTTTTTAGGATCTTGAATTTACTAATCAAAATTAATTTCCCACCATTTTATTTCACATATTATTTAAATTAAACTCTTTTAATTTAATTAAACTCTTTTAGTAATTAAACCATTTAATTACTACTCTCAATATTACTAACTAACAATAGTCGTCTGTTTGTATGAATGAATGGAATGGATGGGGGAATGGAATGGACGTGGGAATGGAATGGACGTGGGAAAAAAGTGGATTATTATTATTTCATTGTCATGTTTGGTTACATCTGGTAATGAAATGATTACTACTTCTTGTTATTTGGTATACATGAGAAGATAAAAGAATGGAATACAAATTATGAGTCGAGTCATAATTTTAATCATTGTTCGAATCATGGGTCGGGTCTTGGTTCAGGTCGTGTGTCATGAGTTGAGTCATGGTTCGGATCATCGGTCGGTTCATTGGTCGTCTTATTGTTTAGCTCATAGTTCGATCATGAGGCATTTCATGATTGGGTTATAGTTTGGTTTGTGGGTTGGGTCGGGTCGTGGTTTGGGTCATGGGTCAGGACATGTGACGGGTCATGGTTTGGTTCATGGGTTGGGCCATTGTTTGAGTCAAGGGTCGGGTAATTGTTTGAGGCATGGATCGGGTTATGATTCAGGTCAGGGTTCGAGTCATGGCTAAGGTCATTGTTCGAATCATGGTTTGGGTCATGAGTCAGGTCAAGGGTTGGGTAATGGTTTTGGACATGTGTCGAGCAATAGTTTTGAAAATGGGTCGAGTGATTGGTCTGATCATTCCTTCATGAGTGAAAAAAACACACTCCAACTCCAAGGAATGAAAATCATTAAAAGTGAAGAAATCACATTCCTTGTGGAATGGTGCATTCCATTCCTATGTGGTAACCAAACACGTTTCTTTTCATTCCAACGTAATGACTCATTACATTCCACCATTCATTCATGCATACCAAACGCTACCTTAGGTAGTAACATTTAACCAAATGTCTATAGTTTAAATAATTAAACTTTATCAATTTAAGCATAGTTAATTATCACAATAATTAATTCCTCCAATATTATTATTATTTCATAAATAATAATAACACACCATTTTATATAATTCGTGAAATTGAATATGTCTAAAACAAATTTAAACACATTACTATCTTCCAAAGTGCTACTCTTTGGATCATACCCCGATAGCAACGTTGATATTATAGATGATCGAACATCACATATCCAACAATCTATTTATCATCTAATCTAAAGTTTTACAATGTTTCACTTCACATATTCGTGTACTTCGACTACAATTCAAAAGCTCTAAGATATTTAACATAGGTGACACCTATTATTTTCTTAATCTAAAGATTTTAAAACGTCTTATTTCACATATCCTTTAGTTTGAAACAAAATATTATGTTATTAGTCTTATGATTCATGATATTTATTTGTCATTGTAATATAAGTCTCCTAATGTCACACAACCATCTTCAATACCCTTTAACATAGAAACCATACATGCACCAATACTCAAAAGCACAATATTCCATTTGAAAATAATTAACGTGAATTTTTATACCTATACCATCTTCAGACTATTCGAGTAGAGTAACAAGTTAAAGACTTGTAATAATCTAAATGGGTTAAAGCTTGTTACTTTAAAGCGATATGTGAAATACAATGAACTCTTACGTTATCTTGTAAAAGGTCAATCAAGTCAAAGTTTATGGTTTTACGGGATAGACTTCTTCAATCAGATCAACTGAAGTTAAACATCCTATAAAAACCTAATAATTTTGACAAGACCAGTGTACAATCTATTAAGTTCTAAATCAACTTTGTGTGCCAAGTTCAAGGATAAGGTGATCATGCAAGGTAAATTATCATTGCAGGTGCACACGAAACGAGAATTTGAAGTACATGACAATCCTGTAGCACGAGATCATGGACACCATTGTTGTAGAATTTTGAATATAAATCTCTAACTTATTCAAAATTCTTATCCCAAATTCAAAAAAAATCCACATGTTCAAATACATTCAAATATCAAATCAAGCCTCCAAATTTCAAATTAAATTTATGTTTATAGTTAAAGTTGTGTTAATATTGGTAGGTGATTGGTATGCCTTCAAAGTATTGGTGGTGTGGTGGGTTGGCTGCGGTATGCCCTATATATAAGCACCAACAATACATTGTAAGTAGAAACAAAAGCTTGACCAAGGAATTGAATTCATGTATTCAACATTTGTTTACAAGCAAGTTATGATATCGATAAAGGTATTCATTAATTCAACTATTGCTTACATACTATGACACAGTGTGTATTAATACACTAAGTCAATAAAGAGTTTTATTATTACATCAAGACCTCTAAACCATCATTAACTCAAACACACATAATACATACTCTAAGGACAAATATGTTATTCATATGTTTTTTTATTACAATTCACTAAGCTTCACGATGTAGGATTCAAATGGTTAGTCTACGAAATGAAATCTCAACCTTATTTACTATAACTATTTGACTCAATCCCTTATTATCATAAGACCTCAGACCATTACAATTAAAACCTATTCATCACGCCTTTATATTAACATGATAACTCCAAATATGAAAACCAGTACGAATACCAATTAATTGAAATAATACCTATAATAGAACCGAATTTTTTTTCATAGGATTTGATTAGGGAAAGCAATCAGGTATTGACAATGTGGTGGGCTGGAGGTTTGGTTCCCCCTACATATACCCTATACATAAACATTGCCAATATTATGATAGAATACCCTAATCAGAAATTATGAGAATTTGGTGGTAAACAAAGGATTTAAATAAATGAACTTTTAGTAATCTGTAATACAAGAGAAACCTCATTCAAAAAACTAAAAACCATAGTCAATCAACTAAAGTATGGGAGAGTGTGGAGTCCACATTCTCTCTAAGCATGTTACAATTAATAAATATGAATCATAATAACCATTACAATAAAACCTTGACCATACAACAAGAACTTCGATATTGATTCACTATCATTGCTAATCATCACAAATTCATGAACTTAACGTAGCACTTTTCGCAAACCGAATTTAACAAGCTCTTGATTTCATTCTTTTGAAAACTGTAACATCATTGTATTTCAGGCACTTCATTACATAAATGTTGGTATTGTTAAAGCCTGATATGATAATCGATAATTACTATGGATTATTGGATGTTATTATTATTGGTATACATACTGAGAACATATAATTTTAAGCATAAACCATGGGAAATCTAGTTTGGAAAATAACTAGACAGAACCAGAGAGTTTATTGCAGATATATATATATATATATATATATATATGGATGATATGATTGGATTTGGGATTGGTAGTAGTATAGGATTCTATCACCAAAGATAGACAAGGTATAATCATGGTCTATCGAAGAGGTGGTGGGATGGCGGCTGAAGCAGTTGCGACTGACTTCTACGTATGCCCTATACATAAACCATCTTCGGTTTATCATGATTATATCAGTGTTGAGGATTTGGTGAGGAGAATCCGAGGTTTTGGTTTGGAATGACAAAGGTTTATGAGTCGGTTATTGGTTGGTTACTAAATATAGTCAAGGACACATGGTCATGGTTTATCGAAATGGTGGTGGGATGGTGGCTGGATAGGTTGCGACCTACTCCTACATATGCCCTATACATAAGCTTAATTCGGTCTATCATGGATGTGTCAGTGATATGATTTAGTGGGACTTGGATTGGGAATTCATATTATTCAAAGTAATAAAATAACGAAAGCGTTATTGAAAATAACTATGCGATGGTGATGTTACGAATATAACTTAAACGCGAATATGATTTCAGGAACATTAACATAATAATGTATTGGCGTGGCTGACGATTCACACAAATATAATTATTAAGAATAATATACTGAAACAATATTCCATAAATCGTAAGTCGAATCGAAATACGATACGAGCGTTGGAATTCGAAAAAGTGACAATCTTTACGAATACGTACGTGAGTAACGTGTTTCGACGAGATAACCGAAATAATATCTAACGATATTAAATTAAGAAAAGGAATTTAAAAACGTTTATTAGGAATTACAACCTAAGACAGATCCTAACAAATCGTTTTATTAAATAAATAATTTAACAAAAGTAAACGAAATCATTTTTTTTATAAAACGACTTTAATTAAAATCATTTTATTAAAACGGAACTTAATTATTTAAATGTTTTCTGTTTTAAATATAATTTACGAGAAGAATCGAGCATCGTATAAATTTTTAACGCGAAATAAACGACACCGAGCACGCGGGAATGGTGCGGGGTATAAATGGTGGAGACATATTTTTCCACTTCATTTTTCAAGCTTCTTTCTCTCTCTAAAACCCCCAAACCGTCATCTCTCTCTTTCTCTAACTTCTCTCTAAGTTTTCTCCTTCAAATCACAACCATTTCGAGAGATCTTGGTGCCTAAACGTTCGTGTGATTGAGGAGAACAAGAACCCATGAAGAAATCTAGCTTTTGAACTACTTTAGAAGGTAAATCTCGAGTTTTACTTTGTGTTTTCTCACTCTAACATAATCGGTTGACATCTTCACTCTTTAAACGATTTATACACATTGAAAACGCTAATTCGAGCTAATATGAGTGTGAGGAAGTCATAGGAACAACCTGCAACGAACCAGGATCGAAGATAATGATGATGAACAGGTGGTTCGCTGGGAAACAGATCGGGCGAACCTTCTTGAGCTGGGCAAAGGGATGGCCGAACCTTGGGCTGATCGAATCCTAGGCTGGCCGAACCAAGGGACAACCGAACCTCATTGGGACGAACTTGTTGCTGCGAACCAGTACAAGGCCGAACCCAAGAGTTGGTCGAACGTGCATGATGCCACGAACCTGGAGCCACGAACCCAGGGGGTCGAACCTATGAGCAGCCCAGCCTTAGGGTGGACGAACCTCCCCTTCTACCGAACCTAATGGCTGCAAAACCCTAACCATGGCCGAACTTTGGATGCTGGACGAGCCTTAGGCTGCTGAAACCATGGCAGCGAACCTAGGACCATTGGGAAGCTATGGGGGGGTGTCTAAACTAAGATTTTCGAACTAAGAAGAATGGATACACTAGCACATTAAAATTAATGATGAATGAAGGAACATGCATGCATGTATGTTTTAAGAACTATCACACTTTTTCATAAAAAGCATAAGTTTTAAATTTTGGATTTTATGTGAATTGAATAACTTATGAAAATAACATAAGTTTGATTTCTTAAACTTGATCAAATATGACAATTTAAGAGAAATGGGTCAACTAGCATCAACATGCATGCATGCAACTATGAATATGTATATGTGTATAAGGTTTACCACCTTTGAAACATGTATAAATTCTATGCTTCCATTAAAACCATCATAAAGTGGTTGATAAAACTAACTAGTGTTAAACCGATCTTTTATAATGAAAATAGGAAGCCTTAATGGTCATCACTATAACTTAGATGATAAACCTAAGTTGGACGTACACCTAATAATTAAAGGTCAAACGAAATATGAAAACTTAATGATGATCACACTTAGATACTTATGAATATGAATCACACGATAAATACAGGTTGTTGAAGTGTCTTTGCTTTACACATACGTGAGCGCGCATTCTACGAAAACACTGCATCTGAGGAATTCAGGTGAGTTCTCATAACCTCCTTTTTAAATCATTTTGTTTTTAAACTCGGAGGTGGAACATGTATACCAGAATTTTAAATATTATTTTGATAACACATGGGTGACACCTGGATTATCAATATGATATTCATATTATTGAATTATTATTGATTATGGATTGACATGGATTATTACACTCCGTGAGTCATTGTTGGCTGAGTGGACTTCGGCCCTCCGTAATGATTGAGTTACTGTGGTGAGTTGACTAAGGTCCTCCTCAATGATTCCACTGTTGGTTGAGTTGACTGCGGTCCTCCGCAGTGCATGTATGACACTTACACTGTTTAGGAGTATCGTTGGTTCAGTTGATTGAGGTCCTCCACGATGATTCCGCCGTTGATTGAGTTGACTGAGGTCCTCCGTGGTAACTTATATTGAGATAATTATGGTGAATACTGATTATTGATTGATTTGTGATTGGTTGAGATTGGTTGAATATATGTGGTTGATTATTTGTGATTATTTGAATTATGTGATTGTTGTGTTTGTGTTTGTGTGTTGGCAGTGTTGGATTATCTCGCAGGTGCACATGTGGATTTTTCTTGGAAAACTATAAACTTTTATAAACATTCTGTAAACATTTTTGAAACATAAAAACTTATGATTACTCACCAACTACTTCGTAGTTGACACTTGATTTTCTACATGTTTCTGGGAATGAAGAGAAGTAGGTAGAGCAGGGTAGCTCTACATCTTTTGGAAATCATCACTTAGGATCTTGGACTTAGCTAAATTAACTGGATTTCTGAAGACTAGAGTTTAGTCAATTTAGCTAAATCTTTTATGTAATTGTTGTAATTAAATCATGACGAACATGATTTTTGTGTAAATACTTTATTTGTTTTAATTAATATGTGATGATTTATTTAGATGCCCACGAGCTTATGAACAATCTACACATCCCTCGTGGCATCCCGACGTTTCCGCCATCGGTCGGGGTGTTACAGATTGGTATCAGAGTCTGGGTTATAGGGAATTAGGTTACTAGAGTTGGTTGACCTAGTTTATAACCATATAACCATAGGATGCCCTAGTATGAAATTACTTCATACACTAGTTATTATATTCAGGATTTCATACTTATGTGTTTACTACATGTTAACTGAACTCCTGATATATATCTGATTTACATATGTTACTTGTTGATTTTATATGTGATTGATTGTAAAGGTGGGCTGGTGGCTGAAGCAGTTGCGACTGACTTCTGCATATGCCCTATACATATACCATTTACGGTACATTAGGTGGATGTCAGTATTGAGGAATAAGGGAACTACCCGTTTGGGAAACTATTTGATTAGGAAATTAATTGCTTAGGAAATTATTTGCTTAGGAATTGCTTGTTTGATCTTTGATCACCAGACAAGGACACACTCTTAGTATACTACAAAGGTGGTGGGACGGTGGCTGGGGCGGTTGCGACCTACCCCTACATTTGCCCTATACATATACCATTTGTAGTATATTGGGGGTCTGTCAGTGTCAGGAACTTAGGATATTATTAGGAAATGTTGGAAAGCTTTGGTTGATGGAATGTTGGTTGAATTTGGTTTGGATAGACTTATTGGATGATCATATTTGATGGACACACATACTCACTTATGAATACACTTATTGGACACGTTGGTTGAATAGACTCAATGAACGATATGAACACTTAGTGATGAACTGAATACTTAAGTGCTGATATAGACACTTGATGAGAATACGAATGAGTGGTGATGATACTAACACTTAGTGATGGTATGAACACTTGGTAATAAGTTGAACATATAGTAAACTTAGACATTATGGGAGCTTAAATTTCAGGTGAACTTAGACATCAGGCGAACTTAGAAATAGGTGAACCTAGTGTTGAGGTGAACTTAGATATTAGGCGAACCTAGATGTCTGGAGTACTTGCATGCACTTCACTCATGATTATCCTCCATAGGATAAGGCTGTGAAGTGGAACACTGGAGAAACATATGTAAACCCTAAATTCTAACAAGGGCATAATCGTGGTGCATTGTAACAGTGGTGGGACGGCGGATGATGCGACTGCGGTCAAGTCTACGTATGCCCTATATATAAACTTGTTGCACTGCATCGGGAGGTTGTCAGTGTTAGTATAGGGTGGGGAAATGTTTGAAACTTAGGAATACTTAGTTAATATTAGATATGACCAATTAGGATGCTTTAGTATAATATTAGGAGATGACTACTTTATTATGAGTTAATGACAGATAGGAGAAAAATATAGTTCCTATATGTAATCCTAGCTGTTGTAATGAACTCATTTGACCATAGTTTGTATGACTTACGTTGTAAACGGTAGTAACATGTTTCTAACATCCTCAGAAACATGCCGCCGTGCCGTCACAACGAAGATGATACAAACAGCCACAATGGGGATGCTAACAGTAGTAATGCCAACAACGGCCTACAAGAGTTAGCAAATCTTATCTCTGAGTTGGTGACTCAACTGAATCAAGCCAACCAAACTCTCAATCAAAACAGGGGTGGTGCAAACCCACCAATTTGCACATTTAAGCACTTTAACTCCTGTAAGTCGCAAAAATTCATGGGTGTTGAGGGAGCCACTGGTCTGTTGCAGTGGTTTGAGAGTATTGAGAACACCTTCATCAACAGTGACTGTCCAGAGAACTTGAGGGTGCGCTATGCCACCAGTGTTTTCCAAAAGAGAGCACTAACTTGGTGGAATGGTGAAAAGCGAACTAGGGGAGTTAATGCAGCCCTAGCACTGACTTGGACTGAAGTCAAAACTCTGATGACCACAGAGTTCTGTCCTCGCAGTGAGATGAGGAAACTGGAAGCTAAGTTCTCAGAACTTAAGCAGGACAGCGGTGAGAATGTGATCTACAATTCTCGTTTTCATGTGCTGAGTTTATTGGTACCTCATCTGGTGACACCACTTGAGAGAGCTATTGAGAAATATATAGGCAGTCTACCCATGCAGATACAAGACACTGTCTTTGGTAGCAACCCTACCACAGTTGAAGCTGCAATCCGCCTGTCTGCAACTTTGACTGATAATCATGTGAAAGATGGAACACTCACGAGAAAGGGAACAAAGAAGACCGAAACAAAGATTGCTGCAAAGGAAACTAAAACTGAAGTCAAGACTAAGGCAGCTAGTTCATCAAAAAGCAGCAACAGGAAGCGAAAGACCAAGAGTTATGCTGTTACTACTCCTGTTACTCAACAGTCCTCCGATAATTCCAACACCAGGAATTTTGGAGCTATTCCGCAATGCAATACCTGCCGATATCACCATGCGCCTAACTTGCCATGTCGTGTCTGCAACAACTGTGGCAAGTATGGTCATTTTGCTAATGTGTGTCGGAGTGCACCGCAAGCACAAAGGATGCAACCTGCACCGCTTGCACTGCCTGCTTCGCATGCACAACCACTTCAAGCTGTACCCATTCGCCAAGTACCGGCACATGCAAGAGCCTGTTATGAGTGTGGTGATGTGGGTCATTTCAGAAACCAGTGCCCGAGATTGACTGGAAACAATCAGAGGATGGCGAGAGGCAGAGCTTTTCAACTGAATGCTCCCGCAGCTCAAGCCAACCAAGATGTCGTCAATGGCACATATCTGATTAATAATTCCTATGCATCAGTCTTATTTGATTCCGGTGCTGATAGGAGTTTTGTTTCACATGATTTTGAATGTATGCTTGGAATAACACGTACTAAGATAGACAAACCCGTTTAACATAGAGGTGGCTGATGGTAATACTATTGATATTGACACTGTTATTATTGGATGTACTGTGAACTTAAATGATCACGTTTTCCCGATTGATCTTATACCTATGCAACTTGGTAGCTTTGATGTTATCATAGGCATGGATTGGTTAGCCACCCACAAAGCGGAAATTATTTGTCATGAAAAGTATATTCGTATTCCCTTATCTTCGGGTGAAACTCTAAGAGTTTTTGGGGAAACTTCTAGCAAAGGTCTTAAGTTAATGTCATGCACTAAAGCACACAAGTACCTTAGAAAGAAATGTATAGCATTTTCGCACACGTTGTGGAGAAAAAGGAGAAAGGAAAGAACATTGAAGACGTTCCTGTAATAAGAAATTTTCCTGAAGTATTTCCAGACGACTTGTCAGGTCTTCCACCAGAGCGTCAAGTAGAATTTCGAATTGACTTAGTACCTGGTGTGAACCCAGTCGCCAAAACTCCTTACAGACTTGCGCCTTCAGAGTTACAAGAATTGGCGAGCCTACTTCAAGAACTGTCTGAGAAAGGATTCATTCGCCCGAGCCATTCGACATGGGGTGCACCTGTTCTGTTTGTCAAGAAGAAGGACGGGTCATTCCGAATGTGCATAGACTACCGCGAGTTGAACAAGCTGACCATTAAGAATCGATATCCTCTTCCGCGCATCGATGATCTTTTCGATCAACTTCAAGGATCGGCATGGTTTTCAAAGATTGATCTTAGGTCTTGGTATCATCAGCTTCGTGTACATGAAGATGATATTCCCAAGACAGCTTTCAGAACAAGATATGGCCATTATGAATTTCTAGTAATGCCCTTCGGCCTTACCAATGCAACAGTGATTTTCATGAACCTTATGAACCGTGTATGCAGGCCATACTTGGATAAATTTGTGATTGTGTTCATAGATGATATTTTGATATACTCCAAGAGCAAAGAAGAACACGAGCAACACCTTAAGTTGGGTTTGGAGATCTTAAGAGAAGAACGACTGTATGCCAAATTCTCCAAGTGTGAATTCTGGCTTAAAGAAGTTCAATTCTTGGGACACATAGTCAATGTAAAGGGTGTTCACGTGGATACTGCGAAGATTGATGCGGTAAAGAATTGGAGTACACCGAAGACACCAACGGAGATTCGATCATTTCTTGGACTTGCCGGTTACTATCGGTGGTTTATTTCGGATTTCTCTAGGATTGCTGTCCCTCTCACTTATTTAACTCAAAAGAACATACTTTATGAGTGGGGACCGAAGCAAGAAGAGGCGTTTCAGACTTTAAAGCAGAAACTTTGTGATCCTCCTGTCTTGACACTGCCTGATGGAAATGATGATTTTGTAGTTTACTGTGATGCATCCAACCTAGGTCTCGGTTGTGTTCTAATGCAACGGGGAAAGGTTGTGGCATATGCATTGAGACAGTTGAAAATTCATGAGAAGAACTACACTACACACGACTTGGAACTTGGTGCAGTCGTGTTTGCTTTGAAGATATGAAGACATTATCTTTATGGCACAAAGTGTATAGTCTTTACAGATCATAATAGTTTGCAACATATTCTCAATCAAAAGGACCTCAATATGAGACAACGGAAATGGGTTGAACTGTTGAATGATTATGACTGTGAAATTCGCTACCATCCTGGCAAAGTGAATGTAGTAGCAGATGCGCTTAGTCGCAAGAGTCATGTTCAAATCCATAGTGTCCGAGTGCACACTAATCTCCATAATGATGTTCTCACAGCCCAACAACAATCATTGGCTCAAGATAGCCTAAAAGATGAGATGTCTTGCGGGGCCGAATTACAACTGGAAACTAAGGATGATGGTTTCATGTATTATTTGAATCGGTTGTGGATACCGAACAAGGATGCTCTAAGAATGATGATTTTGGATGAAGCACATAAGTCTCGTTACTCAATCCATCCAGGTGCTGACAAAATGTATCAAGACCTTAGAGTCTTATACTGGTGGCCTGGAATGAAGAAGGATATCGCTGAGTATGTGGCCAAATGCCTTAACTGCGCTAAAGTCAAGGCAGAACACCAGCGACCTTCGGGATTGTTAGTACAACCAGAAATGCCCATGTGGAAGTGGGATAACATATCCATGGATTTTATTACCAAACTCCCACGAACCGCAAGCGGTCATGATAGTATTTGGGTAATAATAGATCGATTAACCAAGTTGGCTCATTTCTTACCGATACACGAGTCGTACCCTGTGCGGAAATTATCTAGTATCTATGTTGATGAGATCGTTAGCCGACATAGAATTCCCTTAAGCATAATATCGGATCATGATGCTCGTTTCACGGCACGATTTTGGGAATCGCTTCATGAAGCTTTTGGAACAACAGTGGATCTTAGCACTGCTTATCATCCTCAAACGAATGGACAGACGGAGCGGATGATCTAGACACTTGAAGATATGTTGAGAGCTTGTGTCATCGATTTCGGTGGCAATTGGGATAGCCATCTACCATTAGTTGAGTTCTCGTATAACAACATTTATCACGCGAGCATTGGTATGGCGCCGTTTGAAGCTCTTTATGGTAGAAAATGTCGGTCACCTATTTGTTGGACCGAGGTCGGCGAATCACAGATCACTGGTCCTGAGATTATTCAAGAAACGACCGACAAGATTCACCAGATTCGTGACAATCTGTTAGCTGCTTGCAGTCGACAGAAAACTTACGCGGATAAACGTCGTAAGCCACTGGGGTTTGAAGTTGATGATTTAGTATTACTTAAAGTATCACCTTGGAAGGGAGTTGTACGATTCGGGAAGAAGGGTAAGCTTGCCCCACGATATGTTGGCCCTTTTAAGATTCTTGAACGGATCGGGAAGGTTTCCTACAAGCTGGAACTTCCTCCTGAACTTAGTAATGTACACCCAACTTTTCACGTGTCCAATTTAAGAAAATGCTTAGCTGATCAAGATCTTCAGGTACCACTCGATGACATTCGCGTCGATGATACCATGCACTTCGTTGAAAAACCAGTCGAGATAATGGACCGTGAAGTTAAAAAGCTCAAACGCAGTAGAATTCCAATTGTCAAAGTACGATGGGAGTCGAAGCGTGGTCCAGAATTCACCTGGGAACGAGAAGATCAGATGAAGCTTAAGTATCCACATTTATTTACTGCGGTCACTCCAAGTTGAATTTTGGGACGAAATTCTCTCAACTAGGAGAGACTGTAACATCACTGTATTTCAGGCACTTCATTAGATAAATGTTGGTATTGTTAAAGCCTGATATGATAATTGATAATTACTATGGATTATTGGATGTTATTATTATTGGTATACATACTGAGAACATATAACTTTAAGCATAAACCATGGGAAATCTAGTTTGGAAAATAACTAGACAGAACCAGAGAGTTTATTACAGAGATATATATATGGATGATATGATTGGATTTGGGATTGGTAACAGTATAGGATTCTATCACCAAAGATAGACAAGGGTATAATCATGATCTATCGAAGAGGTGGTGGGATGGCGGCTGAAGCAGTTGCGATTGACTTCTACGTATGCCCTATACATAAACCATCTTCGGTTTATCGTGATTATATCAGTGTTGAGGATTTGGTGAGGAGAATCCGAGGTTTTGGTTTGGAATGACAAAGGTTTATGAGTTGGTTATTGGTTGGTTACTAAATATAGTCAAGGACACATGGTCATGGTTTATCCAAATGGTGGTGGGACGGTGGCTGGATAGGTTGCGATCTACTCCTACATATGCCCTATACATAAGCTTATTTCGGTCTATCATGGATGTGTCAGTGATATGATTTAGTAGGACTTGGATTGGGAAATCATATTATTCAAAGTAATAAAATAACGAAAGCGTTATTGAAAATAACCACGCGATGGTGAGGTTACGAATATAACTTAAACGCTAATATGATTTCAGGAATATTAACTTAATAATGTATTCGCGTGGGTGACGATTCACACGAATATAATTATTAAGAATAATATACAGAAACAATATTCCATAAATCGTAAGTCGAATCGAAATACGATACGAGCGTTGGAATTCGAAAATGTGATGATCTTTACGAATACGTACGTGAGTAACGTGTTTCGACGAGATAACCGAAATAATATCTAACGATATTAAATTAAGAAAAGGAATTTAAAAACGTCTATTAGGAATTACAACCTAAAACAGATCCTAACAAATCGTTTTATTAAATAAATAATTTAACGGAAGTAAACAAAATCATTTTTTTTATAAAACGACTTTAATTAAAATCCTTTTATTAAAACGGAACTTAATTATTTAAATGTTTTGTGTTTTAAATATAATTTACGAGAAGAACCGAGCATCTTATAAATTTTTAACGCGAAATAAACGAGACTAAGCACGCGGGAACGGTGCGGGGTATAAATGGTGGAGACTTCTTCTTCCACTTCATTTTTCAAGCTTCTTTCTCTCTCTAAAACCCCAAATCGTCATCTCTCTCTCTCTCTCTCTAACTTCTCTCTAAGTTTTCTCCTTCAAATCACAACCATTTCGAGAGATCTTGGTGCCTAAACGTTCGTGTGATCGAGGAGAACAAGAACCCACGAAGAAATCTAGCTTTTGAACGAGTTTAGAAGGTAAAGGGATGATGATGAACAGGTGGTTCACTCTTTAAACGATTTATACACATTGAAAACCCTAATTCAAGCTAATATGAGTGTGAGGAAGGCATAGGAACAACCTGCAACGAACCAGGATCGAAGATAATGATGATGAACAGGTGGTTTGCTGCGAAACGGGTCGGGCGAACCTTCTTGAGCTGGGCAAAGGGATGGCCGAACCTTGGGCTGATCAAATCCTAGGCTAGCCGAACCAAGGGACAACCGAACCTCATTGGGACGAACTTGTTGCTGCGAACCAATACATGGCCGAACCCAAGAGTTGGTCGAACCTGGAGCCACGAACCCAGGGGGTTGAACCTATGAGCAGCCGAGCCTTAGGGTGGACGAACCTCCCCTTTTACCGAACCTAATGGCTGCAAAACCCTAACCATGGCCGAACCTTGGATGCTGGACGAGCCTTAGGCTGCTGAAACCATGGCAGCGAACCTAGGACCATTGTGAAGCTATGGGGGGTATCTAAACTAAAATTTTCGAACTAAGAAGAATGGATACACTAGCACATGAAAATTAATGATGAATGAAGGAACATGCATGCATGGATGTTTTAAGAACTATCACACTTTTTCATAATAAGCATAAGTTTTAAATTTTGGATTTTATGTGAATTGAATAACTTATGAAAATAACATAAGTTTGATTTCTTAAACTTGATCAAATATGACAATTTAAGAGAAATGGGTCAACTAACATCAACATGCATGCATGCAACTATGAATATGTATATGTGTATAAGGTTTACCACCTTTGCAACGTGTATAAATTCTATGCTTCCATTAAAACCATCATAAAGTGGTTGATTAAACTAACTGGTGTTAAACTGATCTTTTATAATGAAAATAGGAAGCCTTAATGGTCATCACTATAACTTAAATGATAAACCTAAGTTGGACGTACACCTAATAATTAAAGGTCAAACGAAATATGAAAACTTAATGATGATCACACTTAGATACTTATGAATATGAATCACGCGATAAATACAGGTTGTTGAAGTGTCTTTGATTTACACATACGTGAGCGCGCATTCTACGAAAACACTGAATCTGAGGAATTCAGGTGAGTTCTCATAATCTCCTTTTTAAATCATTTTGCTTTTAAACTCGGAGGTGGAACATGTATACCAGAATTTTAAATATTATTTTGATAACACATGGGTGACACCTGGATTATCAATATGATATTCATATTATTGAATTATTATTGATTATGGATTGACATGGATTATTACACTCCGTGAGTCATTGTTGGTTGAGTTGACTTCGGTCCTCCGTAATGATTGAGTTACTGTGGTGAGTTGACTAAGGTCCTCCTCAGTGATTCCACTGTTGGTTGAGTTGACTGCGGTCCTCCGCAGTGCATGTATCGCACTTATACTATTTAGGAGTTTCGTTGGTTGAGTTGACTGAGATCCTCCGCGATGATTCCGCCATTGATTGAGTTGAATGAGGTCCTCCGCGGTAACTTATATTGAGATAATTATGGTGAATACTGATTATTGATTGATTTGTGATTGGTTGAATATATGTGGTTTATTATTTGTGATTATTTGAATTATGTGATTGTTGTGTTTGTGTTTGTGTGTTGGCAGTGTTGGATTTTCTCGCAGGTGCACATATGGATTTTTCTTGGAAAACTATGAACTTTTATAAACATTTTGTAAACATTTTTGAAACATAAAAACTTATGATTACTCACCAATTACTTCGTAGTTGACACTTGATTTTCTACATGTTCAGGGAATGAAGAGAAGTAGGTAGAGCAGGGCAGCTCTACATCTTTTGGACATCATCACTTAAGATCTTGAACTTAGCTAAATTAACTGGATTTCTGAAGACTAGAGTTTAGTCAATTTAGCTAAATCTTTTATGTAATTGTTGTAATTAAATCATGACGAACACGATTTTTGTGTAAATACTTTATTTGGTTTAATTGATATGTGATGATTTATTTAGATGCCCACGAGCTTATGAACAATCTACACATCCCTCGTGGCATCCCGACGTTTCCGCCATCGGTCGGGGTGTTACAAAAACATTGATTCATTTTTACTTAAAACCTGATAACGAGAAATTGATAAATCGTAGTTGATAAAAACAATTAAAAAAATATATCTGGAACTTAATTACTTAGCATCCTAAATCACGATTCATTCAAAAGTACGACAAACTACGTCCGTAAATACCAATAGAATTTAAAAGTTTCATTATTCTATTCCTTTGAAACACATAAGACATGTATCTTTCTACTACAACATTTTATCAAGCAAGAATTGTTCAACGTTCTCGAGAGAGAACATGGGAAGTAACTTGCAAACTCCAACAATTATATTCATTTTACATATTTATATACTTATAAATCTTTACATTTTTCTTATTGAAAAGTACATTGGTGATTCAATGTATTTCGGAGAATGATTTTCAAGAAATTAAATATACATGGAGAATGAAACCAACAACCTCTATAACTTTTTGGACAAAGTGTACATTGGTGATTCAATTCATTATTTAAAGAAATTTATGAAGATTTAGAACAACCCAAAACATAGGTAAACAATCATAACTAAATTTATTAAAAGACAAAACAGTTCAAAACAAAAAAAAAAACTTAAAAACCAACAATCCTTTCAATAACAGTCGCTTTCAGATAAATTTCGGGACGAAATTACCTAAGGTAGGGAGACTGTAATCCCTATGGTCGTTTTGAAAATCGAATAAATTGTAATTGTGATCAGATTCTAATAAAACACAGTTGAATTATCTATTTTGAAATATTTGTTTGTATTTAATAAATACATATAAAATAAACTTGATAAATATATAAAGTTATATGCCAATACATATAAATAAAAAAATTATAAAAAAAACTAATATATACATAAAAATATATTGGTGTTAGTCTAAACGTTTAACAATTTGAAATGCAAAAAAATGTATATATAATAATAAATTATAAAATAGTTCTTTAATTTTACTTTAAAAAAAACAAAAAGAAAACATTCATAGAATATATATTCTAATTATATAATTTATTTATTAAATAGAATTATTTAAGCTTATATCATGTTTATAAATATTTTAACAAGTTGAGGGGCTAAATATGTCAAAAAAAAAATAAAGCTGATTTAATTCAAACTAAACTTTGAGGGGCCACCTTTGCCAAACCCTCAAAGTTATCCTCTTCTTCACCCCTTATACTCCAGCACCTGACCCGACACCCTCCTTCACGACCCAATCAAACCAATTTGATTGAGTTTTGGACTAGGGTTATTGGTTGTGGAACCAGATTTGGGGGAAAACAACAAGTTATAGGTTTTCTTTATTTTGGGATGTTTCCTGCTGATAAGAATGGCTTGATGAGATGGTTTACCTTGCGAGGGTTAAGACTCGGCCCTGGATAGACGAACGTTCAAGACTCCCTTGGACCGTTTTTTACCTTTTTGGGTATGCTATTCTATAATAATTTTTTTTCCGTATTTCAAATTAACTCTTGTTTATATATATTTCTTCTCCTTTTAGTTATTAATTAACAGAAAAATTTTATAAATATTTTATAAGTATCCAAATATGAAATTATTATTTAAAATATCTATTGTGTTAAGAAGAATTATGGGTAATAACAAACATATATTTTCGAATTTCATAATTTTTTTTAAAATTTATTCTTTATAAACACTATTTTAAATCCAAAGGATGATATTTAAACAATACAAGTATTTTGTAAATTATATAAAAACTTCAGAAAGATTATTGTTAATATTCTACAAATAATTAGATACATAAATATACTTTTATAAAGCTTCTAATTATGGGTTAATTTCAATTGACTAAATAACCTAACCCCTGATACGAAAGGATTTATAATAAATCAAATATAATCATGATACTTGAAACTTACAAATGCTTTTGATCTAGTTCTATTTATTTTAATAGTTTTGCGTCCTTTTTATGTATCATATAAAACTGTTTTAAATTGCTCACCAACTATACATATAGTTGACCCTTTTTATTTTACATATGTAATATGCTATGTTGAAAGCTTATGTTGAAGACATAGATTAGATTTAGAAGACCTAGTTTAGATTAAAACATTATTTAGTTACTTCAATTGAAATTTGATTTCGAAATCTTGAAATGTTTGGATGTTATTGATTGAATTGTTTGAACCATTTAAATATGGATGTTTAAATATTAAAACTTTAACATAGTACCATTAGCTTTTGAGTATTCACAATCACGCCCCGACATATTCCGCCATCGGTCGGGGTGTGACACATTGGTATCAGAGTCATGGTTATAGAAATTAGGTTATTAGAAATGGTGACCTAGACTATAACTAAGCTACCTACTTATATGAACCATCATATATTATAAGTTAGGACTATTACAAGATTATGTGTTACATGATTCATTTTGTTATTTTGTGCTTCACCTATATGTATGGTATGCATTAGTGACCCTTCATTTTGAACATTTGCTTAGTGACCCCCATTATTGACCAATAATTACCCTAATCCACTATCATTAACCAAAATTGTCACACCCCCACCCCTCGTCACCTCGTGTCTGGCCTGACGTCACTGAACCGGTTGCGGAAGCATAGTGGTGATGTCTCCGAGGTGAGGGGTGACTTACTTGAACCAATATCATAAGCACACAGATTAACTTAAAATAATTACAATACAGGGTTTCGTCATTACAATCAGTATCATAATTTACAACTAAGTTTATTACACAACTGACTTATTTAATTACTAGTGTTTGAAGTGCTGCCTCACCGAGTGTCACTGTTTTCCTGCAAAAAGATTTAAATTTGAAACGTCAGCACAAAGCTGGTGAGATCGACAGTTCATTTTAAAACAATATGATATGATAAGCACGTTCTCAAAAGTTCAGTTCTGGATAACCATGGGACCTGTATCTAGTACTTTCGGACGTCTAGTCTGTCTTAAGATATTACCCGTCGGTACATATCTTAATGCCTCATTATCTTAATGTCTATCATACCATTAAGAAGTTCAAGAAACAGATAACAAACATTCACACAAGGGGAGATGCAATCCTCCCAGCGAATGGGGTGTCAACCAATAGTACTATCAATGTTTTCTGCTCGGCCACACATGGGTTCACTAGATACAGTTCAAAAATGAGGACTTTCAGTGTCATGATAGAGTTCAGTCTACAAGCCAAAATCTCATGAAATCCCACAAAAGTCACAACAATCACATGAAATCACACTGATATCAGTGATACATATCATATGTTCATTAAAAGTTCAACAATGTTCCCCGATGTTTATAAAAGATTAAAAATAAAAGGGGTTGTACGAAACTCACCTGATGAGATAAGGGTAGCAAAATCTCTCAAAGCTAACAACAAAGAGATGATTCTGCATTTAGTTATATTTAATAAGTTATTTATGTTCTAGTTTATTGATCAGATCTTTCTGAACGTTCAATGTCAAAGACACTGCTTAGTAAATCATCAACTCGATATTAATTATGTAATTAATTAATATAATGTTATATCATACAATGTATGATAATGTAGGAACCTACATTGCATTAGATTCCTAATACAAAGTTAATGACACTCTTGATTAATCAGAATAATCTCTGATTAACCAGATAGTTAATGTTGTTGATTATGATACTGTAACAGTTTCTAGATAATTTAATGGCTTAGGAATGATCAACCCTTGTTATTGATTACCCAAATATCATGAAATATTACAATGTAGTATCATAATAGGTGTAATAACCATGTTTAACATACTAATCTGACCTTTATCATAAACATCAGATAATCATTCCAATGAGTATGTTAATGATTGTGATTAGTTTGAAACACTTGGATTTAATCTTGCATTTCAAGGATTAACCCAACTAATCACCTACATTGTTATAATCAAATGGATTAAACCATTATAATCATGGGTATGGTTTCATGCAAACCGGGCATTACAACGGATCAAAACAAGGATTTAACCGTTAAAACTTCATGTTCTTTGTTTATAATCAATCCTAGCCATCATCTAGGCAATAATCAACAATCCTAACTATCTCATTACGTTCAAAATCAAGATCTAATCAATCAAAATCAAACTAGAAGGTTTAAACGGATCATTACCTAATCTGACGGATTTCTGACTTCAAAACAACGATCAGAACTTGTTAAGATGATTCCTGGTGCGATCCGTAAAGTTTGACAGCCTCAAATTGGGGTTTAGATGGTGAAATATTCGTCTGGTGTGGTTTTTGAGCGTCTGCGTTCGAAGAAAAATAAGATTATAACTTTCTGCATGCAATCTGATAAAAGGATCAGATTTCTCCACCGCCTCACCCGTCGCGTACCGCGGCGGGAGGCCTATTTGGGCTTCGCGTACCGCGAAGTTTTTCGGGAGAATCTTAGATATTTTCCAAGCATCGCGTACCGCGGAGGACCCTTAAGCCCACCTCCGCGTACCGCGACGAGCCCATTCGTCCAACACTTAGAGATTTTTCTTCGTTTTTCGATTCCGAGCAATCCAGGACTCCGTTTTGTGCACGGTTTTCGCCCACGTTCATCATTTCTCGCATACTATCAATCTGTAACAATTGAAATCATTAAATCAACGTGAATTTCTAGAACGATCAAATGTGCCCACGTCATTGATGACGTAATTCTCGTATACAAATGTCACAGTCTCCTCCTGTTAGAGGAATTTCGTCCCGAAATTTAGTGAAGACTTACATTATGACAGTCGTTTATAAGAATAAATGTGGGTACTTTGATTTCATTTGATCTTCACGTTCCCAAGTATACTCGGGTCCACGTTGCGAATTCCATCGTACTTTAATGATTGGTATGCGACTACGTTTCATTACTTTCATTTCTCGATCCATTACCTCTACTGGTTCTTCACTGAACTGAAGTTTTTTATCAATATGAATCTCTTCTAGAGGTACGATCAATGATTCGTCAGTTAAGCATTTCTTCATATTAGATACATGAAAGACATCGTGAATGTTACTGAGTTCAAGGGGTAATTTAAGTCTATAGGCTACTGATCCGATTCGTTCAAGGATCTTGAATGGCCCAACAAATCTTGGTGAAAGTTTACCTCTCTTTCCGAATCTGAAAATGCCTTTCCAAGGTGACACTTTCAACATTACTCGATCACCTACTTGGAATTCGAGTGGTCTATGACGGTTATCAGCATAACTCTTTTGACGATCGCGAGCAGCTTTGATTCGTTCCTGAATGAGTGCGATCTTATCAGTTGTTTCTTGAATGAATTCTGGGCCGATGATTTGGTTTTCACCTACTTCTGACCAACAGATAGGTGATCTACATTTGCGTCCATAAAGTGCTTCGAATGGAGCGCATTGAATACTGGTATGGTAGCTGTTATTGTATGAGAATTCAACAAGTGGAAGATGAATATCCCAGCTACCTCCAAAATCAATCACACAGCTTCTGAGCATGTCTTCAAGAGTTTGATTCGTTCGTTCAGTCTGCCCATCAGTTTGTGGATGATAAGCTGTGCTCATATTGATTTGCGTGCCCAGAGCATTCTGAAGAGTTTGCCAAAATCGTGACATAAATCGACTATCTCTGTCAGAAATGATAGAGATCGGTACCCCATGTCGAGATACAATCTCATTAACATAGAGTTTAGCGAGTCGATCCATAGAATAATCTTCTCGGATGGGTAAGAAATGCGCAGATTTCGTAAGGCGATCAACGATAACCCATATAGAGTCATGATTACGTGATGTTCTGGGTAATTTAGTAATGAAATCCATAGAGATCTGATCCCATTTCCACATGGGAATCTCAGGTTGTTGCAATAACCCAGAAGGTCGTTGATGTTCAGCCTTAACTTTGAGACATGTTAGACATCGATCCACATATTCAGCTACGTGTTTCTTCATTCCAGGCCACCAGTAAAAGTCTTTAAGATCTTTATACATTTTATCAGCACCTGGATGAATAGAATACCTGGATTTATGCGCCTCATCCAAGATAATTGTTCGAGAGTTACCGAATAGGGGAACCCACATTCGGTCTTTGAAATATAACAGTCCATCGTCTTTGGTATCGAGTTTCTTATCTAATCCTCTCAGTCCTTCAGCAGAATAGTTCGTTGCTTGTAAAGCGTGTTGCTGAGCGTCTTTGATTTGAGGAATTAGGCTGGTTTGAATAGTCATACCTAACGCTTTCACACGTAAAGGCTTGACTCGTTCCTTGCGACTTAAAGCATCAGCTACAACATTTGCTTTGCCTGGGTGATAACGAATTTCACAGTCGTAATCGTTCAACAATTCAACCCATCGCCTCTGTCGCATGTTCAACATTTTCTGATCTAGAATGTGTTGGAGGCTTTTGTGATCAGTGTATATAATACATCTAGTTTCGTATAGATAATGTCTCCAAATCTTGAGTGCAAACACTACTGCACCAAGTTCTAGATCATGTGTGGTATAATTCTTCTCATGTACTTTCAGTTGTCGAGAAGCATAAGCAATTACCTTATCCTTCTGCATTAGAACACACCCAAGACCTTGACGTGAAGCATCACAATACACTGTGAAGTTATCCGTACCTTCCGGTAGTGCCAATATAGGTGCATTACAGAGTTTGTGTTTCAATAGTTGGAACGTCTCCTCCTGTTGAGAATTCCATATAAACGGTTGATTTTTCTGTGTCAATGTAGTCAGTGGCAAGGCTATCTTTGAAAAGTTCTTGATAAACCTGCGATAATAACCTGCCAACCCCAAAAATTGGCGTATTTCGGTCGGGGCTCGTGGTGTTTCCCATTGTTTCACCGCCTGAATCTTACTAGGATCCACTTGAATACCGTTTTGATTTACTACATGACCAAGAAATTGAACTTCTCGTAACCAGAACTCATACTTGGAGAATTTGGCATATAATTTTTCACGTGCCAAAAGTTCTAGAATTAATTTCAAGTGTTGAGCATGTTCTTGCTGGTTTCGGGAATAAATAAGAATATCATCAATAAACACAATCACAAATTTTTCCAGATAAGGTCTACATACTCGATTCATCAGATCCATGAAAACTGCTGGTGCATTGGTTAAACCAAATGGCATCACTAAAAATTCATAATGTCCGTATCGAGTTCTGAAAGCAGTTTTAGGAATGTCATCATCATGAATACGTAACTTATGATATCCAGATCTTAAATCGATTTTTGAAAAATAAGTAGCACCTTGTAATTGATCAAATAGGTCATCGATACGAGGTAGTGGATAACGGTTCTTGATTGTCAGTTTATTGAGTTCCCTGTAGTCAATACACATCCTGAATGAACCATCCTTCTTTTTCACAAAAAGAATAGGTGCTCCCCAGGGTGAGAAACTAGGTCTGATAAAACCTTTGTCTAACAGTTCTTGCAATTGACCTGAAAGTTCTTGCATTTCGGATGGCGCAAGCCGATACGGGGCTTTAGCAACAGGTGCTGCACCTGGAATCAAGTCAATCCGAAATTCAACTTGTCTCACTGGGGGTAATCCTGATATGTCCTCAGGAAAAACTTCAGGAAAATTCTTGACTACTGGAATGTCTGTAATTCGTTTGGGTGAGAAATTGTGCTCAGTCACATGTGCCAGAAAAGCATAACAGCCTTTCCTTAAGAATTTCTGAGCTCGCATACAAGATATGATACCAAGTTTTCTACCTGCTCGTTCTCCTTGAACTATCAGTGTATTACCGTTAGGTAATGGAATACGGATCATCTTGTTTTGACACACAACTTCCGCTTGGTTATCAGAAAGCCAATCCATACCAACGACGACATCAAAGCTCCCAAGCTCAATAGGAAGTAAATTGATATTAAAAATATGATCATTCAAATTCAAGGAACATCCTTGAATAACACTGCTAGTTTTGATCAACTTGCCATTAGCAAGTTCAATAACATAAGGAGTGTCTAGATCTACCGTAGGCAATGAAATTAATGATGCAAATTCAGGAGAGATAAAGCTCTTATCCGCTCCTGTGTCAAACAACACTGATGCGTATAAATTATTAAGAAGAAACGTACCAGTAACAATATTTGCATCATGTCTCGCCTCGGTCGCACCAATCTGAAAAGCTCTCCCCCTAGCTTCAGTTCCCGGATTGGTGTTATTGTGTGGACAGTTTCGTATGAGATGATTAGGACTTCCACATTTGTAACATGACCGGTTGGTTTGAGTGGTTTGTCGTGGTGTTTGGTTTGGTGTCTGAGCAGGAAAGTTGCAATATTTAGCATAATGTCCAACTCGGTTACAGTTCAGACAAACAGGACATGGTCTCGTGTGATGGAGTGGACACTTATTGCATTTGGGCGCCTGCCTAGTATAAGTTTTCCTCTCCGGAACATTTGCACCATAGTTTTTCACAGTTGGCTTGCTCTGGGTGATCTCAGCCGGAGCCTTCGCCTTGGTTTTGCCAAACCACTTCCGTTTGGTACCTTTTGACACATTCGAGGTACCGACATCACTACGACTATGAGCCGTCTGAGGTTTCAAAGACAGAGTACCACTCCTTACCGCCTCATTGGTAAGCTTAGTGGTCAAAAGAATCGTATGTTTCAGGGTTATAGGTTCAGCAGCAGTCACCATTCCTCGTATCTGAGGAATCAGACCCTTAATGTACTTCTCGATTAAAGCAGCTTCCGTAGGAAACATGTCGGGAAGTAAACAAGTAAGTTCATGAAAACGATCGGTGTAAGCAAGACAGTCAGTACCGATCATCGAGTGATTCCAGAATTCTTCCTGGAGTTTTTGAATTTCAGTGATGGGACAGTACTCTGATCTAATTAGAGTTTTGAAATCATTCCAGCCCATTGAGTCGACTGTGGCTGAACCCAAAGTCTTGGCCTGGGTATTCCACCAGGTCAAAGCAGAGTCTTTCAAAGAACAGGCAGCATAAGACACCTTATGCTCCTCCAAACACTGACTGATTTTGAGTTTAGTTTCCATCTCCTCGATCCACCTTAAAAGACCAGCCGCTCCTTCTTTGCCAGTAAAAGTCGGAGGGTTACAGGAAGCAAAATACTTGTAAGTACATCCCTGTCGGGGTGGATCAGGAATAATGGTAGTTGTACCGGTAGTGGTATGAGTTTCAACGTGACCACCCGTAGCATTATGCTCAACATGATCGTGTTCCCCACCAGAACCTGCAGTGATATGTGGTTGGTGTTGTGTCAGAACACCACAAGCAGATAGTTGTTCACGCACAATACGAGCTATCATAGCTTCATTTGTTTCAGATCCGCTTGTACCAGCAGGTGGAACAATACCTGCTCCAGAGTTCACTGGTGGAGTAGTATTCGTTTCCAAGTTCCTAGGTGGAACTACGTTCACTTCCGGATTGATACGTGGTTCTGGATTTGATTCAACATTCACAGGTGGAATTTGATTCGGTTCAGGGTTTGTAATGTTCTTAGCAGCTTTCTTAGCTGGTCGACCTCTTTTAGGAGCCATTAATCTGCTCACAAGCAGACAATTCAGATCAGTTTAAGAACATTAAAGATATAACCCGTTCTATCACATAAATACAATCCCATTCAGTTATACTGAAAAATTGCATTGACATGTGATATAAGAATACAGTATAACTACATGAATTTAGTCCAGACATATACTCGATACACACAGATCACACAATTGTTCGTAGTTATACTTAACCCTGTTATTTCAAAAACATGTTAGAGTCTTACCCAGCTCATTGCATTGCAACACATGTTTTTAAAGATATGTTCATACAGGACTAGGATATGTTCTCAGTTCATGCACTAAGTTCCCATATAACCAATAGATATGTTCTCGTACAGTATGGCTCTCGTACTGTACTTTAGTTACAGACACATTCACAATTAGATACGTTCACAATTCAGACATGTTCTCGTACAGTATGGCTCTCGTACTGTACTTTAGTTACAGACACATTCACAATTAGATACGTTCACAATTCAGACATGCTCTCGTACAGTATGGCTCTCGTACTGTACTTAAATAACATATATATTTGCATACAGTATTGCTCCCGTACTGTATTTCAGCAAAATATATATTTTAGTTCGATATATTCGCATACAGTATTGCTCCCGTACTGTATTTCAGCGAAATATATATTTTTAGTTCAACATGTTCTCACATAGAATTGTTCTCACACAGAATTGTTTATAGTTCACACACAAAGTTCATTGTACAAACAGATATACACAAACACCCATATATTACAGTACCATAGTTTTATACATACAGAGTTTTAATACAACCAAAAGTCATGATACTCTAAACCAACAACATCATACACTACATCTCACAAACTCGGGATCTGTCCATACCAAAATATCCCGCTCTCACAACTACTGATCACACTATATCACATCATATGTACAATAAAGTCACAACTGTTCCGCCTCCAATCAACCCTCACCGCAGAAAATACCATAATCCGTCCAACACCATGGCTATAATGACCAACCCTATAGCCACACATAATAACCTAGCCTCTAAGCTCATGCCCTCTAGCACTCCCATCATCACTCCTCTTATCACTATCACTTGCTGCCAGAATGCAGCTATCATCCCCTGAATCATGGTTCTCCTCATCCTCTCCTCGATCATAGCCCGCCAAGCTTGCGAGCCAGCATCCAGTGCATTCATCTGTTCCATCAACAACAGATGAGATGTGAGTATCTCGAACACAGTGGTACGTGTATCTTCCCCAATAGCACGAGACTCCTGTAACTCTAGTCGAGTCCCCTGAAGATCTAAGGTCACCTGGCGAAGTTGTGCCCTAAACTCCGCCTGCTGTGAGGACTCTCCTACCTCATGTACAGTGTCAGGCTCATCCCTAGGCGCCATCTAACGTCTAATAGGAAGACCTGTCGTCTTGCGAGCTTGACCTCGCATACGTCTGAGTCCATCCCATGCTGGAGCTCTCGGTGGAGATGGCATAGGTGCTGGTTCAGGTGCTGGTGCTGGTGGTACAGGTGCATCAGCCTGAGAAGCAGCTGCAGATGCCTCCGATGGATCGGAGTCAGAACCCGAACTTGAGCTCGGGGTATCGTCTAGTATCACGTAAGGAAACCGCTGATAAATGTATCTCTCTCCTTGGTCTGCCATCGCTGTATAAACAGAATACTCGAATCAGTACCATGAAAAAAAATATTGAATAATAACATTCAACATACACATGATATGAGACGTCCTCCTATCTTAACGCAACTATTCGTCTTTATAGTTATTGAGGTTCTGCTTGAATTAAAGTAAACTAGAACACACAAGTATTGCAAATTCCAGTTGTGCTGGCCAGTCAAAACTGTAATTTGTACTACTTGATTATTCTGGCTTAATTCAAAAACAAGTTTTGTTCAATTGTTAATGTTCGGTGCTCTCTGTGTAACTATACGAGCCTATGGTTATAGTCTAGGTCTCTAAGTCAACCTAATTCTCTATAACCTGTGGCTCTGATACCACCCTGTCACACCCCCACCCCTCGTCACCTCGTGTCTGGCCTGACGTCACTGAACCGGTTGCGGAAGCATAGTGGTGATGTCTCCGAGGTGAGGGGTGACTTACTTGAACCAATATCATAAGCACACAGATTAACTTAAAATAATTACAATACAGGGTTTCGTCATTACAATCAGTATCATAATTTACAACTAAGTTTATTACACAACTGACTTATTTAATTACTAGTGTTTGAAGTGCTGCCTCACCGAGTGTCACTGTTTTCCTGCAAAAAGATTTAAATTTGAAACGTCAGTACAAAGCTGGTGAGATCGACAGTTCATTTTAAAACAATATGATATGATAAGCACGTTCTCAAAAGTTCAGTTTTGGATAACCATGGGACCTGTATCTAGTTCCTTTCGGACGTCTAGTCTGTCTCAAGATATTACCCGTCGGTACATATCTTAATGCCTCATTATCTTAATGTCTATCATACCATTAAGAAGTTCAAGAAACAGATAACAAACATTCACACAAGGGGAGATGCAATCCTCCCAGCGAATGGGGTGTCAACCAATAGTACTATCAATGTTTTCTGCTCGGCCACACATGGGTTCACTAGATACAGTTCAAAAATGAGGACTTTCAGTGTCATGATAGAGTTCAGTCTACAGGCCAAAATCCCATGAAATCCCACAAAAGTCACAACAATCACATGAAATCACACAGATATCAGTGATACATATCATATGTTCATTAAAAGTTCAACAATGTTCCCCGATGTTTATAAAAGATTAAAAATAAAAGGGGTTGTACGAAACTCACCTGATGAGATAAGGGTAGCAAAATCTCTCAAAGCTAACAACAAAGAGATGATTCTGCATTTAGTTATATTTAATAAGTTATTTATGTTCTAGTTTATTGATCAGATCTTTCTGAACGTTCAATGTCAAAGACACTGCTTAGTAAATCATCAACTCGATATTAATTATGTAATTAATTAATATAATGTTATATCATACAATGTATGATAATGTAGGAACCTACATTGCATTAGATTCCTAATACAAAGTTAATGACACTCTTGATTAATCAGAATAATCTCTGATTAACCAGATAGTTAATGTTGTTGATTATGATACTGTAACAGTTTCTAGATAATTTAATGGCTTAGGAATGATCAACCCTTGTTATTGATTACCCAAATATCATGAAATATTACAATGTAGTATCATAATAGGTGTAATAACCATGTTTAACATACTAATCTGACCTTTATCATAAACATCAGATAATCATTCCAATGAGTATGTTAATGATTGTGATTAGTTTGAAACACTTGGATTTAACCTTGCATTTCAAGGATTAACCCAACTAATCACCTACATTGTTATAATCAAATGGATTAAACCATTATACTCATGGGTATGGTTTCATGCAAACCGGGCATTACAACGGATCAAAACAAGGATTTAACCGTTAAAACTTCATGTTCTTTGTTTATAATCAATCCTAGCCATCATCTAGGCAATAATCAACAATCCTAACTATCTCATTACGTTCAAAATCAAGATCTAATCAATCAAAATCAAACTAGAAGGTTTAAACGGATCATTACCTAATCTGACGGATTTCTGACTTCAAAACAACGATCAGAACTTGTTAAGATGATTCCTGGTGCGATCCGTAAAGTTTGACAGCCTCAAATTGGGGTTTAGATGGTGAAATATTCGTCTGGTGTGGTTTTTGAGTGTCTGCATTCGAAGAAAAATAAGATTATAACTTTCTGCATGCAATCTGATAAAAGGATCAGATTTCTCCACCGCCTCACCCGTCGCGTACCGCGGCGGGAGGCCTATTTGGGCTTCGCGTACCGCGAAGTTTTTCGGGAGAATCTTAGATATTTTCCAAGCATCGCGTACCGCGGAGGACCCTTAAGCCCACCTCCGCGTACCGCGACGAGCCCATTCGTCCAACACTTAGAGATTTTTCTTCGTTTTTCGATTCCGAGCAATCCAGGACTCCGTTTTGTGCACGGTTTTCGCCCACGTTCATCATTTCTCGCATACTATCAATCTGTAACAATTGAAATCATTAAATCAACGTGAATTTCTAGAACGATCAAATGTGCCCACGTCATTGATGACGTAATTCTCGTATACAAATGTCACAAAAATTGACCTAATTTCAACAAATTAACCATCATCGACTATTATTTGAACTACTTAACCAAGTTTGACAATTGTTAAGCTAGTATTTATTTCGGTTGAACAAAATATGTTTTAATGAGCTATTTTAGGTGAACACATGTCTTAATGACTCATATTAGGTCTTTCAAGTAATCACAACTCTTAATAAGACATGTTTAATGTGTTTAGGTCATATTTATCTCTAAGATGATATACATGATTAAACAATAATGACCAAGTTTTACTTATACTAACCAAAAGTACCAAACACTGAATTTGGTTGACCAATATCGACTTACATGAACCAATATTGACTTGATTTGTATTAAATTTGCATTGAGTTTTATTTAAATTATGATTAACTATTTATTAAATATATACTTATCAAAATTGCCATGGATTTTGTTACATGTTTTGCTATGGGTTTGCTTAAACTATTTATGTTCTCAATTTGCTACGGATTCTGCTACAGACTTTGTTAAAATATTTTTCCTTAATAATTATCTTTTAATGTTGCTATAGATTTTGCTACAGATATTATTAATTTTTTGTATAATTTTTCTTAATTTTTGCTATGAATTTTGCTATTGATTTTCTCAAAATATGTTTTAAGTATTTATTTTATTCTATTTTGCTACAATTTTGCTACAGATTTTATTATTTTTTAAGTAGTTTTTATCAATTTTGGTATAGATTTTGCTATGGATTTTTTTTGCTGCGGAATATCCATAGTTAAATCGTAACGGAATATGAACGTTGCTAATTTGTAGCAAATTTGCGACAAAATTTTTTCGATGCAAAATTCTGTAGCTAATGCATGTTTGTGTAGTGGGGAAGGGCCGCCTAGCGCATAGGCGGCAGCATATGCCAATTTTTTCAACAATTGTTTTTGGCATTAACGGCCTTATTATGGTGAAAAACACAAAAATGTACTTAACGTTTAACCTTTTTATTGGTTATTGTTTTTGGCGTTTTATTAACGTAAACTCTTTTCTTGATTTTTAAAGTTGTAAAATCTTTTATTTAACATTTAATTAAAAGAATTGAATCCGATAAAAAACTAAGTTTTTTTTTTCTAAAAACATTTAAATCATGTATTTTTGTACTTTATATTAATTTTCTTAATGTATTTTAAGAGACGATAAAAAAATTAATAAAATATATTAGAAACAAGATAGATACAATGTAATAAAAGATAAACCTAATAATGGAAAAAAAAATATATGTTTTCATGTTTTTAAGAAAAAAAAATTATATTTATATGGATCCTTTCTCCATATTTATGTTAATGATTGTGATAAAATCACACCATTAATTTGCTGAATTTCTTTATAACAACGACATACACTTTATAAGTAAACAACACCTGAAATTCATCTAAATAACTACGACGACGACGGAGTTTAACAATTAGCAAGGAATTCATGAATGTGATTGAACCAAAGGCTTTGGTATGCTTTAGGACTCTTCACTGAATGACAGCTGACTAGCGGATTCAGGGAACGAAGATGACCCTCTACCTACATCAACACTAGACTCCTGACTGTTAAGAATTTTTTGCTTTTTGCCAAGGAAGAAAGGCTTCACTCAAGGTAATACTTGAAAATGCTAACTGAACATGTCCAAAAAGTCTCGTAACGAGGCTAAAGCGGGTTGCCATTTGTTGAATCTTGTGTGCACACTGTAATCTTGATTTCATTAATTTACCTACTACAATTAAATAACATTTTTATGTATGATTAGGAAATTAAGTATGAATGGAGCTAGTTTAGCTGTTTATTTAAAACAGACTTAATAATTAAATTAATATAAAAGGTGTAACAATTAATCACATTATAATCTTTAACAGCCCATATGACAAATAAACCCATTCAATTATATTTATTTATTATGACTGCAATCGCCATCTTACCTTGCACAATTTTCTTCACCTCTAGGCTATATATACGTATACATTATTCATAACTTAATTATGTCACAATACATTATTCATAAATTAGTTACAGTTTGATCTTTGTGTGTTCATCAATCATTCACTATTTAAGCCACTAAGAGTCAAAAAATACAACAAAATTAATTCACTGCAATCCTAATTGAATCAATCAAGCAACATGGTCCCTGCTTGTTTCAGGAGAAGTAGATTTACTCCTTGAGCTAGAACACTGCAACGAATTCGAACCCGCAGCTTGAGAATTCACTGTTTTTGCAGGCATTGATTTGTTGATAGACGCTGTTGAACATTTATTCGCGTTTGACGTTGAAGGAAAGCTCGAAAACACTGGAAATGTATCTCCCGGTTTCACTATCGTTTGCCCGGCTTTGTCACCACCACCGCCAATTATCGAGGTCAATGCGGCCTGTAAAACCGACTGGAAATTAGGGTTTGATGTGATTGCCCTTGTTGCAGCTTCAATGGTGTCTGGTGGTATAGAATGTTGATTAGGGGCTGACATTCCCATCATTGGCTTATTATTTTGCATGAAAGAGTGGTAAATGTTGTCTTGAGATTGTGTTGATCCAAAGTTGAGGGACCCCATTTGATTCTCCCTATAGTTGAAGGACCCATTGCTCCAAGAAATTGGCAATGCATGAGACTCCATAGAGCTAAAGTTTAGGTTTGTGGTTGAATATCTTGGCGGGAAAATGGAGGTCACCGGTGGTGGTGATCGGTGGTTGTATGGTGATGATGTTGAAAGTGTGTTTGATGTAAGATCAAGTGTGACTGTTGGGCACGAGGGCGAGGGGGATATCGATGAGTGTGACAAGTAGATCGGCTTTAGTTTCGAATGCTCGTTGAGATAGAAGTTTAGCCGCTGAGAACCGGTTGAGCCTGAGGTTGAGGAGCCTGCAGTTAACATGGTTGCGGCGGCTGAGGTGGTGGAAGCCATGGCGGTGGCGGACACTGGAAGCTGGTGGTTGTGTGTTCCTTCGTATGTAGTAATCAGAATTGACATATCTTGAGGACATCTTTGAACCTAGATGTATAAAGTTTTATATATCAAGAAAATTATATATGTTAGAGCTGATGAACAATAATACTACTATATATAAACATTTATTTGTTTGTTGATTCATTATATATCCCATACCTGTTTCCTAACTGGGCAAGTAGGAGAAACGGTGCAACGATAATAAGCCCGTGGACAAGGATTTCCTTTTGCGATTTTTTGACCGTATTTTCTCCACTGACATCCATCGTTCATCTGTAAAATTAAATTAATAAAACCATAACTTTAAGTAATCTTCATGTTAAAGAAAAATTGATTATGAAAATTAAATACTACTATATATATATATAAACATATACGTACCGTTGGAGTATCACATCGAACCCTAACAGAAACCCTAGTTTTCTTTGCAGGGTTTTGTTGGGAAACCTCTTGATCGTCTCCGTTTCTCTTCGGAGTCGAAGGTTTCTGTGGCGAACGAGCTTCATCTTTAGCTTCTTCTGAACTATTTTCCGGGCTTGATCGGGCAACCGAAGACTCGGCTCGTGTGATGGATGATAGTCCAAGACATAGCCCTTCTGGACCTTTGGTTGGAGGAGTTGAACATCTTTTATCTTTCTTCATCAGTTCGGTTGATGATGTTCTTCCAAGACTGAGGGAAACAAGCTCGGTTTCATCGTTGATCTTTTGTTTGTTGTCATTGATGGTGGTTAAAGTTTCTTGTTGTAGATGTATAGTTTCTTGATACTTCTTTTGTAAGGTCTGGTACTCCTTCATGATCTGGTCCAAGTACACCCTAAGCCTTTGGTTTTCTTCCGTAACCGCACCCATTTCGGCTTTGGTTAACTCTAACTGTGTCTCCTCCTGCATGCATTAATTAAATTGAAACGCTTTACAAACTTTGCTACCTTCATCAAATTTAATTTAATTTAATTAATTATATACATGGACATATATCTTTCAATGATATCAAGTTTTATTTTCAATGTTTAAATTCAATCATTTATAGATCTATTTGAATTTTATTATAAAGTAATGTGATCTTGAAAATTTTCCATGCTCAACTGGTCACCAGTATAATTAACTATGTATTAATGAATTTTGAAAATCTTGAAGTTACTTTTATTTTTATTTTTATTCAAGTTAGATATATATGGCCCCCAAGATTCGAGATTTCGGAAACCAAGAAGATATTGTTTTATATATGGAGCTTTTAATTTTTCTTTTTTAAATCTAATTAATTAAAAAATGAAGTATAATAAAGAATAATCAAATAAAAAGTAGAGATTGCTAACTGATTCTTTAAAGGTATCAGATTATTTTTTCTATTTCTAATGAAAAAGAATGATTAATGGATACATGTAAACACCAACCTTAATTAGATAGTTCCAACAAGAAATTAATTTATTTTGCATCCAAAAAAAAAAAGAAGAAAAAAAGAGTAAAAATTTGATGATTTAATTATATCTATGAACACACCCTCATGCATCTTCGAAGATACATATTAGGTTTACTCTAGATATTAAGAGAGAAAACATAACAAAATATAGCTTCAAGCACATACTATTAAACACGTGAACAATTTCTTCGATAAATTCTTTAAATGGAAAATTCCATATAACTAGACTTCCATAAATAGACAATAGAAGCAAAGCTTCATGTACCTGCTTCTTAACCGTGAAGGCCCATTAACCGAAAAAATAGGAGGTCAATACCCAGTTAACCCAACAAGATCAAATAAAACTATCTGCTAGCTAGTAACATATGTGGTACGTAATAACATCCCCGTTTAAAAAAAATAAGGTACGTACATATGTAACCAGTAGAAGATGGATCATCTAAACTGAATTATGCCTTGCATATATATTATCAACTAAGAAGTCATTTCATAGAAATATGTATATATATACCAATTAAGAATTCAAAATAGATCAAAACATATATACATGTAATCAAAGCTTTGTGAACATTAATTAAGAAGACTAACCAATTAACTAACCTCTTTTACGCGATCATCTCTCTTATGTTCCTGCTTGATTTGGGTTAGATCAACTTCCATGGCCACCAAAAAGTATCCTACTGCGCACGTTAGCTGCTGCCTTTGAATTGAATGAGTTTAATAAAATTACAAATGAGAAAGATATAGCAACTTAGATCTGTTCTTATAATGAGGGGGCCAGCAATGTTTGACTTGTATGTATATACGTTTTCTTTCATTCAATATTTCCTTAATTAATAATCAAATATATATGAAAAAATGTCAATCCCCAATTGCATGCCATCACCTAAAAATTATTTTACTGCTACTAGTCTCATTTTTCTATCCACAAACATGACTTAATTAGCTTTTTTTTTTTAACTAAAAAATATAAATATAATTATTAAATATATAAATTAATATCCATCGATCGATCTAATCTTTTGATAATCAGTGCAGATTTTTTATCCAATCTATGTTTGATAGGAGCCCAAAACACATACAGGGTGATTTTGAATATATATTTTTATTTATTTTGATATATAAATAGTTTATAAATTTTAAAACAAGAATAAGTTGATTTTTTTCTATTTGTGTTAGTTTATTTTAACAATAAATAATTCTATATTAATTTACTATTAAACTACACCAATACATTATTAGGAATTAATTAAACCGGCCACACACATAGTCTTTATATAAGAGTAGCTTATGATGATAGTCTTATGTAAATTTAAACAAATTAATAGCCCACTATATATTGTATGCAATGTCACCGAAAACCCTATGTTTTATATATACCCAATTCTTTCATAGTTATTTTTTCCGTGTATATGTGATGCGTTTATATATTGTAGCAAGATCAATATATATAATGTGACATGTATGAAGATGAATAAACTAAAATTAATAGAGAATCGAACTAAAATGTAATATAGTTTTGGTAGAGGGAGAGATAATAATTAATTACAATTAATAATCAATAATTAATAAAAAATAGATCAGTTGTGAATCAAGAACTTGAAGAATTCAACTTCAACGTTTAGGTCTTTTAGATTATGGATGTTAGACCCGCAAGAAACGGGCCTATTTGCTGACTGCAAATGTATTTTTTATTTAGTTATTTATTTATTAGTTTATAGCCAATTAACAGCTACAAATCATATGGTTGAAGTTTCCTCCATACAAAAGTCAAATATACAAATTAATAAAATAAATAATTCAATGATCGGCGCGGTCAGAGTTACGTCACCGTCGTTTTTGTTTTAATTTCCGATGGTAGGAATTAGGGTTTCGGCTTCATACGCAAGTCAAGTTAAGAAAAGGATCCAACTCAAAACAGACTGTTTTTTTTTTTTTAATTATTACTTATTTATTTATTTATTTTTTATTCTTTGGTCTTTGTATTTGACTTCTTTTAACCTTTTACACGCCTTTTGCTTCGTTTTCCTTCCTTTTTAAAATCATTACATATATATTTGTAGATACTTCGACTCATTATTGATAATAAAATGGATAATTTAATTAATACACGTGAATATATACTACACGAAAAACCACGTTTAGAAACGACAAATATCCTCGTTATAGCTCCAAGATATCATCGCTATACCCTTTAACGATGACATGTTGTCGCCATTATGCCGTCTCTCTGATTCGTCGCAATTGCCCGGACAAGTCGTCGCAACTGCTGTCATCACTATAGGGCAAAATTTAAAATTGAAATTTTCTTTTCATTTAAATTATTAAAATGATTTTTCACGTAAAATAAAAAAAAAAACAAAATAAATTAAACCCATCAAAAAATAATATTTAATATGAACTTATTATTATTTATCCATACAAGCTATAGCGACGACAAATCGTCGGTACTGCCGAATTTAAAAAAATTAGTTTTTTTTAATTTATTAGTTTTTTCCTGATTTTATCTTCTCATGCAATCTGCTATATAATCCAAATGCCTGGTAAAATTACCACAAAACAAAGTTAGATGCCTTCGAATTCGACCGGTATGACGATTATCCTAATACAAATACAAATCCATGTTTATAACTACAAATCCAAATTAAAATTCGACGACAAACTAAAGCAAGATACATCCATATGCAACCAATCTTGTTTTATCAAAGTACATCCAAACAAAGTGAAATTATATTCACTTTCATCATAGTCTTCATTTATGTCAAAGACAGGAGGGTACGTGTTATCGAACGGGTTGTTGAAAACTTTCAGCCATGAAAGCAGTTCATCTATTTGTTGTTGCAACCTTTGGTTGATTTATTGTTGTTCTTGCCAACGAGCATTTGATTTTAGTAATTCTTCTTGAAAATCCTGACCGTGTGGCGCATACATACTTGAAGCCACGTCGGGGGTTACCCTTTAAACCATTCGGCCAACACCCCGAAGGTGACCATGCCTCTGTCCTAACGACCGTTCAAGAATCTCAACTTCATTAACCGACATATCATCACCATCCGAGCTCAACATATTACAAAACCAAAACTTCAAACACTTAGGACATGCAATTAAAACTTCAAATGGGCCATTATAACCTAAACCCACTTTTAAAGACATATTACACAAAACCAAAACTTCAAACGGGTCAAAATTATCCAAACATACTTTTAAACATTTAGAACATGTAATTACAACTTCAAATGGGCCTTATAACCTAAAATCGCATTCAAAGATATATTACACAAAACCAAAACTCCAAATGGATCAAAATTATCCAAACATACTTTTAAAAACTTAGAACATGTAATTACAACTTCAAATGAGTCATTATAACATAAATCATATTCAAAGACATACAACGCAAAACTAAAACTCTAAACGGGTCAAAATTATCCAAACATACTTTTAAACACTTAGGACATGTAATTACAACTACAAATGGGCCATTATAGCTTAAACCAACATATAAAGACATATTTCACAAAACCAAAACTCCAAACGGGTCAAAATTAACCAAACATACTTATATACACTTAGAACATGCAAATACAACTTCAAATGGGTCACTATAACCTAAACCCACATTCAAAGACATATTACACCAAACCAAAAACCTAAACGGGTTAAAATTATCCTAACCTACTTATAGTAAAAACATGCAATTAAAGCCTCAAACGGGACATTATAACCTAAACTCACATTTAAAGACATATTTGTAGCACCCCAAACCTTTAATACAAGTTATTTTACTCACGAGTGGGTAACAGTTGATTAACTTGTGGGAGGCTGAATAAGAAAGTAGAGGGATGCATATAAACGAACAATGATAGTAAACCGACACAAAATTTATTAAGATTGAGGACAAAGTTCATGAAAATGGAAGTACTCAATGTGAACTGAAAGTTCACGAACTCGAAAGTACTCGAACTTAACTTCATGAACACCATTTCAATAATTTTATTTCGTGAACTTAGCCTATATATAATAGTGCCTCCGGAAGGTGACCACTTTTGGCTGGTGTCATTCTCTTCCAGAGTACTCGAAGTTGGTCAAGCTCTGGAACTACAGAAACAGTTCCAACACATTCAAAAGAGGCAGAAAACGCATGAGAAGCCACAGGAGCGAACTGTAAACAACAGGTAAGTGTCTAGTTTGTGAAAGATGCATTTTTTAGGAAAAATAGAAACTTATGCATAAAAATCGTTCCTTTATGCATAAAAATCGTTCCTTTTTAGTTTCTTGGCGTTGGTAAGACCACTGCGCACCCAGAACTAGCCCCATGAGTTTCAGGTACCTATGATGTTTTACGAATTTATAAGAGTATTCGATTAGTATACGATGGGAACTATATAGCAGTTCACGAACTGTAAGTATACGAAATCAATTTCGTGAACTCAACTTTGTGAACTTGGGTTCGTGAGCATCAGGGAACTCAATTTTGAATACTTTGGGATTTTGTGAACATCAAGGTTGTCGAATACTTTGAGATTTCGAGAACTTTGTCAATTTCGGGAACTTATGCATGTTCTAATACGAGGGCTAGCTACATGATTAATGTGGACTTAGAATAAATTCTAAGTCTTGGAATGAAATGTAATGAGATGATGTGACGCTGTATGTTCTTGATTCCTATCCGAGACAATCCGGTCTAGGAAGCTAAGAGCCACGCTATTACCGGGTGAGTTCTAAATGCCCTATTTTAAACAGTTATTTGCAAACATGTTTAAACACTTACTTGGGCTGACATACATGCTATAATGATGTTATATGATGATATCCTATGATGATGTTATATGATGCTATGCCATGATGAGGTCCTATGATGTCAGGATGATGTTGTTGATGCAATGCCATGATGATGTATGATGATGATGGTATGCTACGATGACGTTATGGGATGATGTGCTATGATGATGATTATATGATGCTATGCCATGATGAGGCCCTATGATATTAGGATGATGTTATTGATGCTATGCTACGATGTGTTTTATGATGGTTGATGTGTTGCAAAACACATCTGTTTTTCCATTTGTTTTTGTTTAATTTCTGTATAGTTTATTCAGTTTTGGATTCTATTTAAGCTGGTGCTTCACAATTTGGTAATTTCATGCTTGCAGGTAATAAACATGCATATTTGGTGCTAAAGTACAAAGAAATGAGCTCCCGGTTGGGCGAGGACGGACCTGGAATAAAAGAAGTCCAAAAACTGAAATCTGGAACCCGTCGAGCTACGCGAAGGCCGGTTGAAACCCTGTCGCGCTACGCGAGAGGTGGGAAAGACCAAAATGCCCTCACTTAAACCCTCGAGCTACGTGACGGATTTGGAGGTAACTGTCGCGCTACGCGACAGACTTAAAATCGCTAGAAAATTAGTTTTAAGCCAAAAAGTCGAAAACCCTAGAGAAGGAGACACTCTTGAACGGCTGGAGGCGACTAGGAGGACGAAGAAAGGCTATTTTCAGGTGAATCGAAGGTTGGGAAGGCTAAGGATTGAAGATTGAAGGCATAGGATCAAGGAATTCGGGTGTTCTTTATTCGGTTTACTTTGTTTCTTTGTTTTCCTTTGATTCCCATGTCTCTCATTTACTTTAAACAGATTATTGATTGTATTCGTATGATGTTTCTTGGCTAATCTTGTAGAACTACCTAGGTTTTGATGATTGCACATGTTTAACATTAGTTTTTATCGGTTTTGGATTATTTGTATGTGATGAACTCATGATGTAACAAACATGGTTTGGATTTTTGGCTGTTTTATGTGTGTCTATGATTGTTTATGGATTGATGATTTACTCCTCGTGTGCCTTGGTGAATGTCTTTCATATAATAGGTGCATGCTAGATCAATTACTGTGTGTTTTTGATTAATGGATGGTTTACTGCGTACGAGTTTACCATATGAGTTATTATCTTGATATAGATACATTAGATGTGCAACCAATCTCGGTAGCCGTGAGGTGAGAGATTGTCGGTTTGTCTAGGGTGTTAGATTTACTAGTTTAGAGACTTTGTGAGAAGATCTTTCTAGTTCGTTTTACATCCATGTTTACCGAATCCAATAGGAAAATCCTAGTTATCCCTTACACCTAGGTGTCTTATGATTATCGCGCCGTGAGGTAGATAGTTCAACAGATAATTCTTAGGTGTTTGAGACTTTCGCGCTGTAAGGTAGATTGTCTAGCGGATACATTTTGAGTATAATTGGATGACCTGTGAGGGAAATCCATTCAACCTGTGGTTTAACGGCTTTTAGGACTCGTAGTTGACAATCCTTGAGAAGGGTCAAGGGTGCTCTAGGTTTCTTTTGAGTTTAGTATTTTAAGATCCCGGTATCACATCATTTCCATTACCGATAGATTCTTTGTTGAACATGTGTAGGATTCATGCCTAGGTAGTGCTCTTTCTTCGTCTGATCTTCGTTTCTATCTTTGCTTCAGTTTGGTGTTTTCTTTTTAGCCTTTCTTTTAGTTATTCTTAGTTTTGTTAGCAAAACCCCCTTCCTTATTAATATTTTATTTAAGTACAAATTTTGTATAGATAAGTCATTTTAGTTTCTAGTTAGTGCTTTCTGTAGAAGTCTTTGGGTTCGATATCCGGACTTACTTTTGCTTTACTAGTTTTGATAGGTTCACTTGCCTGTCAGTAGTTTAGTTTTAGAGAGTCTAGAGTATTACTTAGTGTCTGTAGTTTAGTTTTGATTTTGCTTATTTTTAATTAAGCTACCGCACGACAACAATGGTATGTTATGATGACGATATATGACGATAATGATGTATGATACTATGATAATGGAGACGTTATATGATGCTATCATGATATGGTAAGAGTCGATCGGACTCTAAACACGGTAAGAATCGACCGGACTATAAAAACGGTAGGAGTCGATCGGGCTATAAACACGGTAGGAGTCGATCGGCCTATAAATACAGTAGGAGTCGATCGGCCTATAAATGTGGTAACACTCAATCGGACCATAAACATGTTAAGAGTCAATTCGACTATACACATGGTAAGAGTCAATCGGACTATAAACACGGAGACTTGTGCCGGCATTGCCCACTGTTTACGCTTAGTGACAGTGGTGGCATGATGATTATGAGTTATGTATTATGTATGAGGTGAATACGACGATGTTTCGTGTTAATAAGGTTTTCGCACATTAAATACTTACGATGTTTTAATTAAATTGGAACTCACCAGCGTAAGATGACCTTTTTAGCATATATGTCAGGATGAAAAACAGGTAAGAGGACATAAAGGAGCTCGTGGCACAAGGTTAGAAGATCTAGTGGTTTGCCAAATCTTAGACGATTTTGATATGGACAGTTAAATATATTTTGTTTATGATGAACTACGTTTATTTTCCGCTGTATGTTACGAAAATTTTTGGTTTAATAACTATGAAACGATGATATCAACCAACTCAGAAGGGTACCCGGTTTAGGGCCTTTCAATATTGCACAAAACAACAACTCCAAACGGGTAAAAATTATCCAAACCAAATTTTATACACTTACCCATTGTGTTTTTGCCATCACATTATACAAACCAAAGCTTCCCTTACAATGCATCTCTCTCCATCCTTCAACATGCTTTGCCACGCCAGTTTTTCTTGGACCCGTAAACAATTAAAATATTATTGATGAAAATTCAAATAACTATCAACACATCTTTTGAAAATGCTAAGTTTTCACTTCAGTGGAACACCTTTGCGCATAAGATTATGTCCCATGATAATTTGCATAGAGTTGTTTTGAAGGATTTGCTGAGTTTTCTTGGGACCGTTTCTGGTATGTGGGAGTTGTAAATAGCTGCCTAATGACTCGAACCTAAGCATTTGGGTCCATACCTTTTGGGATTTGTCTTTGCTCTCTCAGTGTCATCATAATCTCCTTACATATCAAATTGTTTCTTGAGCTTTATTATTTGATCTTTAAAGCAGTTTGCACACTCCATTTGGATCTCTTGTTTAATCCCTTCCTAGTGTTGGGAATTAGAGTAACCATTTTGAACTTTAATTAATCATATTAATTATGAAAATCAGATTTTACTAGCGAAAGCATTTAGGTTACAAACCTTTTGCTTCATAAACAAAATTTTCAAAACCAGGAATCCAATTACATGTGAAAAAACATAAAACATCCACAGGGTATTTAGAATTGATCTCAATGAAGAACTCCCAAAAACACCTTGGATCCAATAATTGTCTCGTTAGATGTCCGAATCATGAGCCACGATCTCTATCGTGTATTATTGTAACAACCGTGTGTTCTAAAAACACCTATGGTAGTTCGGATATGGTGGTGGCTTGGTGTGGTGTTGCCGAAAACCCCATGAGAAGGGGAGGGGGCTACGGCTGAAAATAGAGAGGGGGGGAGGGGGATAGTTGTGAATTCTGTGTTAATGTGGTAGGTTGGATCTAGTTTAATAGTCAAAACTAGATCCACTTTTTAAGGAAGCTTTTGAATTTACAAATTCATAATGCTTTTCCAACATTTTATTTACTTAAACTCTTAGTAATTAATCCATTTAATTATTACTCTCTAAGTTTACTAAAGTAACCTTTAATTAAATATCCAAGGTTTTACTAATTAAACTTATCAATTTAATTCTAATTAATTATCACCATAATTAATTCCTCCAATTGTTATTTTTATTATTCCCAAAATAATAATAACAACACCACTTTATAACTCATGAAATTGAATATGTCTAAAACAAATTTTAGACATAATCTCATTACTATCTTCCAAGGTGTAACTCTTTGGATTGTACCCCGATAGTAACGTTGATATTATCAATGATCGGACATCACATATCCAACAGACTCCCACTTGGATGATTCATCATATAAGTGTTTCAACGTATACAGTGTTGGAAACCTAGCTGTATCACGTACGCTGCCCCTAGCAGGGTATCACTTCTAAAGTCAACTAAACTCTTTAGTTTAAGTAACTCTTTAATTAACTAACAATTATAGCCATTGTAAGATTTATCTATTTACTCTTTCTAGGTGATATTCTTTGAACATGAGACATGGATCACATTTCATTCTCATATGTTGTTCAAACATTCTGGTTTGCGTTCTCTAATATAAAATGTTCTAACAAACTACTCTTAGTTTGAGCACAACCATGGATTTATACCTTAAATTAACGAGGGAGCCTGTATATCATCTCTTAATTATATAACAGTATAGAATCCCTTTGGCACCATACAACTCCCACTTAGCTTCATAACCATTCCCAATCAATATCCTACTACTGCTCATTTTCAAAATAATGTTAGATAATATCAAAGAACGACCTTAGACTAATGTCAGTTCTAGTATAATCCTTAGGTCTCAAGATATATATAGATCACACCATATTCAAAAATTCTTTTGACAATGATCCATGAAGAACGTTTTGAAACGAGTTACGTCCGACATCATTCTCTAATGTATGCATATGAATCTTGGTCCTTAACCCTTTGTGCTTTTATCTTATAAACTAACCAAGAATTCAAGTAGTCTTAGTCAGATTGATTCACATGAATCTGATATACTATGGACATTTATATTCAAGGATACTAAAACGTACAAAATATCGAATATAGAAACATTATTAATTATGCATTTAACCATTAAATCAAAATAAATATCTAATGTAACTTTATTTCGGAAGCACCCAAATACTAAATACAGATCAAATCCAATCACAAGACAACCTAAGACCTATCTTCTCAAAATGTTTCTCGTGTTTAGACAGAGGCATAGGCTTAGTAAAGGGATCTGCTAGATTTTGATATGTGTGAATTTTGTCTATCTTGATGTCTCCCCTTTCCACTACTTCTCATATGTAGTGAAACTGTCTGAGTATGTGCTTTGACCTATGATGTGACCTTGGTTCCTTTGCCTGAGCTATGGCACCAGTGTTGTCACATAATATCTCTATTGGTTTCATAATATTCGGAACCACAACGAGATCAGTCACGAAATTATTCATCCAAGCAGCTTCTTTGCAGCTTCTGAAGCAGCAATGTATTCAGAATCTGTCTTGGATTTAGCAACAACACTTTGTTTTAAGATCCTCCAAGTGATAGCTCCACCATTGAGGGTAAAAACATACCCCGATTATGATTGAGAATCATCTCGATCTGTTTGGAAGCTAGCGTCAGTGTAACACCTTACAGATAGCTCTTCTTCCAATCCTCCATATATCAAGAACATGTCTTTAGTTCTTCGCAAGTACTTTAATATGTTCTTCACAATAGCCCAATGACTTTCACCGATTTTGCTAGTATATGCTTGTTATACTCAAAGGAAATGATACATCATGTCTAGTACATAACATGGCATACATAATTGAACCAATTGCAGAAGCATATTGAATTCTTTCAATTTTCTTCTTCTCCTCATTTGTTTTAGGAGATTGGCTAATACTGAGTATTGTACCATATGGCACGGGTAAGGTTCCTCTTTTGGAATCTTGCATTGAGAAACGTGTAAGAACTTTATCAATGTATGTACTATGACTTCACCCAATGAGTAATTTAGATCTATCTATATAGATCTTTATTCCAAGAATATAAGCGGCATCGTCGAGATCTTTCATTGTGAAACATTTACCTAACCAAGATTTTACATCTTTTAGCATAAGTATGTTGTTTCCAATTATTAGTATGTCATCTATATACAAGATCAGAAAAGCAACACAACTTTCACTTGCTTTCTTGTAAACACAAGGTTCCTCTTCGTTCTTGATAAAACCAAACTCTTTGATTTTCTGATCAAAACGAATGTTCCAACTCCGAGATGCTTGTTTTAGTCCATAAATGGATCTATTCAACTTACAAACCTTATTACAATTCTTTGAATCTACAAAACCTTCAGGTTGCACCATATAGACATCTTCAGTATGATGTCCATTTAGAAATGCGGTTTTGACATCCATCTGCTATATTTCATAGTCGACGTCATAATATGCAGCTATGGCTAATAAAATCCTAATTGATTTAACCGTGACTACTGGTGAGAAGGTTTCTTCAAAATCAACACCTAGAGTTTGTGTGAACCCTTCTGCTACTAGCCTGGCTTTGTAGGTTTGCACATTTCCATCCATGTCTGTCTTCTTTTTGAAGATCCATTTACATCCTACAGCCCGACACTTGGGAGGAAGTTCAACCAAGTCCCATACATGGTTTTCATACATGGATTGCTTCTCTGCATTCATAGCATCCAACCATTTTGTGAATTCTGTATGCATAATGGCATATTTATAAGAAATAGGTTCAACTTGATCAATAACCAAGCTGTAGACATTTCCATGAAGTCAAATAAAAAAGAACTAAGTACTATATTTTACTTTCATGTGGAAACGTAACGAAGCCTTTATCATTATGCGTGGATAATACCTTTTCTTCCACTTCTAGTTTCTATGTTAATAGGGTTGGGACTTCTTCTTTTTTCAACGGCAACAAAAAGTCTTCGTCGTATGTGGGTTTTTCAGAGTGTTTTATTGTTAAGTATAGTCATGATTTTTTCTATGAATCTGTCTATTCAGCAAATAAATAGCAGTTATGTCTATCAATATGTATGGTCTTGGATTATCAATAATGATTTTTCTTTAGAATTCGGATACTTGATCTATCCACTAACTTCTATTATGTCAATATTACTCACTACTGTTGGAATTATGGTTCTGATTTATAGTGATAATTATATGTCTCATGATCATGGATATTTGAGAATTTTTGCTTATAGGAGTTTTTTAGTACTTCCATGTTGGGATGAGTTACTAGTTCAAATTCGATACAAATTTATTGTCACACCCCGCCGTCAGCGGAAACACGGGAGATGCGACGAAACTGTATATCAAGAACTCATTGAATATGAGAGAATGCTAGTCCTTCTGCTTAAGTGTAAGGTTTATATCTAGCCTTAGATTAGTACCTGAAATACATGCAAAAACAAGTGTCAACTAAAAAGTTGGTGAGTTCGTAGAGTTTAAGTAATAGTGTCTGCCATCCAGGCACGAGTAATAAGTTTAAATCAAAACTCAGTAGTATCATCAATCCCAAGATATGTTGGCCATTCCAGGCACGAGTAAAATGTTTCAATAGAAATCCAGTAGGATCATCAATCCTAAAATGTTTCAACAAAAATCAAGTAGGATCATCAGTCCCATAGTGTTTCAATAAAAATCCAGTAGGATCATCAATTCCATAATGTTATGCTATCATTAATATGTTAAGCCATAAGTGTGAATGGATGCAATCTACATGAGTCCACAACCAAGCCTATGACTGATTGCCCTTGTTTTTGATCTCATGATCACCGAACTCATCCCAAGTTCAAAGTATACAATAGAGTTAGAAATATTCATCCACCGTATTGGCCTCATCATTGGGTGACTGTAGCTAGCAAGACCACCCGATAGGTGAATGGGTTGTCAACCAAGATAGCACTATCCAATATATCCCCTGGCTCAGACCCATGAGTTAATGGTTGCATCTAGGCATAAATAAAAGGGACTTACAATAGAATAACAAACCTCATGCAATCTACATCCGGCTAACTTATGTTCCAACATTAACACATTTAGCATAGTAATGAAAACCTTTTAAGTATCATAATAGAAAAGCAAAGTATTGTAGCATGTATTTCCCCTAAAATATGTAAAAAGTAAAAGGGGCTACGAATACTCACAGTGTGTATAGCAATGGAACCCATGTCCATGTGTGATGATAACCAAAGAGAGTAAACATAGTCAGCACATAAGTGCTAATCAACTATGTATGTTTGATAAAGTGTAGCGTTTCCCAATCAAATGAAATATATGTTCCTGTTTGCAAATCAAACGTGTATCAATAATCAATACCCACTATCTTGTTTCATGTGCCTACTTGACACAACTGTCTCATGTGTTGTAACGGGTCCTCACATATGTTAAATTTGATTAACCGAAGACTTTTTGTTTACGTATGTTACTTTCGATTAATCATGTATACCCCTTTAATATTCGATTATATATTTAATCGAACGTGTTTATACTTGATATGTTTAAATGCGCATATAAAATATTAATTATCAAACTTGATAATTATTGTTAATACATATGTAACTTTGTTGAATAATTATTTCATGATTAAAATAAAGATACTTACAAGGTTCTAACTTATATAGGTGTCATACGTTGTAACGATGTTTATTGTATCCAAAACGTGTTTATTACGTACAAATCGTTATTATATACAAGCAATTATCTCATTTATTTGTATTTATTGTAATTTGATGATTTATATATACGCAAAATATGTTTGAAAATGTTAGTTGAATCAGTAGTCATAAGATCCAAATATAGGGTTTTAAGATCGGGTTATCAATATAAACATATATTATATGAAATCCCATTTTATCAAATGTACTTGAACACATTTATTCACGTAGTTACACATTGTTTATTTGAACGTGTTTAACCCTTAGGTTTATATAAAATGATTATTCAAAAAATCCAACGTTACAATTTCTAATATTTGTGAAACATATAGTTTTAGACCAACACGTCAATAACTGCACGGTTATTTATACTTTTATTTACGGTTTACTATTATTATTCGAAATCGTTTTCTTAATAATTAATATTCGTTTATAGTTGAGGTTAGCCAACCATATTATCAAATAAATTTTCGGTTAATAACAAACGTATTTGTCACAATTGTGCTAATATAGTCATTCGCCGACCGATTGTTTATTAATATATTTGTATTTTATTAAATGTTAGATGACGTTAAATTATATAATTATTATCAATCATATTCGTCCACTTTTAGTCATGTAATAAATACTGAAAGATTTTAGATTTAATATGGTAGAGGTTAGTGTGCGGGTCTACCTTCTGGTTCGGTTCGCCTTCGCGAACTCATTTTGATAATCGGATACCAGATTAGAGATCTGAATACGTCTCTAGTCTCTTTTTCGCATCACGAATTCATTTACTCTAACATTTCCTGTTTCACAACCTGAACACCTTTGTGGACTTGTTCTCGTGTCACAAGTTCATCCAGCCTCGCTAAAGTTGTGGTTAACCAGATCTGAACTTGGCTGATCGTTTGATCAACATAGTTCGAGCTAACCAGGTTTCATCATTGTTGACCGAAACCCAAAGTTGCTGGGAAACGACCCGCACGACTTCATTTCAGCAGATTTGACGGGTACCGTCACTCTATTTCCACCGATGGTTGCTCCACCTTTGACAGCCGGTTCTGAGTACTTGGAAACAACCCAAACACTCTCGGGGCTCTCGGATCTGACCCATCCCGGTTGTATCTAGTGGCTAACTATTAACAATAACAACCATCACCAATCTTGACCAACCCATAACCCATAACCGATCTGTGCATCTACTGATCATCACCTAAAGCTTAATGATATGGACCCAAAAGGAAAGAAAATCTGGTGTGTATGTCAACAAACACCACGAAACCATCGTCAAGGGTTGCTGCCATAAATCGTGGATGACGTCACAAGGGCCACCGGAAAGTGAGATGAGCTGGTCGCCTGAGAAAGGGAAGTTGTCGCTTCTCTTTTTTTTTGTTAGTGTCTTGATCGCACAAACCCACACACAGTTTGTGTGGGTGACGACCGAACAGAGACGGGGAGTAGAGGAGCTGCGTTCATGGCTGAAGGAGGAAGCTGCACCTGTGTTTTTGTCGAGGGTAGCTGAAGAACAGCCTGAGCGACGTCGGGTTGGTGCCAGCGAGGAGCGGGGTGGATGCGCTATGTGTGTGGAGACTTGCCGGAGAAGAGGAGTGTTACTCCTGATCAGGATAAGGCGCACACACAATGTGTTGGTGTGTGTGACAGCTAGAACTTATGGGGTGATGTAGGTGGCAGGAGATGAGCGTTCGCCCGTGGAGGGGCTGCTAGGCACGACTGAGAGTGGTGGTGGGAGGAGCCACCGGCTTTCCTTTTCGTTTTTGTTGTTGTCCGATCAAGAATAATCACACAAAACAGTGTGAGGTGTGTAAATGGCTGGGTCAAGAAAGGGACGAAGAGAATAACATGCTTTTATACTTATGGTTTGGTGTAGGTGAAAATACCCTAAGTCAGTCTGTATCGCGTGTAACCCACGTATTAACCGCGTAGTGAACATGTTCGACCCACGTTTCTTACTCCTGATTACTATTTCGTGACTGTAGTATTTTAAGAATGACACAACATTCTCGTAAATTATATTTTTGTTCGTCGAATAAAAATTAATTTAGTGAATAGGCAAGTTTAAACTATTAACTCTACCTGTCTAACAGTTTAATCGTTTTAGATTACCTCCGAATTTGAAATTTAATAATAATAATAATAACAATACTGTTACTATTGTTTAATCTAAGAACTCAATTATCGAGTTTTGATAATAATTGATCATCGAACGTTAATAAATAATTCGTCTGTTTCCCTTCGAAACTCCAACTAATTATGTACTTGTTCATTAGGAAAGTCTGTAAGTTTAACTGACTTATCTTGATAGATTGGGCCTTAGTCAAGCCCGAGTTCTTATTGGGCCTCATTGGGCTTGATTGGGCCTACCAGTTAATTATAATTTATTATCGAATTTCAACAGTCGTTACATTTATATTTTTTGGGAATTGGTTGGAATGTGTTCGTATCTATTAATAGGATTTTGGTTCACATGACCTATTGCAGCAAAGGCCTGTCAAAAAGCATTTGTAACTAATCGTGTTGGTGATTTTTGTTTATTATTAGGCATTTTAGGGTTTTATTGGATAACGGGGAGTTTCAAATTTCGTAATTTATTCCAAATATTCAATAACATGATTTCTAATAATGAGGTCAATTTTCTATTTGTTGCTTTGTGATGTTTGGAGTTCTATCCATCTCTTAAGTTCTTTAGTGGGATTCTAGAAATAAATGTTGGATTTGAATTTGGTTGAGTTATTGAATGATTTGATGATGATTTTGGTACACTCTCTCATTCGGCCAAGTACTTGTCTTTGGTCATGATACTTAGGTCAGATCTTGGTCTAAACGGCTGAATACATAGATTGGAAGCTAGCAAACTCAAAAATGGGAACCGAATGTATGCATGGGGTGCATGGTTAGTTTACGTAATGTGTGCATGGAAATTTAATTTGTGTGTGTATACATGGGAAATCTAAGAATCAAGTAGGGAGTGTAACAAAGTAAGGGTTTTTCATAGTAACAATGGGGCTTAACCTTGGATAGGGGTTGGTTTAAGACACAAGAGCTTAGTTTAAAGACATCATGAATTAGGGTTTTCAACTAAGGAAAACAAGTTGTAAATCCCTTATGTTATGGATTTATAATGCGAATACTTATATAAGCAAGGATTGAACTACAACATGAATGTTGTAGTCATCCTTTTAGTCTAATACAATCGGATTCTATTAAGCTAAACTATTAATATTATAGTGAGGAGTACACTATGGATCAAGACAATGACTAAGAATAAGGATGTTGACTTCACAACCAACATCCAACACTTAGACATTTCATGGAGTATATAGTTACTTTAGGTAGTTTTTGAAACTATCTAGGTTGTATTATACAAAGAGTTGATGAAAAATCATGAACAATCAAGGCCTAGTAATGGGCCCGAGGTTAATCAAATGTGATTAACCCAAGGCCATCAAGTTAATTATACTTTTCTCTTAAATAAATTATGTTTTTAATAAAAGAAAATTTAAATTATAAACCTTATTAAATTAAATTAAATAATTTTAAACCAAGGTTTAACTACCATGAATTAATTTAATGCTCTAATTAAAGACTTATAATAAATTGAACATAAGCCTTATCTAATTAAGGTTTAAATGTGGTTAATGATGGGGTAAAGGGGTAACTTATGGGTAATGTGTTTAGACTAGTTAGAAGGAATTCTAGAAACACATTAGTAACATAGGACACTTAGTTGCACACAAAGACCAAAAAACCATAGTTGCGTCCATTATAAATACTTATCGTGTACGAATCTATTAAAACAAATCAGGGACTGAAGAAACATAGTCTACAAGCAACAAGAGCGCATTATCTGTTGTGGTTTCATTCTTAGCAACACAGGTGAGTTCATTGCCCCTTTTCTAAACATTTTTGTTTTCAAACGCGGGGCTGAGAAGCATGCGTAAACCTTTTTGTTTAAATATGTTTTACGTAAATGCTTTACTTAATGTATTTTTTATATATACATGTTTATACTCCTACACTCACGTCTAGGTATATGTTATGCAGGATAATCTAATGAATTAATTAATTACTCTTATGAGTAATACCTTAATTCTAAAACTCTAAAACAAACACTTAGTCCATCAATATTCAAATTCTCAGAATCTAAACTTGAAGTGAAACCAAGGGAATCAAAGCTAAGGATCAAATTCTAAGGAATCTAATTCAGTGTATGATCAGTAAAACTAAGGATCCTATTCTAGAATCTGAAATCATTGTGGAAATCATGGAAATTCTAAAGATCAGAATTAAGAGAAATCAAGGGAATCATAACCGTGTGTGAATCAATGAAATAATGAAATCATTAATATCTAATGAAATCATTAATGTGTAAGCTAAGGTGGATGTCAGTTGTATGTAAATCAAGACCACGTGTAACACACAGAAAGTCCCGTCATAAATAGTAGACTCTTGTAGTCAAGCTATATGGGCATAACTCAAACAATCAAACGAAATCAAGAGAATAAAGGTGATCAAAATCAAAGGATATCCTAAAGTCCTGACATGTACAGTAGGCCTATGGGTCAAGCTGATATGGGCAAAACCTAAAGTCCCGACAGAAACAGTAGACCTTAAAGGTCAAGCTGATATGGGCAAATCTTGAAAGTCCCGACGCATACAGGTAGACTCATCTTGGGTCATGCTTGATATGGGCCACGTGTGAGACAGTACATCTTGGACACCACCATCAACTAAGTCTAAATGATTGAGTCAAACAAGACCCAATCATCATGTCTTTGTTGTAAATAAATGATTAATTATTGATTTAATTAAGCATTTAATATTATATTTCTACAAGTGTTATGGGTAATCATGAATACATGGTGAACTCAAGAAATCGGTGATATTTCAATTTGCGGAAAGTCAAACTTTAAAATGAAGATGGGTGGTGGGTAAAACGCTTAATTATCATTAACAGCAATGTCCTATGTGGCTTAGTATGTGGTGGGATGGCGTCTGGGTGGGTTGTAGGCTCGACCCTTTCGTATGCCCTATACATAAGCATACCGAGTTGGATGACACATGTGATGTTAATGAGATTAAGGGTGGTTACCAAAGAGGTTGCAAATGATATCATGTGCATGTTGGAAACTTTTAAACAGATTATTTAAAAATATGATGAAATGGAAACGGGTGGTAGGTAAGACACTTAATTATCATTAACAGCATGTCCTATGTGGCTTAGTATGTGGTGGGATGGCGTCTGGGCGGGTTGTAGGCTCGACCCTTTCGTATGCCCTATATATAAGCATACCGAGTCGGATGATACAGGTGATGTTATTGAGGTTAAGGTTGTTATCGAAGAGGTTGTTAAATGCTAATGTAAGCGTGTTTTGAACTTACATACGAAATGCTTGAAACTAGGTTGGAAGTGGAACTGAATGGTAGGTAAAACGCTTAATTATCATTAACAACAATGTCATATGTGGTTTAGTATGTGGTTGGATGGCGTCTGGGCGGGTTGTAGGCTCGACCCTTTCGTATGCCCTATATATAAGCATACCGAGCTGGATATTACAGGTGATGTTAATGAGGTTAAGGTTGCTACCGAGAAGGTTTGCAAAACTATTTTTCAAATACTGAACTATATGAACTCACCAACCATTGTGTTGACTTTGTTTTCTTTCATTCTTTCTCAGGTGATGTACAGGACTAAGCTAAGGTTTTAGGAATGCATACTAGGATGCCAGTTAGAGGACCTAGTAGTTTTTGGAAAGCACATATTTTTTTGATGATAGTGAATCACTTTTGATATCTTGTACGGTTACAAGATAGTAAACTTATGATTCATTTGTTAGATTTACTCGGTTAAATTATCAAACGTTGACAATTGTAATTTAACTATGTAAATTTAGTTTAATGTCATTGTGCTTTAGTTATTCTCAACATTGATGCAATGTAAACAATCTGATCATCACGATTATCACTCCCGATATCGCGCCCCAGGAACCTTCCGCCCGACGGGACACACGATCCGGCCCGTCGGCTCGGGGTGTGACATTGATAGATGCGGAAATTCTATCAACTATATTTGTAAAATAGTATGAAACAAAATACTGAAAACAATTGTAAATTCAAGATCAAAGTATATTGCATTCAACTGTTAAGTTTACAACACTTAGCTCAAGAACTCACTCGTGATTTGCTAACTAACAAGTGAACGTATTTATACTAAGACCTACAGCTGTATCCTTGTAGGAATACACGGCTGGACAAAACACTAGAAACAAACGTATGCTAAATCTAGTATCTGTTATGGTCTTGATAGGCCAAGCCATATTAATTACAATTAATACAAAAGACTTCATTGACTTTTACAATAAATACCTAAACAACAAAATGCGTTAACAGGTTAGTATCTTTGTAGTCTGACAAATCTTCTTTGTTGCTGACTAACATCGGAATGTCTTCTCTGTTATTCTGAAGGTGAGAAAGCAGCTCTGATTATTTCCATAAGTATCGAGAATCTTTGTCAGAGAGAAAGTCTTTGGAAGTCTTTGTCTTGGGAACCACTGTTGATCGGAAGCACTGATAATCGATCGGAAGCACTGATCGATTTGAACCTTTACGCACTGAATAGGGAACCGGAAGCTTTCAGTGGAATAGAATTATCCTTCGGAAGAAATGGTTCTTTCGAAGGTTACTTCTTACCTCTCAGTGGTTGTATATCTTCCGAAAGTTCACGACTTGATCCAGAGATGTTTTGGTGCGCATCAGCCTTAAAGGTCCTTACAACACCCAAACACCACAAGACACAAAATCCACCCGAACACCACAAACCACCATCACCTCAACCCAAACATACCTCACCACCTCAAACTCCTAGACCTATTCACTTCTCCTAACCTCCATCCCCACCTAAAGCAAAGGATGATAAGGAAAAGGATCCAATGGACAACCCATCTCCCTATATGCCTGATTTGTTCCTATTAACCTGGAGTGACTACAGGAAAGAGTGCTCGTCTTAGAACAAGACTCTGCTACAAAGACTATGATCATTGACAATCTTAGGGAAGAAATGATCAAATTTACTAAGCACATCAACAGGCAAAGAAAAGATATCAGCTTTCTGAAGAAAGTGAATGCTGGATTGAGAAAAAAGATTGATGCTCTTAAGGGAGCTAAGCCTACCGAAGATGAAAAGAAAGATGAGGATGAACAAGAAAAGAAAGATGAGGAGGAGGAGAAGAAAGATGAATATGAGCATAAAGATGATGACTAGAAAGATGGTGATGATAACGGTGACAACGATTACAATGGAGATGCTCAAGGCAAAAAGGATGACAAGCCTGATGATGACTATGGAGGTGATAATCAAGGAAATCCTTCCTCCAGCAAACCTATAGAAGAATATGATGATTTATTCGGTGATCTTCCTGAAGACTTTCATTTTGAGGGGCTTGGAGAGGAGATGAAGAATGAAGGCTTTGGGGATATGTTCAAAGATGTAACTTTGGATTTAGTATTTGAGGCCATTTGTGATTAGGAACGTGGAGAGTTGCCCGGATCTTCCTTAGGAGCATCTTAGGAAGACGAACCAAAGAACATTATACTCGGGAACATCTCCACTGATCCATATATAGACTATTTGTATGCTCAAAAATATTTTGATTCTCTCAGAAAGGAAGTCACCCCTCTAGGCTCCTTTATTGAGAGTTGGTTCGATAAGAAATGGGATTGGACACCAGCTCCTTTTGAAGTACAGAAAACTTGGATTGCTCCAGGACCTGATGATGATGTGTAGAAAGTTGAGCACACCTACACTGCTAGCTCCAAGGACTTATTTGTTGTCTGCAACGATAGATCCAGAGTCGTTTGCTAGATGTACGATAAGGAGAAGTAGTTGTATTTGTTGAAGATATTCAACGAAAACTGGAGTACTTCAAAAGGCCGCAGGATTTCTGTTCACTGCCAAAGATTGATCTGAGGAGCATCAACAACATTGTATTCAAGAATATGTCTGAAGACAATCAGGCCGATCTGATTGCCAAGTAAAGATCAGTGTGACAAGACCTTCCCAGTTATGAAGTCAGCTAAAGGGAGAAGATTCACCTCCAAATACATTATGGATCTTGTCATGAAGCAACCTTGGGTCTATACGAAGTATCCACCTCCCAACACAGAGAAAGCAGTCCCAGTTCATATGAGGGTTCCCGATAACACACTCAAGGACTTCCAGTTTTGGTATTTTGAAGAAATTACATTTGGAGTAGTTATCGTGCGTGATTCAGATGATTATTTTATTCTAGACCCCATGGGCCTGCTCAAGTTCGGGAAAGATGATATGATCGTGCTGCACAAGAACCTCATTCGCACCTATGGTGGATATGACCGGAAGCCAAGCCTTTCACAAAGGTAGTTGTATTAGCTATAGCTCACAAGTTAAACGCTGGAGCCGGTCCTCATCTTGCTACACTTGCTATCGATTGATTTCATCAGTCTAGGGAGAGTTTGTAGAGCCTAACGAGAACACAAAGACTTACAAAATCAACTCCAGACAAGATGAAGACCAAGTTTTGTATTTTTGTGTACTTTATTGTTCGTGTACTTTAATTTTCGAGTACCTTCGATTTCAAGTACATAGGAAAACGTGTACTCCCAGACCAGTATAAATAGACGTACAATATATTGGTCTAGGGTTGGAATCCTGATGTAGACTACTTATAGACGCATTGAAGCTGTATCTGTAAAATTCACAACTTTTGAATAGAAATTAACTTTTCTATCTTATTTGTATCTTCTATTTTGGATTTTGCACTTAATAGAGGGATTTCGTGCTAATTTCAAGGATAAACCTTGGATCTTGATCCAGCTTGGGACCTACAAAGACATTTGGATACCCCGATCTGTTTATAACAATAACATGTAATTCAATGTGGCAAGAGATTGTCTGGTCTTTAACAGGAAAGGGTGTCAATGCAGATGATAGACCTGATCCTTTATGCAAAATGTTCAAAATAAAACTTGATGAAATTATTCAAGATTTCAAAAAGAAAAAAGTATTTGAAGAGGTAAAATCAGGTAATATATATATATATATATATATATGATTTCTTATATTTTATTAAATTGAAAAGTAAACTAAAACAATTTATTAAATTGAAATAATAGATTTGATTTATTATATTTTAAAACTTTGCAGTTGTTTATACAGTTGTATTTCAAAAGCGTGGCCTGCTTCATGCTCATATATGTCTTTTCTTAGACTCTTCTTATAAATTCCCCTGCTCAAGAGATGTTCATCGCGTAATATCTGCAGAGATTCCTGACAATCAAAATGATCAAGAACTGTACGAACATGTGAGTCTGTTTATGATTCATGGGTCGTGTGGGGTAGATAATCCAAGTTGCCCATGTATGATTCAAAATAAGTGTTTTAAAGGATTTCCAAAGCCATTTGCAAATCATACTTCTCTTGATAACAAAGGTTATCCAGTTTACAGAGGACGAGATACTGGACATTTTGTCTGATTACGCAAACTCCACTAATTTCTCGTTTACTCTTAAGTCTATCCTTGTGAAGGATAAGCTCAACAACTCCAACTTCATGGATTGGTAACGTAACCTGACAATTGTTCTCAGGGATGGCAACAAGTTGTATGTCCTTGAGACATCAATCCCAGAAGAACCTGTGAATGCTACGGGTGCAGCTCGTAAAGCTTATGACAAGCATGTTGATGATTTTATCAAGGTTCCTTGCTTGATGCTTGCTTCCATGATTCCAGAACTCCAAAATAGCCTGGAACACATGAAGGAATATAAGATGATTCAGCATTTGCTGGAAATATTTCAGCAACAAAGTCGGCATGAACGCTTTGAAGTGATAAGATCACTCTTGGATTGTCGCATGCAAGAAGGTTATTATGTTAGTACTCATGTACTAAAGATAAAGGGTTTCATTGGTCATCTAGCATGTATTGAGTCTCCACTGACAAATGAATTAGTTGGGGATATAATCCTCAATTCATTGCCCAAGTCATATGACTAGGTCACTTTGAACTATAATATTAATGCTTGGAACAAGACCATCCCAGAGATGCATATGATGCTAAAAACTGCTGGGTTGAACATGCTAAGATCTAACAAAGCTAGTTGCATACTGCTAGTCAAGGAGGGTCGAGTTGAGAAATACAAAGGATCTAAATACTTTCATTGTGATGAAACTGGGCATTGGAGGAGGAACTACCCCAAATACCTGATTGAGATAAAGTAGAAGAAGGGTTCTACTGCAAGCATCTCAGGTATTTTCGTTATGAAAATCTTCTCTTTTTCTAGCAAATCCTTGGTGTGTTGACACCGGATGTGGTCCTCACATATGTAATCATCTGCAGGGACTAACGAAGGTTAAGAATCTGAAAATAGACAACATGGAACTCCATGTGAGAAATGGACAAAAGGTTGCAGTCAAGGTACTAGGAGAATATGTTCTCTTACTTCCAAATGGTTTAGAACTTGTTTTGAACAATGTTTGTTTCATTCCAAGTTTGACTAAGAATATCATTTCAGTTTCTGCTTTGTGTGAACATGGTTTTAAGTATGCTTTTGATGACAATGGTTATTTATCTGCATATTTGAATGATATGTTTTATTTTTATGCAAAGTCACATAATGGAATCTCTAAGATAGATGTCCATAGAAATAACAAAATATCCAACATCTTCAATAAAAGTATGAAATTGGATTTCAATGATACGCACTTATGGCATTGTCTACTTGGACACATTAACAAGAATCGCATCAACAAACTCCAAAACTCAGGAATACTAGATTCAACAGGTTCAGAATCATTTGATGAATGCGAATCACGTTTAAGTGGAAAGTTGACTAACCAACCCTTTAATGGGATTAGTCAAAAGGCCAAGGATCTGATTAAAATCATACATTCAGATGTATGTGGCCCATTCAGAACCACTACTAGAAATAGAGAAAGGTACTTTGTTACATTTACTGATGAACTCAGTAGATATGGTTATGTTTATCTCATAAAGCATAAACATGAAACGTTTGAAATGTTATAGCGATGCCAAAAAGAAGTACAGAACCAGTTGGGAAGAATTATTAAGATACTTCGATCGGATCGAGGAGGTGAATATCTCAGTCAAGAATTTGATGAACAACTAATGAATTGTGGAATTGTTTAACAACTCACTCCACCTAGAACACCACAATTAAGCGGTGTATCTGAAAGGAGAAATCGAAATCTATTAGATATGGTTCGATCAATGATGTGTCGTACAAACTTACCTCCCAACATTTGGAGTTTTGCTGGCCGAAAGGGTCCCTAGCCGAACCAGGATTAGCCGACAGAATGAAGCATGGGCCGATCGAATGAAGACTTGGCCGAAGGAACCTAAGCCTAAGCCGATTGGGTCTTGACCGAATAGGGTTCGGCCGAAGGGATTAGAGCCGACCAAATGAGTGGATGGCCGAACGAATGGGGCTGCTTCGACACAAAGGCCATTCGGCCGAAAATAGAAGCTATTCGGCCTGTGTGGCCATTCGGACTGTCGCGGCCAAAGGGGTGCTACCATAGTTTTTAAGCTAATCGACTCAGTATCGAAGTGAGGCTTGTTCCTACACTATCCTAAGGTGTTGTAGTGTGAATCCTATGGTTTGAAAAGGTGTAAAACCGGTTGAAATGGTGTCCGATCAAAGGGTTTCAAAAACCCTAAAAACCGAAGATATATCTTGATTTTAGCTCAAATCGGTTGGATCCAAGCTCAGATCCCTTGTACTTTCATGATCTACAAGTGATAGTGGTTGTTTTGACACCAAGAACTCAAGTTTTCGTGGAGAAATGGAGGAGCTATGGAGGTGAGCTTCTAGAGAGAGAAAGTAGAGAGAGAGAAGAACGAAAATGGTGATGGAGGCTGGTAGGTGGTGGTTGTTGTGGCTTTAGAAATACCCGGTTATGGTCAAGTTCGTTCGGTTCCGCTCGGTTTCGCGTAAAACGTCGAATTTCTTCATTTTCGTAACGAAACGTTACGGTTTAAAAAACAAAGTTTATAAATTTATTTTAGATGGTTATTCCTAGCAAATTAATTAAATATCTTCCGCTTATTTAAATTTTCTGAAAATTATTTAAATTACAGTTTAAATCGAATCTACAGTTGTCGCGCGTATTCGTTCGAATCGTCATCCGTACGAATACGACGATAACTACACTTTTCAATTTGGTTTTCTAATTACTAGACGTCATTCAGAACGTTAAAATTTCATATATATTTGTACAGATCGTCACCTATACGAATAATCCGTCGATTTAGCATTCACGTAACGACATCCATTGTTGTTTTGTTTTGTAAAGCCTCACATACGTTTATACATAATAGAATCCTAAGAATCCATCACATGATGGTTCTGTATTGCCAGGTAATTATCTGACTAATGAACCATAATTCTGAGTTTTGTTTCTGAAATGATTCTAAATCTGGTCTATGATAACCTGATATGCTAGTGATATATGAACAACAACTGAAATGTGTACTTGATTCACTGTTTATGTTACTGTGTTGATCACTGTTCCGGTGACGTTTCCGGCACTGATGTTACAATCAACTTTGTAGAAGATAACTTGTGTAAGTGTTCAGTAGATTACATAACCCGATCCAACAAGTGGTATCAGAGCCTTGGCTCTTTAAATTAAGCAACTAACCATTCTTAAGTTACCAGTTGTTTATCTTCTATAACTCTTTGTTTTTCAACCTATCTCCAAGTCAAATTGTCAACTGTTAGTAAGCATGACACTGAGAATGGTACTCTCAATAAACCTCCCATGTTCACTCCAGATGATTATGATACATGGAAGGTCAGGACTGAGGGTTTCATCAGGAACCAGGAATTTAAACTATGGAAGTCAGTTTGAGGGACCATTCATCCCAACTATTGCTACTGCAGTACTGGTGGTGCACCCGTGCCTAAAGATCCATGTCTATACTCAGATGAGGATTACAAGAAGATGGAGGTGGATTCAAAGGCACTATGGCTGATTCAGATGGCGATCCCAAACTCAATCATCCACGTATTCAAGAAATGCAAGTCTGCAAAGGAGTTGTGGAACTCTTTGCAGCAGATGTACGAGAGGTCAGCAGATGTCAAGGAAAACAAAAAGGACATGCTGAAACAGAAGTTTGAGAACTTCTGCCAAAAAAACAATGAGAAGATGACTTCTTAGTATTTGAGGTATGTCCAACTTGTTGATGAGTTGGTTGCTACAGGAGTAAAGATGGAGAACCAAGATGTTATAAGAAAGTTTCTTAGATCACTTCCACAAGCATGGAACATCTACTCTGTTGCTATTTGTAGAAAAGAGAATCTGAGAACTTTGAAGCTTGGAGAGTTATTTGGTATACTTAGTGCATACCAAATGGAAATTGATGCACAAGAACCCAGACCTACCTCTGCACCCTCAGGTTCAGCCGCCTTATATGCACCGATCCATAATTCTCCATTCCAAAATTATCAACCCATCTATCACTCAAACTCCTCTCCCATCATCACATTTCCAGAAACACCAACCCCTTCATCCTCCCATTCAAACCCATTCTCAAGCTCTACCCCGTGGCTCACCTCAAGCCAGGGAGCTTTTATGGCTGAAGAAACCAATTACTTTCATCTATGCCAGGAGGATTTAGATGAAAATCCTGCTGATGATCTTGAAGAGATGGACATCAATTACCAGATGGCCATGATTTCCTACAGGGCAAAGAAGTCCTATCAAAGAACCTGTAGACAGTTTAGGAAGCACAACATTAAAACCAGGTTTGGTCTAGACAAGTCTAAACTCAAATGTTTTAACTGTCAACAGCTAGGGCACTTTGCCAAAGAGTGTAAATCTCCAAGCTCTCAGCCATTAACATCTGGACAGCCAAACCAAAGAACATCAAGCTCCTCTAATAGTGCAAATGTTGCAGAGCAACACGACTATTCAGATTGGAGCTTTCAAGCTGAGGATGCATCAACATCAAACAATGCCCTGATGGCTAATGACTCAACCTCTACATTCAAGGTAACAGAAGATAAGTGTACTCCTGAATGTTTAGAAAAATTAAAAGCTTATAAACGGTTTAATGCTCAAGTCTACAATGATCTCGAGTCACTACAAGTTGTTAAGGCAAATTTCTTTGAAGCCGAAAGAAATTATAAGGAAAAGATTGAGGAACTGGAAAAGACCATTTCCAGTTTAAAACATGAAAACACTAATAAGCACTGTCAAATAAACAATCTTTTGGAACGACTAACAACTGCCAAAACTGAACTTGTATTGACTGAGTCATACCTACACAAATTTTTGAGTCAAGGTGAAAAATATGAGAAACTCTTTAAAATGAGTGAAATATCTGAGCTGGTCAAGAAAAGAAGGGATGGGTTGGGATATAACAAAATGGAGCCTCCATCTGCCTATACTCCAATGGTGGAGGTTCGATGTAAACCAGAAACTAATCTTGTGTATGATGAAATTTTGGACATACACAAGATTCAACAAGAAAATGATTCGCCTGAATCTAGCCTAACTCAATCATCTCATACATCTGAAAATGGCATTTCTAAAAATGTTGAAAAATTAAAGACAACTTTTAAACAAAAGAAAAACAAGAAAAACACACCAACTTTTGTGAAGGCTAAATATGTTCAAACCAGGAGTACATCTTCAGATGATTATGTCACTTGTCCATCTGACAAGTCTAAAAGGGCTAGATCAAAAGATAGAAAAGACAGTGTATCCAGGATTCAGGTAAACCACCCAACCAATAGTCCGGTTGGAATTTCCAAGTCAGAACAATCAGGTTCTGTGAACCACAGCTCAGCATTCTTCAAAAGGGAGAAGCTTCAAAAAATTTTCAATTATCAGACTGTGTGTCTGATGTGTGTTGAAACAAGCCATTTTGCTTCTGACTGCCTCTATAATCCAAGAAGGAGAATACATTCAAGACCACAAGGAATAGGAAGTAAAAAGGAAAGTTGAAGTAAGTCATCTGCTTCCTCGGAAGAACAATCTGCTCCAAAAAGAAGAAAATCAGTCAAGCAGCGTAAGAAGCCATCGGAATCAGGCACGTCTGACAATGAGAAGAGAAGGATCAAAACGTCTTCCGAAACAAAAGAAGCATCGGAAGCACAAGCCAAAGGTACTTCCGACACTCAGCATTCCGGAAGAAGAAAGTCAGAAGAAAAACCCCACCTCAAGGCGAAGTCCAAACCGACAGAAGAAAAAGCAAAAGTTGCTTCCAATGGCAGTCAGAGAATAAAGACTTCTCCAATAGTTCCAAAGATCAAGAAAATTTGGATAAAAAAGGAAGCCTCTGAACTAACAGTTCAACCAATTGCTCCATCAGCTTACTCATAATCTGATCCACCAAAGATGATATCTAAGAAATTTTTGTACAATGATGCAAACGGAAAACCCAAGACCACATGGGATTGGGTTCCTATGTGGAACAAACTCACTTCTGGTCATGTGCAGGGACAATAGAAATCAAAAAGCAACTTGTGGATTGTTGACAGCGGCAGTTCTAGGCACATGACAGGCAACAAGACCCATCTACACAAATATGAACCATTCTTTGGAGGGCCTGTTGCATTTGGAAGTGATCCAGTGGGTGGTTATATCACAGGTAGGGGCACAATCACAAATGGCAAGGTAAGCTTTGAGAATGTGCATTTTGTAAAAGAATTGAACTATAATTTGCTAAGTGTATCACAGGTGTGTGACCAAAAGCATAACATGTTGTTTACTGAGCATGAATGTATTGTCCTAAAACTAGGATTTGTCGTTCCAAATGACCAAATTCTGCTCAGAGCACCCAGAAGAAACATGTATATGCTGGACATGAGCACAGCTACACCACTCAGCAATATAAACTGCTTTGTCTCAAAAGCTTCACTTTATGAATCATCTCTTTGGCATAGGAGACTTTGTCATGTAAACCAGAAAAATATGAATAAGTTGGTCAAAAATAACTTAGTTACAGGTTTACCCACAAGAGAATTCATCTGTGTTGATAAGTGTGTTGCCTGCCTAAAGGGGAAGCAACACAAATCATCTCATCATGCCAAAGAGATAAATTCAATAACAACAGTCCTGCATTTACTCCACATGGACCTGTTTGGCCCTACAAGTGTTAAAAGTCTAGGTAGAAAGTCATATTGCCTGGTGGTCACTGATGATTTCTCTAGGTATACCTTGGTATTCTTCCTGAGTACCAAGGATGAAACTACTGAGATTTTGAAATCGTACATTCTCAAAATTTAGAATGAAAGTGACCGTCATGTAAAACTCATTAGGTCTGATCAAGGAACAGGATTCAAAAACCATACTTTAAACTTATTCTGTGAATCAACGCAATTCAGTGCTCCCAGGACTCCACAACAAAATGGTGTTGCTGAGAGAAGGAATAGGACACTGATTGAGGCTGCTAGAACCATGTTATCGGATGCCAAACTTCCAATAACTTTTTGGGTAGAAGCATTCAACACTGCCTGTTATGTTCAAAATAGAGTATTGGTAGTTAAATCTGATGGTATGACTCCTTATGAAATTTGGCATAAGAGAAAACCATTTATTGGGTTTCTCAAACCATTTGGATGTCAATGCACCATCTTGAATACCGAAGATCATCTAGCCAAGTTTACTGAGAAATCAGCAGAGGGCTGCTTTGTTGGGTACGCTTCACAGGCTAAGGCATATAGAGTATACATCAAAAATTCCAGGATTATTGAAGAGTCTGCAAATGTTCAGTTTAATGAGCATACTATCAATAAACCTGGAATAGGTCCTGATTGGCTGTTTGATCTTGATAAATTCACATCTACATTTAATCTTGTTAAAGAGTATGTTCCAGATTTGTAGACAACTACCTTGGACTCCACCAAACATACAAGAGAAGAATTCTTTTGTGTTGAACTGCCAATGGCTTCAAGACAGATCTTGGCAGAATCCACTTCAACACATCAAGTTGTTTCACAGTTTAAGACAACCAACACCTCTCAGGCAGTTCCTTTAAGTGACTCTACATCTGCTCCACATAGTCAAGAAGAGGTTGGGAGTCCTGTTTAACCAAACTCTCTAGGAACTTCCCTTTCCAGAGAAGATCAATCCATACCAGTCCAACATCTGAGTCACCATATCTGCCAGAAATCCAGCTTGAGGTTGTACTTCCAAACCTTGAGTCAAGTAATTTGGATTTAAGTTCCCAACTGGATGTGATTCCAAGAACCAACATTCATAATATTCATCCAGCTGAGAACATCATTGTAAGTGTTGAAGATGGAGTGAGAACTAGAAGTTCAATGCATGAGGTGAACATTTGTTTGTTTTCCTGCTTTCTATCCCAGATCGAACCAAAGAAAGTGGCTGAGGCACTAAAAGACAACAGCTGGGTGGAAGCAATGCAAGAGGATCTTCTGCAATTTGAAAGACAAGGTGTGTGGAACGATTTCCCTTTACCTAAAGGAAAATATGCAATCGGAACTAAGTGGGTGTTCCGAAACAAGAAGGATGATAAAGGTGTAGTCATAAAGAACAAAGCAAGATTAGTGGTGCAGGGCCACATCCAAGAAAAGGGAATTGATTATGATGAAGTTTTTGCTCGAGTTGCCAGAATTGAAGCCATCAGAATCTTTCTAGAATTTGCAGCTGCCAAAAACTGCAAAGTTTTTCAAATGGATGTCAAGAGTGCTTTCCTCTATGGGAAGATTGATGAGGAGGTCTATGTTTGTCAACCACCTGGATTTGAGGATCCTAAGTTTCCTAATCATGTCTACAAGCTTGATAAAGCTCTATATGGGCTGCATCAGGCTCCTAGAAAATGGTATAAAACTTTCTCCTCTTTTTCTGTTGACAAACAACTTCAAAAGAGGAACAATCGACAAGACTTTATTTTTCAAGAAATCCAATCAACATATCATGCTTGTCCAGGTATATGTTGATGATATTATCTTTGGTTCAACTGATGAAACTCTCTGCAAGGAGTTTGAAGCACTAATGAAATTCAAATTTGAAATGAGTTCAATGGGAGAACTCACTTTCTTTCTTTCTTGGATTACAAGTGAAGCAAACGCCTACAGAAATTTTTATCAATCAATCAAAATATGTCAAGGATATACTGTAAAGCTCTTGGTACTCTAATGTCCAAAACAACATATTTAGGTCCTAATCTTGAGGGGGATGATGTTGATTAACACCAGTACAGAGCAATGATTGGCTCTTTGATGTATCTAACAGCAAGCAGGCCTGACATCATTTTTGCAACCTGCTTGTGTGCAAGGTTTCAGGCTAATCCTAAAAGCTCACATATGTTTGATGTGAAAAGAATCTTCAGATACCTCAAAGGAGCACCAAGGTTAGGATTGTGGTATCATAGGAATGCCGACTTTCAATTCATTGCCTACACTTATAGTGATTATGGAGGTTGCAACATCAGCAAGAAGTTCACATCTGGAGGACGCCAGTTCCTTGGATCCAGAATCGTCTCATGGCAATGTAAGAAGCAAACATGTGTCTCAACTTCTACTGCAGAAGCTGAATACATTGCTGCCTCCAGTTGCTGTGCACAAGTACTCTGGACTCAAAATCAAATGAAAGACTATGGAGTAGAGTTGTCTAATACTCCCATCCAGATTGACAATTCCAGTGCAATTTCCATAACCAATAATCCAGTAAAACATTCCAAGACCAAGCACATTGACATCAGATACCATTTCATCAGAGATTGTGCAGAAAAGAAGCTAATTCATTTAGTCAAAGTCGATACAGATTACAACTTGGCTGATCTCTTCACCAAGGCTTTTGATGAAGGAAGTTTCAGGTATTTAATCACAGCTATTGGTATGATAAATTTTGAGTAAATGAATTTATGTCAAGGGTTAAATGATCCTTTGGAAGACAAACTTAACTTATCTTCTGAGTAGTATTCACTCACCAGAAGAAATGTTAAGTCTTCTGACGTGTTATTTAATCCTTTATTCGGAAAAAGTCACCCTTCTTAAGATCTTTACTCGTCAGAAGATCATGTCTTCCGAAGCATACTTCTCTTTATTGCACAGATTTATTCTCTTCCGATACTACACGACAAATTTTTGATATTTTCTCGGAAGAATCTCTTTCATCTTCTGAGGCTCGTTGTGCTACACAGCTGTAACGGAAAACCTTTTTCTCTTCTGAGTCTCCGGATCTCAAATATTTAATGTGCCGTTATATTAAATGCTGACATCCGAAGGTATAAAAGGTCTCCTGCCCATTCAAATTCTCACTTCCTTCTTCAACAATTGACAGTTTCTTTTTGAACTAAACCCTAGCCATTCTTCTCAAAAATGGTTCTCCTTGCATTCAAACCTGCACACAACCTAATTGCCGAGCTATCTGTTGATCACGATCCTGACTTCGCTCCGATCATGTCGTTTCTTCGTCGGAGCAGGTACTTTACTGCTTTAACTATTAACCCTGTGGTGTATGAGTCTCATCACCAGCAATTTTGGGGTTCGTGTTCTGTTATTGACTCTCCAACTGATAAACGTCTTTCTGCTACCATTGATGCTCATCCTATTTCCATTTCTGTGGAAACTATCTGTAGACATCTTCATCTTAATGATGCTACAGGCAGTGCTTCTTTCACACGGGATGAGGTAGCAATGGCCTTTAAGTCAATGGGATACAAAGGTCCTCTTCCTTCAACTACCTATTTGAAGGGAAGAGTGCCCTATAATTACAAGTATTTCCTACATGTGTTTTTGCATTGTCTTTCTAATAAAACTGGTGGTTGGGATCAAATTCCGTCTGACTTGGCTTCGGCTATTCACGGACTGATTTCCAATCAACTGTTCAATTTTTCGTCTTTTATCTTTAATAACTTGGCAGACAGTGTCTTATCCTGTAACATCTGTGCCGGAAATTTCACCAGAACAGTGATCTCAACAGTAACATGAACAGTAATCAGGTACGAACTATATGCATTTCATTGTTTGTTAGATTTATAACAAAGTATCATCATCTTTTCATGTTATCACAGAACAGTTTCAAAATCATTTCAGAAACAAAACTCAGAAACATGGTTCGTCAGTCAGATAATTATCTGGCGATACAGAACCATGATGTGATTATTTGTTAGGATTTTATTACGTATAAACGTATATGAGGCTTTACAGAACAAAACAACACCGATGTCGTTACGTGAATGCTACATCGACGGATTATTCGTATAGGTGACGATCAGTACGAATATATCTGAAGGTTTAACATTCTGAATGATATCCGATAATTAGAAAACCATAGTGAAAAGTATAGTTATCGTCGTGTTCGTACGGGTGACGATTCAAACGAATACGCGCGAAGACTGTATGATTCGATTTTAAACAGTAAATTAAATATTTTTAGAAATTTAAAATAAATGGAAGATATTTTTTTAATTTACTAGGAATTACCACTTAAAATAATTTTATAAACCATGCTTTAAAACCGAGCTGTTTCGTTACGAAAACAACGAGAAACCGACACTTTTACGCGAAACCGAGCGAAACCGAACGAGACCAAACCAACCCGGGTATTTTACCATCAATTAAGATGGCATTTAATTCCCTCACCACCCCCACCAACCCGATCTAGCTCCATTTTCGTCCCCCACTTTCTCTCTCTACTCTTTCTCTAGAAGCCATAGCAAGATCTCCCCCATTTCTCCACGAAATCGTGTGATTTTGGTGTCAAAACGACCACCATAACTCATAGAACTCAAAAGTACAACGGATCTAAGCTTCCAATGTCACACCCCAAGCCGGCGAGGTTTACATTGCACATGATATAAATGAGAAAATGCTAAATAAAATAGAATTACAAAGTTAAATTACATCAGTATCCTTTATAATTTAACAATGTAAATCTACTATAAACATCATAAAGTTTTTATCTTGTAACTATACAAGATATACAAAATAATTGTATAATGATGTTCCAAAAGTATGCAGGTCCAAAAATGCTAAGTCTTCTATCTGAAGTCCTAGTCCAAAAGCATAAGCTTCTTAATTCATCTGTTCGTCACCTGAGAAGTCATGCAAAAAGACCAAGTTAACACATGGTTGGTGAGTTCATATAGTTTAGTAATTGAAAACGATTTGAAAACCTTCTTCGGTAAAGACCCTAACTTCATTAACACCACATGTAATATCCACATCGGTATGCTTATATATAGGGCATAACCCTGAGTCGAGCCTACAACCCGCCCAGACGCCGTCCCACCACATACTAATGCGCATATGACACTATTGTTAATGATAATTAAGCATTTTTACCTACCATACACTTCCATTCCACTATAGTTCTAATGTACTCTCAAAACATTTTTTAAATCCTCGGGTAACAACCTTAACCTCATTAACATCACATGTATCATCCAGATCGGTTTGCTTATATATAGGGCATACCCCTGAGTCGAGCCTACAACCCGCCCAGACGCCGTCCCACCACATACTAATCCACATAGGACATTGGTGTTAATGATAATTAAGCGTTTTACCCCTACCATTACCTCATTTGTTCTTCAGATCTTTGTTCCTGTATATACAACAATTTGAAATCCCTATTGATTTCTTAAGTTCATCATACAAGTATGATCAACCACAACAATTGTACATCGGTGATATAAATGATTAATTAAATAAATAAATAAACATTTAGTAAAATCTAAGTCCTAATGATTTGGCCTTGGTCATACTCGAGTAGACTAGTATAGCAATCAGGTACATAGTAGTAAAGGAGAACTGTAAATATCATCAAGTATGCGACCTATACTCAATCAGTCTAGGTAGGACATCTTTTGAGTAATAGGATTTTATTGACCGTTCTTGACCGTTCTTGACCGTTATTGACCGTTCACATGCTATCTTTGAATATTTCCCAGATTTTCCTCAAAATAGTTCTTTGTAAATAGTTCGTTAGATCGTTAGTTCTTTGACAACACCCTCTTGAAATAGTTCTTTGAAAATAGATCGTTAGTTCTTTGAAATAGATCTTTGAAAATAGTACTTTGTTTTAGATCTTTAGTTCTTTGAAAATAGTTCTTTGATTTGAAAAGTTATTTACTCATGATGAATAGATAACATGTTTTGAATCCAATAAAAAATTTACCTAGACAATGTATAAAATAAACAGTTATACATATTAAACATATACAATTTAAAAGCATTTAAGGAAACAATTTAATTAAAACAGTTTACGCATGCTTCTCAGCCCCGCGTTTTAAAACAAAAATGTTTAGAAAAAGGGGCTATGAACTCACCTGTCTTGATGTGTATCTGAATCACAAAAGATAATGCGCACTCTTTGATGGTTGCTTATGTATCTTTAGCACCATAGTTGTTTTAAAAGATCCGAATACGATAAGTGTTTATAATAGACGTTTTATTTAAGGCTTTGGTCTCGGTGTGCAACTAAGTGTCCTAATTTACTAATGTGCTTCTAATGTTTCATCTAACTGATTCTAACTTAGTACCCATTAATAACCCTTCTCCCATGATTATTCATTTAAAGTCTCTAATTAAAACATCCTTAAGTTATTCCATTTTATATTAAAGGTTTAGAAAACATAATTTATTGTATTTTAACAAAGTTTATGAATCATTTTATGTATTACAACATAGTTATTTACAACATGAATATAAATAACATGATGGGCTTAAATTAAGCCCATTGGGCCAACCTCGGGCCCAGTACTCGCCTTTGATCATTAAACGATTTCTTAATAGTTCTTTGATTAACTTGTCCTAGATAATTCAAGTGAATCATCTCGACTAGTTATATGTTCTTTAAGAAATTCCTAAGGAATAGATGTCAATGCTTACATCAACACCCGTAACCTTAGTTTATTAGTTTGATCCTCATGATTTCAAAAAAATGAATTCCCAAGTGTGTAGTAGTTAGCATGATTTAAGAAAACCCTTGTTGTTATTTAGGAAACTTTAACGTATAACCCTAGCACGAAGACCTTTAGTCTCATCACCTTTTGTTTAACAAAATAGTCTAGGATTTGTTTATTGTTATCAAAAACTAATGACTTTCATGTACCCACACACAATTGTCATGTATGCCCATGCAACATCCATGCATGCTCTTACGTGAAAATCCCCATGCATACATATGCACACGTATACATTATGGTCTCATGCATTTAAACTAAATTGTAAGTTGTTAGACTCTCAAGCCATGCATGTATTTGCGTGGGAGAGGTCCTTAGGCATGCATGGATCACATGTCCTTGCTAAAACATTCTGTACATGTTCCATGGCTCACCCACCTTCCCGAACACCCTTCCTGCCACTGGTCCGGTTTATCCAAGTTAACACCTGACCGAAAGATCCTTGGGCCGAAAAGAAACTCGGCCGACCGAATGATGAGGCTCGAATGAGGGTAGGGTGTGGCGCATGTCTAGAGCCGAGTGGTCTTTGGCCGAAAGAAGATGATGGCGACCGAATGAGCCAAGGGGTCGACCGAAAGGGAGGCTGGTCGAATGGCTCTGGTTCGGCGAATAAGGGTGGCCATTCGGCCTGTTGTCATTCGATGGCCTGGGCAGCCACATTCGGCCTTCGAACGCCATCACCATGGCAGCCGTGGTTTTTAAGGAAAACAACTAGTGTTTAAGCTATAACTTGTTCCTAACACGTTCTAGCTATGTAGTGAGTGATTTCCCTAAGGTTTCAAGTGCTTTTAGACGATTTCTTAGAGGGTTCGAAATAGGGTTTTGAAAACCCTAAAATCGCAACAAAAAGCTCGATTTTACCTCGAATCAGACGGTGTAAAGCTCGGATTTCTTGTACTTTCGTGATCTACGTGTTGTGGTGGTCGTTTAGACACCAAAAACACTGAAATCGGTGGAGAAACGAGAAAGATTGGGTGTGGGTTTCTAGAGAGAGAAATATGAGAGAGAAAGTGACGGTGGTGGTGTTGAATACTTGGTTGGTGGGGAAGAAGATGACATTTATTGTCATCATAAATGAGGGTAAAATACCCGGGTTCGTTCGGGTTCGTTCGGTTTTGCGTAAAAGTGCCGGTTTCTCGTCGTTTTCGTAACGAAACGACTCGGTTTTAAAATATAATTTATAAAATCATTTTGGGTTGTGATTCCTAATAAATTAATTAATATCTTTTATTTATTTAAAATTTTCAGAAATAATTTACTTACCGTTTAAATTGAATCGCGTAGTTATTGCGCGCGTTCGTTCAGATCGTCACCTGTACAAACACGACAATAACTATGCTTTTCAATATGGTTTTCTAATTATTGGACATCATTTGGAACGTTAAACTTTCATATGTATTCGTACAGATCGTCACCTATACGAATAATCCGTCAGTTTAGCATTCACGTAACGACATTCGTTGTTGTTTCATTCTGTAATGCCTCACAAACGTTTATACATAATAAAAGCCTAACAAATAACCACATGATGGTTCTGTGTCTCCAGATAATTATCTGACTTACGAACCATTGTTCTGAACTTCGTTTTCTGAACTGATTCTGAATTTGTTCGTTAATGACATGACATGGCAATGAAACATGATATGAATATTATAAACAATGAAACACATATAGTTCGTACCTGATTACTGTTCGTTCTACTGTAGAGAACATTCTTCCGGTTCGATGTTCCATCCAACCAGAAGATTCGAAGTAAAGCCACGATTTATGTTCGGTTTTGGGGTTTGAAAACCCTAGATCGAGCCACTCTTTGAAACCGGATAAACCCCTTCTAAACCTTAGGGAAATTCCACAACACCACACTAGGATGATGAAGAAACAAGTGAAATACCATAGCCTAACCTTAAGAACAAATTGTAGAGGGTTGAGAGGGTTGAAGGTTCGAAGACCCGAATGGGGTTGCCCAGCTCATCGAATGAGCCCAACCCTCATTCGGCGGAATGGCTCTTGCTGAGGATGAGTCCTCATTCGCCCAATGCTCCTTCGGCTGAAGTAGCCATGTGCCATTCTGTCGGAAATCCTCATTTGACCACCACCTCATACGGCCAAGCAGGCCATTCGATCGGCCAGGTTCTATCGGCCAAGTTGCTTCGGCTCAAGGGTCCCTTCGCCCGGCTCTCCCTTCGCCTGGACCCATTCAATCGGGGCTAGTCTCAGTCGGCCACTCCATCATTTGGTTGAGGCCTCATGCGGCCAAGCATTTATTCTTTCTGCCAAAACCTCATACGGCCCTACTGATTCGGCCCCAACTCAGCTCAATTGGCCAAGACTTGATTCGGGTGAGCCACTTCGGTCGAATCTGGATTGATGTAGTTGGTTGTGAGGGGGGGTTCGAACCATATGGTTTTATTCATTAATATGGTATGTGAGTAGGCATGAAAGGTGGTCGCATGGTATGTGTGTGCATGGGAATCTACGTGGATGCATGCATGGGAAAAGAAACATACGAGAGTTATACACTAAGGCCTCCTAAATGATTTTAGGGCCTACCCATGGGGTTGACTATAAGTTGGGCTAAACTCATGGGAAAATTACTTGAAATCTATAATTGGTGTAATGGGTTATGATAAGACAAAGAACTAAAGTTCTTCCTAAGTGATAATCGTGGGTGTAAAAATGGACATGGGTTTTGCGTTAAGATGCAAGAGTCTTTATTGAATCATATATTAACCTAAACTTGGGTGCCAACATCTTTTGAGATCAACATCTTTACGAATGCATTATGAAACAAGGAATACTAGTCTAATGTTATGGTGATGTTCTTACGAATAATTCCTAACACTTAGACAATTTAAAAGAACACATGACTTCCTTGGACGGTTCATTGAACTACCTAGAGTAGGGTTGTGCAAGGAAGCGATCGAGGAATCATGGAACAACCAATAACTAGTAATGGGCCAAGGGTAATCAAGTGGGATTAACCTAAGCCCATTATGTTCAATTTTACTTCTCTCAAAATTAGTTATGTTAAATAAAAGGTAAGTGAATTGTAAACTTCTTCAAATTAAAAAAAAAAATAATGGTTCCTAACATAATAGTTTAACTTAATATAAAGTGTTAAAGTGTTTTAATTAGGAGACTTTGAATACTAACAACGTAAACCATACATCACTAAGGTGTAATGGTAATTATTCATGGGATTAGGGTTATGATTGGGTAATATATTAGTCTAGTTAGAGAGAACTCTATTAAACACATTAGTGAACTAAGACACATAGTTGCACACCAAGACCAAAACCCTAGACACAACGATTATAAATACTTATCGAATTCGAATCCTCTTTAAACAACTCAGGTGCTAAAGATAGCTAGTCTACAAGCAACGAGAGCGCAGTATCTGTTGTGGTGTCATTCTTAGCAACACAGGTGAGTTCCATTGCCCCTTTTCTAAACATCTTTGTTTACAAACGCTGGGCTGAGAAGCATGCGTAAATTATTATCGTAAGATTATATTTACTTAAATGCTTTTACTTAATATATGTTTATAGGTATCATTGTTATCTTAGATTCATTTTAGGTATACAATGTACTGAAATTGAAAGTAAGTTATTTATTCATTATGAGTAAATAACTGTTTCTAGCCAAAGAACTATTTTCAAATGTCTATTTTCAAAGAACTAAAGATCTAAAACAAAGACTATTTGAAAGATCTAATTTCAAAGAACTAATGGTCTAATCAAAGTACTATTTTCGGTGTTGTGATGTCAAAGAACTAACGATCTATTTCAAAGAACTATGTATAAAGAACTTTTGAGGAACATCTGGGAAATATTCAAAGATAGCATGTGAATGGTCAATAACGGTTAGGAACGGTCAATAACAGTCAAGAACGGTCAATAAAATCCTATATTTCAAAAGACGTCCTAGCAAGACTGATTGAGTATAGGTCGCATGCTTGATGATATTTACAGATTATCCTCCACTACTAAGAACCTAGATTGCTAGACTAGTCTACTCGAGTTGTCCAAGGCCCAATCATTAGGTCATAGATTTTATGAAATGCTTATTTAATTATTTAACTAAGCATTTATTGAATTGTTTCTTCAAATGTTATGGTTGATCATGATTGCGTGATGAACTTAAGGAATCAATAGAGATTTCAAATTTGTGTAGTTACAGGAATAAAGAACTAAAGAACTAATGTGTTAATGGTGAGGGTAAATTGCTTAATTATCATTAACAACAATGTCATATGTGGTTTAGTGTGTCGTGGGATGGCGTCTGGGCGGGTTGTAGGCTCAACCCTTTTGTATGCCCTATATATAAGCATACCGAACTGGATATTACCGGTGATGTTAATGAGGTTAGGGTTTTTACCGAAAAAGGATTTGCAATGCTATTTTTCAATTACTGAACTATATGAACTCACCAACCATGTGTGGACTTGATCTTTTTGCATGACTTCTCAGGTGACGAACGGGTCAATTAAGAAGTTATTGCTTTTGAGCTAGGATACCAGTTAGAGGACCTAGAATTTTGCACCTGCATATTTTGGAACATCATTTTATAGATTATTTTGTATATCTTGTGCAGATACAAGATAGAAAACTTATGATGTTGATAGTAGATTTACATTGTTAAATTATGAACAAAACTGATGTAATTTAACTTTGTAATTCTATTCTATTTAGCATCTCTCATTTATATCATGTGCAATGTAAACAATCTGATTACCACGATTATCACTCACAATATTGCGCCCCGGGAACCTTCCGCCCGACAGGACATACGATCCGGCCCGCCGGCTCGGGGTGTGACAGATTGGTATCAGAGCCATGGTTATAGAGAAATATAGGTCACTTATTTAAACGGTTTGGCCTAGACTATAACCTAGGGACCCTTCATGTAGAGAATATAGGAAATTATACTTGCATTGTGTCTTCTGCATTCGATCAATGCACTAACAAATGTTCTGTTGGTTATGATCAGAATGCCGCCGAGAAGACAAACATCCCTGTTACCACCACCACAAGATTTAGCTCCACACTCGTCAACACCATCACCAGCTGATTCACCACCGCCTCCTCCTCCTCCAAACCCGAATGCAACTCCAACACTAGATCCTGTTGATGTTGCCTTGGCAACACTACTGAGCAGCCAGCTGACAAATCAGGTGAAGGAGGTGATACCGGATATGCGAAACCGCATTCGGAACGACAGCAACAACTCTGGTAACTCATCAGGAGAAGCCAGTGGAAATACTGGCGGTGCATCTCACTATTCCTACAAGTCATTTGTAGGATGTAAGCCGCCAAGCTTTAGCGGTACTGAAGGAGCCGTTGGATTAATCCAATGGATAGAAAAGATGGAGACTACTCTTGATATCAGTAGCTGTCCAGAACATCACAAAGTTTGCTATACCACTGGATCTTTCAACAAGCGAGGTTTGACCTGGTGGAACTCACAGATTCAAGCTAGAGGCAAGGAAGAAGCTATGGCGATGCCATGGGAAGAGTTCAAGGCATTTTTGAGAGCCGAGTTTTGCCCCAAGAACGAGCTACAGAGACTTGAGGTTGAACTGTCCAACCATGTGATGAAAGGGGCAGATCACATGGGATATACTACTCGTTACCACGAGTTGGTTGCTTTGGTGCCAGACATGGTACAGACCCTGGAGAAACGGATTGAGATGTATGCATGAGGGCTACCTGCCTGCATACAAAGTCTAGCGGTTGCTGCAAATCCTGTCACAGTCGAGTCAGCTGTTAGTCTATCAGGGAAACTTACTGACCTGATGGTAGCCTCTGGAATGTTGAAGAAAGAGGCCGACTCCGGCAAACACAAGGAAGAGTCGTCAAAGAAACCCCACCATCACCCGAAGAAGAAACAGAAGGTCATCAAGAACTATACGATGGCCACCCCTCTCCAACAAGTAGCAGCTACACCACAGAACCCTAACAAAAGACCCTACACTGGTGCATATCCTCTGTGTACCAAGTGTCAATATCATCATGCTGCTAACACTCCCTGCAAGCAATGTACGGGATGTGGACGAAAGGGCCATTGGGTCCAACACTGCCGGATGACACCTAACCAAGCAGTCAACAATGTTGCTTTAGCTCTCCCTCCACCCAACAACCAGAACAATGGTGGATGCTATAACTGTGGCGAACATGGCCACTTTGCAAAGAACTGTCCGAAGAAGACACAACCAGCAGTTCCAACACCCCGTGGAAGACCTTTTGCCATACGAGCTCCAGCTGAACGCCAAGACCCGAATGTGGCCACTGGTACATTTCTCTTACATGACTTTTATGCATCTGTTCTATTTGACACTGGTGCGGATCAGAGTTTTTTCTCTACCGATTTTGCATGCCAACTAGATTCTATAGAGGAACAGTTAGATTCCCTTACATCATAGAAGTAGCTAACAGGAGACAGATCACAGTTAGTAAAGTACACAGGAATTGCCCTTTGACACTTAATGGTCATACATTCACCATCGATTTGATACCGATGGAGTTGGGTAGTTTCGACATCATTGTTGGAATGGATTGGCTTTATTCTAATCGAGTGGAAGTCATCTTTTCTGAAAAGCTGCTTCGAGTTCCATTGTCGGATGATGTGTATTGGAAGTCAGAGGGGATCAAGTAAAACGAAGTGTCAGAATCATTTCTTTCATAAAGGCGTGTAAGTGTCAACAGAAGCAGTGCGTAGCTTTCTTGGCTCACGTGGTGGAAAAGGAGAAAGATAAGAAAAAGATTCAAGATGTACCGGTAGTAAAAGAATATCCGGAAGTATTTCCTGAAGACCTACCAGGTTTGCCACCTGCGCGACCGGTAGAGTTCCGTATCGACTTAATTCCTGGAGCAACTCTTGTTGCTAAATCTCCTTACAGGATAGCACCTTCAAAGATGCAGGAATTGTCAAACCAGTTACAGGAGCTACTTGATAAAGGATTCATCAGACCGAGCTACTCACCTTGGGGAGCTCCGGTCTTGTTCGTGAAGAATAAAGACGGATCATTTTGGATGTGCATAGACTATAGAGAGCTGAACAAGTTGACTATCAAGAATCGGTATCCATTGTCGAGGATTGACGATTTGTTTGATCAACAACAAGGAGCAAAGTACTTTTAAAAGATTGATTTGCGGTCTGGATATCATAAGCTCAGAGTTCAAGACGAAGATGTACCGAAGACGGTGTTCCGAACCAGATTTGGGCATTACGAGTATATGGTGATGCCTTTCGGATTGACGAATGCACCAGCAGTCTTCATGGATCTCATGAACCGAGTGTGCAAGCCGTATCTGGATCAGTTTGGCATTGTCTTTATTGATGACATACTGATTTATTCCAAGAGCAAAGCGGATCACGAGAAACATCTCAGGAAGATCTTGGAACTGCTGAAGAAAGAACAACTCTATGCTAAATTCTCTAAGTGTGAATTTTGGCTAAGAGAAGTTCAATTTCTGGGTCATGTAGTCAACAGTGGAGGAATACATGTAGATCCTGCCAAGGTCGAAGCTATTAAGAACTGGGATACTCCGAAGACGCTAACGGAGATACGGTCTTTTCTGTGATTGGCAGGTTATTATAGGAGGTTTATCTCGAACTTTTCTGAGATAGCTTTGCCTCTCACCAAGCTAACACAGAAAAATGAACCGTTTGTTTGAGAGCAGAAACAAGAAGATGCTTTCCAGACATTGAAGCAGAAGTTATGTGACGCTCCAATCTTATCTCTCCCAGAAGGCTGTGATGACTTTGTTGTTTATTGTGACGCCTCCCATCAGGGACTCAGTTGCGTACTAATGCAACGAGATAAAGTTATCGCTCATGCATCAAGACGGTTAAAGGTTCATAAGAAGAACTACACTACTCATGATCTCGAACTGGGAGCTGTAATTTTCGCATTGAAGATTTGGAGACATTACTTATATGACACTAAATGTACCATATACACTGATCACAAGAGTCTGCAGCATATCTTTGATCAGAAGGAGCTCAACATGCGACATCGACGTTGGGTTGAACTTCTGAACGATTACGATTGTGTAATCAAGTACCATCCAGGAAAGGCGAACGTTGTGGCTGATGCCTTGAGCCGGAAGGAACGGTTAAAACCTTGCGCGTCAGAGCAATGGGAATGACTGTGCAGACAAGCCTACGAGACAAGATTATTCAGGCACAACAAGAATCAGTTGATAGAGGGAATCTGAAGAAGGAACTTGATTGTGGAGCAGAGAAACAGTTTGAAACAAAACCAGATGGAGTCATCTACTATAAGGATCGTGTATGGATTCCGGCAGTAGACGAATTGAGAAGATTTATATTCGATGAAGCACACAAGACCAAGTATTCTGTGCATCTAGGCGCTGATAAAATGTACCATGACTTACGGAGATTTTATTGGTGGCCGGGAATGAAGAAAGACATAGCCGAGTACGTCGATCAATGTCTTACGTGTGCTAAGGTTAAGGCGGAACACCAGAAACTGTCAGGTTTACTAGAACAGCCTGAGATTCCGCTCTGGAAGTAGGAACAAATAGCTATGGATTTCATTACCAAGATACCCCGCACTTCCAGTGGTCATGATACAATTTGGGTGATCATTGATCGTTTGACAAAATCTGCTCACTTTTTGCCAATGCGTGAGACCTTCACGATGGATAAACTGGCGAGATTGTACATAAATGAGATAGTGGTACGTCACGAAGTACCACTGTCTATCATCTCGGATAGAGACAGCATATTCACATCAAGGTTCTGGCAATCATTGCAGAAATCTCTAAGGACGCACTTAAACCTGAGTACAACTTACCATCCACAAACGTACGGTCAAAGGGAACGTACGATTCAGACCCAGGAGGACATGTTGAGAACCTGTGTTGTAGATTTCGGGGGGAATTGGGATTCTCTTCTACCACTGATTGAATTCTCCTACAACAACAGTTATCACAGTAGCATCGGATGTGCACCATTCGAGGCTTTGTATGGTCGAAAATGTCGATCACCAATCTGTTGGACTAAAGTTGGAGATAATCGAATAACTGGGCCAGAGCTTATTCAGGAAACTACTGACAAGATCGCCCAGATTCAACAAAGGTTACAAGCAACTAGGAGCAGACAAAAGAGCTACGCCGATAAACGGCGCAAGCCGTTCTAATTTCAAGTGGGAGACCGTGTGTCACACCCCGAGCCGACAGGGTTGGATCGGATTCCCCGTCGGGCGGAAGGTTCCCGGGGCGTGATATCGTGAGTGATAATAGGAATGATAGATTGTTTACATTGCACATGATATATAAATGAGAAACTGCTAAAATAAAATAGAATTACAAAGTTAAATTACATCAGTTAAATTTATAATTTAACAATGTAAATCTACTATCACATCATAATCTTCTATCTTGTATCTGCACAAGATATACAAAATAATTGTGTAATGATGTCCAAAAGTATGCAGGTCCAAAGGTTAGGTATTGGATATCCTAGTCCAAAGAAATGACTCTTTAGTTGACCTGTTCGTCACCTGAGAAGTCATGCAAAAATAAAGTCAACACATGGTTGGTGAGTTCATATAGTTTTATAAAAATGAGTTTGAATAACCTGAATGACAACCTTAACCTCACCATTAACCACCTATACCATCCAATTCAGTATGCTTATATATAGGGCATATGTAGGGGAACAAGCCCCAGCCAACATCCCACCACATACCAAACCACATGACATATTGTTCCTGGTGATAATTAAGCATTTCATCCCATACCTTTGATTTCATGACCTTTGATTCATAGTATTTGATAACCCTGAAAATGCTTACCCTGATTCCCCGAAATGACAACCTTAACCTCATTAACAACCACCTATACTATCCAATCAAGTATGCTTATATATAGGGCATATGTAGGGGAACAAGCCCCAGCCAACGTCCCACCACATACCGGACTGCTTAACATATTGTTGTTAATGATAATTAAGCGTTTCACTCCATTCACCTTCAATTTAGATTCTGATTTCCACAAATAGATTTACCTGTAATCTCTAGAGTCACCATGTATCCATGATTACCCCAACACTTGTAGAAATATAATATTAAATGATTAATTAAGCTAATAATTAAGAATATAATTACAACTAAGACATGATGATTGGGCCTTATTTGACTCAATCAATTAGACTTAGTTGTTGGTGGTTGTCCAAGTTTTACCCTCTCACACGTGACCCATATCAGGCATGACTCACAAGGAGTCTACCTGTGTGTGCCGGGATTTTAATGATTGCCCATATTAGCTTGAACCACTGATCTACTGTACATGCCGGGACTTTACGGATATCCTTTGATTCTTGATCTCTTTGATTCTCTTACTTTTGATTTTGATTTCATTTGATAGTTCACGTTATTGCCCATATAGCTTGACTACAAGAGTCTACTATTTATGCCGGGACTTTATGTGTGTCACACGTGGTCTTGATTTGTATACAACTGACATCCACCTTAACTCAAGTATTAATGATTTCATTAGATCTTAATGATCTCATTATTTCATTGATCCACACACATTTATGATTTCTGATTCCTTGAGTTTTTTGATTTTGATCTTTAGAATTCCCATTATTTCACGATAATAATTTATTCTTAATTAAAATCCTTTGTCTTCAGATCACACACTTAATTAGATTTCTTTGAACATGATCTTTAGCTTTAGTTCTTTTGATTTCCCTTTGAGTTTAGATTCTTGAATTTGAGCTTGATGGACTAAGGGTTTGTTTAGAGTCTTAGAATTTCAAGTATTACTCTTGAGAGTAATTTAATTAAATTGATAGTTAGTTCTGCATAGTAATTACCTAGACAAGAGTCTAGGAGTATCAACAAGCATAAAGATATACATATAATGAATAAAAGCATTTAAGTAAACCATTTAAATAAAATAGTTTATGCATGCTTCTCAGCCCCGCGTTTTAAAACAAAAATGTTTAGAAAAGGGGCTATGAACTCACCTGTTTTGCTGTGTATTGTACTATCACAAAATGCGCGCTCTTTGTTTGTTGACTATGTATCTTCAGTTCCTGAATTTTTTTAGAAGAGATTTCTAATACGATAAGTATACATATAGTCGTCATATCTATGGTTGGGTCTCGGTGTGCAACTAAGTGTCCTATGTTACTAACATGTTTCTAAGAGGTATTCTAATTAGTCTATTTTAGATATCCAATCATAACCTTTATTCCCCATTAAACCATTACCGGCTCTAAATGAGTATGTTTTAAAGTTAGTTTACTTTAACTAAATAGAAATTTATAAAAAAAATATCATTCATTTTAATTTACTTAAGCTTATAAATCATTTCCTTTTTATTAAAGTATTATCCACGTTATTTAAAATGACATTTAACTTTGATGGGATTAATTAAACCCATTGGGCCTAGTTTAGCCCATTTGCTAGTCTTTGATTCCAAATGTTTACAACTCAAGTTTTTGAGTAATTCAAACATAGCCCATTAACTTATCTAAGTTAATTATCCATGTTAATACCTTTCCTAGGTTAGTGTTAATGATTAAATTAACGATCACCCTTAGGTCATTGTTTTTGTTTCTACATAACTTGAAATAAATTCCCAAATGTTTTAAGTCGTCTATATGAAGGTTAACAACTTATGTTGAGTTGTTAATGCGTTTTAATGTAACCCTCATTATTGACATCCTAATCCATAATTACTTAAATTGTCTTTTACCCTTAACGTGGCCTTAATAGACTTCTCCTACACATACCCTACTTCCCATGCATATACCTACATTACTAAACCCATGCGCATGTGAACATATAATTCCCACAAACATTTAGGTTTGATTGTTACTTGGATCAGCGAACCTATAGGCTGCCATAGAGGCAACGAACCTTGTGTCTTCCACTACTGGTTCGACAATTTTCATGGCTAGACGAACCCATGGGGTTCGGCAAAGAGTTGCAGCCCATGGTTCGTGTAAGGGTTCGGTTATGGTTCTTGTTCAAGCAACATACAGGTTCGGCCATCAGAGGGAGGTCGCGAGTAAAGGTTCGCTGGCATGGTGGGTTCGTAGCTCATGGTTTGTTTCCATTTAAGGTTCGGTGACCACTAGGATTCGTGATTTCCATGCAAGGGATGATATAGGTTCGGCCAATATGTATAAGGTTCCGCTAGTTTACCCGAAAACCTAGGTTCGTGAGTTGAAACTTTGACTGGAGGGTTCGGCTGACATAGGTTCGCATGGCCATGGTTCGGCCATGCACGTTCGTCTTCTCAAAGGTTCGGCTAGGCTTCCTGGGGAAGCCATAGGTTCGCTGCACTGAATCTTCTTTTGAAGAAAAAGGTTCGGCCGACTTTTGTCACCCCATGAACCTGTATCATCACTTCCATCAGCGATCCTAACCTGATGTAGTTTCAATCCTACCTTTCTAGTTGTGTACAATAGCTTATCCTAGTGCCCTTAAAGTGTTAGGTCGATTAGAACCGTGTAGGGTATAAGAAATGGGGTTTCACACCCATAAAAACGAAAATAAAACTAAGATTTACCTCCAAATCAGTGGATGGACGCTTAAACTTCTTGTACTTTTGCGATCAACGTGATAAGGTGATCGTTTTGGCACCAAAACTGCTAGAAATGGTCAAGATTTGAGTGAAATCTTGTAGAGAGAAGATGGAGAATTAATTTATAGAGAGAGAAAGGTGAAAAACGAAAATGGTGGAAGGGTGTGAGGTTGGTCATGGTAGATGGTGCATTAAATGATCCCATTTAATGTTTCAAAATACCTGGTAGTTCGGCCTCGTTCGGTTTCGCGTACAATGTCGTTTCTTGTGGTTTTCGTCACGAAACGACACGGTTTTATAAAACAAGATTTATTAAATTTATTTTAAGTGGTTATTCCTAGTAAATTAACTAATATCTTTCGTTTATTTTAAAATTTTCAAAAACATTAAGTTTAATGTTTATACTCGAATCGTACGGTCGTCGCGCGTATTCATTCGAATCGTCACCCGTACGAACACGACGATAACTATACTTTTCAATATGGTTTTCTAATTATCGGATATTATTCAGAACATTAAACCTTCAGATGTATTCGTACAGGTCGTCACCTATATGAATAATCTGTCAATTTAGCGTTCACATAACAACATCCGTGTGTTTTATTCTATATAGCCTCACATACGTTTATACGTAATAAAATCCTAACACATAACAACATGATGGTTCTGTACAGCCAGATAACTATCTGACTGATGAACCATGTTTTCTGAGTTTTGATTTCTAAAATGATTCAGAATTCACTATTTGTTAACACAACTGATAATGATATATGATATGAATACGAAATACACTGAAATGCATATAGTTTGAACCTGATTACTGTTCATAGCACTGTTGAGATCACTGTTCCGGTACGGCTCCGACGCTGATGTTACACCGTGTCATGTTGAAGGTATCCCCATGGAAAGGTGTAGTATGTTTTGGGAAGAAAGTTTCCGGTACGTGTTTCACGTCTCAAATTTAAAGAAATGCTTTGCTGACGAGTCACTCGTCATCCCAATCGAAGAAATTCAAGTGGACGAGCAATTACACTTTATTGAAGAACCTTTAGAGATTATGGATCACAAGGTTAACCAACTGAGGCGAATTCGTATTCCGATAGTAAAGCTTCGTTGGAACATAAAGCGCGGACCTGAGTTTACATGGGAACGTGAAGATCACATGAAGTCAAAGTATCCCCAATTGTTTACAGAGGAAGACGCACCTTATAACGATTCTTAAATTTCGGGACGAAATTTCTCTAACAAGGGGAGACTGTAACATCCGTGCCGGAAATGTCACCGGAACAGTGATCTCAACAGTAACATGAACAGTAATCAGGTATGAACTATATGCATTTTATAGTTTGTTTGATTTATAACAAAGTATCATCATCATTTCATTTTATCACAGAACAGTTTCTGAATCATTTCAGAAACAAAACTCAGAAACATGGTTCGTCAGTCAGATAATTATCTGGCGATACAGAACCATGATGTGATTATTTGTTAGGATTTTATTACGTATAAACGTATGTGAGGCTTTACAGAACAAAACAACACGGATGTCGTTACGTGAATGCTAAATCAACGGATTATTCGTATAGGTGACGATCTGTACGAATATATCTGAAGGTTTAACGTTCTGAATGATATCCGATAATTAGAAAACCATAGTGAAAAGTATAGTTATCGTCGTGTTCGTATGGGTGACGATTCGAACAAATACGCGCGACGACTGTACGATTCGATTTTAAACAGTAAATTAAATATTTTGAGAAATTTAAAATAAATGGAAGATATTTAATTAATTTACTAGGAATTACCACCTAAAATAATTTTATAAACCTTTTTTTAAAACCGAGCTGTTTCGTAACGAAAACAACGAGAAACCGACAGTTTTACGCGAAACCGAGCGAAACCGAACGAGACCAAACCTACCCGGGTATTTTACCATCAATTAAGATGGCATTTAATTCCCTCACCAACCCCACCAACCACATCTAGCACCATTTTCGTCCCCCACTCTCTCTCTCTACTCTCTCTCTAGAAGCCATAGCAAGATCTCCCCTATTTCTCCACGAAATCGTGTGATTTTGGTGTCAAAACGACCACCATAACTCATAGAACTCAAAAGTACAACGGATCTAAGCTTCCAACCAGAAGATTCGAGGTAAAACCACGATCTATGTTCGGTTTTAGGGTTTGAAAACCCTAGATCGAGCCACTCTTTGAAACCGGATAAACCCCTTCTAAACCTTAGGGAAATTCTACAACACCACACTAGGATGATGAAGAAACATGTGAAATACCATAGCCTAATCTTAAGAACCGATTGTAAAGGGTTGAGAGGGTTGAAGGTTCGAAGACCCGAATGGGGTTGCCCAGCTCATCGAATGAGCCCAACCCTCATTCAGCCGAATGGCTCTAGCTGAGGATAAGTCCTCATTCGCCCAATGCTCCTTCGGTGGAAGTAGCCATGTGCCATTCTGTCGGCAATCCTCATTCGGCCACCACCCTCATACAGCCAAGCAGGCCATTCGATCGGCTAGGTTCTATCGGCCAAGTTGCTTCGGCCAGGTGGAAGTAGCCATGTGCCATTCTGTCGGCAATCCTCATACGGACCTACTGATTCGGCCCCAACTCAACTCAATCGGCCAAGACTTGATTCGGGTGAGCCACATCGGTCGAATCTGGATTTATGTAGTTGGTTGTGAGCGGGGGGGGGGGGGTTCGAACTATATGGTTTTATTTATGAATATGGTATGTGAGTAGGCATGAAAGGTGGTCGCATGGTATGTGTGTGCATGGGAAACTACGTGGATGCATGCATGGGAAAAGAAACATACTAGAGTTATACACTAATGCCTCCTAAACGATTTTAGGGCCTAACCTTGGGGTTGACTATAAGTTGGGCTAAACTCGTGGGAAAATTACTTGAAATCTATAATTGGTGTAATGGGTTATGATAAGACAAAGAACTAAAGTTATTCCTAAGTGATAATAGTGGGTGTAAACATGGACAAGGGTTTTGGGTTAAGACGCAAGAGTCTTTATTGAATCATATATTAACCTAAACTTGGGAGCCAACATCTTTTGACATCAACATCTTTACGAATGCATTATGAAACAAGGAATACTAGTCTAATGTTATGGTGATGTTCTTACGAATAATTCCTAACACTTAGACAATTTATAAGAACACATGACTACCTTGGGCGGTTCATTGAACCACCTGGAGTAGGGTTGTGCAAGGAAGCGATCGAGGAATCATGGAACAACCAAGAACTAGTAATGGGCCAAGGGTAATCAAGTGGGATTAACCTAAGCCCATTATGTTCAATTTTACTTTTCTCAAAATTAGTTATGTTAAATAAAAGGTAAGTGAATTGTAAACTTCTTCAAATTAAAAAAAATCAATGGTTCCTAACATAATAGTTTAACTTAAAATAAAGTGTTAAAGTGTTTTAATTAGGAGACTTTGAATACTAACAACGTAAACCATACATCACTAAGGTGTAATGGTAATTATTCATGGGATTAGGGTTATGATTGGGTAATATATTAGTCTAGTTAGAGAGAACTCTATTAAACACATTAGTGAACTAAGACACATAGTTGCACACCGAGACCAAAACCCTAGACACAACGATTATAAATACTTATCGAATTCGAATCCTCTTTAAACAACTCAGGTGCTAAAGATAGCTAGTCTACAAGCAACGAGAGCGCAGTATCTGTTGTGGTGTCATTCTTAGCAACACAGGTGCGTTCATTGAATTGTTTCTACAAATGTTTCTACAAATGTTATGGTTGATCATGATTGAATTGCTTATTTAATTATTTAACTAAGCATTTATTGAATTGCTTCTACAAATGTTATGGTTGATCATGATTGCGTGATGAACTTAAGGAATCAATTGAGATTTCAAATTTGTGTAGTTACAGGAATAAAGAACTGAAGAACTAATGTGTTAATGGTGAGGGTAAAACGCTTAACTATCATTAACAACAATGTCATATGTGGTTTAGTATGTGGGGGGATGGCGTCTGGGCGGGTTGTAGGCTCGACCCTTTCGTATGCCCTGTATATAAGCATACCGAACTGGATAATACCGGTGATGTTAATGAGGTTATGGTTTTTACCGAAAAAGGATTTGCAAAGCTATTTTTCAATTACTAAACAATATGAACTCACCAACCATGTGTTGACTTGAACTTTTTGCATGACTTCTCAGGTGACGAACGGGTCAATTAAGAAGTTATTGCTTTTGAGCTAGGATACCAGTTAGAGGACCTAGCATTTTGGACCAGCATATTTTGGAACATCATTTTACAGATTATTATGTATATCTTGTGCAGATACAAGATAGAAAACTTATGATATTGATAGTATATTTACATTGTTAAATTATGAACAAAACTTTTAGCATCTCTCATTTATGTCATGTGCAATGTAAACAATCTGATCATCACGATTATCACTCACGATATCGCGCCCCGGGAACCTTCCGCCCGACGGGACACACGATCCAGCCTGCCGGCTCGGGGTGTGACATATCCCCAAACAAATTTTGTATGTATCCCAGATTTTTGCAACAAATCTTACGAAGGTTTTTGTACAACTGAAGAAGCCAAGTGCACAGTTCTCTGGAATGTTCACTCCTCTGCTTCCATCCATGGAGCCACCTGCTCCTGAAAGTGACAGCTCTATTCAACCCACAACTGCGGAACCCGCACCTTCCACTCACATAGCCTCCTCGATCCAAGTCACCTACAAACGAAAAAGACAACCTAAACAGTTATCTACAACTGTTCAGGCTCCTTCTTCCAAACCCAAAATTAAAAAGGTCAAGAAATCTGGCAAGGGCCCAGTTCTGCCTAAGGTGCAAACCACACCTGCTGTTGTACCGTCAGATCTTCCTCTAGATCCAGTGGTTGCCCTTCACCTTTCTACTAGCCCTTAGGATATGTCACCATACATACCTGAGAATATCCAAAGGGATACCTAAATTACTAAGTCTGCTTCTACTAAACCAACTCCATTAGTTCAGGGACTGTCTCCCAGGTCCCCAAGAGATTATAACCCATCAATGCCCCCCAGCCATACTTCTACCCTGGCTCAAGGATTCTCTGCAGTAGCTCTGGATGACCCTCTCCCTCTCCCACTTCCCAAACTTTACTGAGAGCGGTAACAGACCTACATGCAATTTTTCCTGACTAAGAGCCTTTCATTATAGAGGTTGACCCTGGAAGTTCTGAAAGGGTCAATACAGTGCAGGCTGCCACTACTGCTGAACCTTCTCAGGTTCTTCAGGACAGTGGTACAGGTAATATGACCTCCTCTGTGGCAACTCCCATTGCTGATGATTTCTTTGAAGTCAATTTCAGTGAGAGGAATCCAGGGCGCCAAGAAACCACATCTGGTGACGGAGGTGCAGGAGCTAGGCTCAAGACTCCATTGCCCAAGGATTCCACTTCTGTGGATGAGGGCACAACCATTCAGAAATTGACGGCCACCGTCTCCTCCTTACAAACCAGGGTACCCTAATTGGAAGCTGAGGCTGCTACCCTGAGGTTGCAGGTTTAGGAAAAGGATGATATCATCTTGGACCTCCAGCGCCGCCCCCCAGTCACACTTCACCCCTTTCATCCTGATCCTAGCCAGGTGTCCTCTCTTTGCCCAGATGCTACCAAAAGGGGGAGATGGAACAACCTATGAGATCACCATCACCATTATTATCACCCCCACCATCACCTGTAAACACAACATCTCCAGCAAAAGGAGAAGAGGCAATTGCTCCATTGGCAGAAGGAGAAGTGGAAGCTTCTCATGAATCCACTCCATTCCTAACCAATTTGGATAAAGAATGGGATGAGTTCTTGAGTAGTTACTTTCACAACTCCAGTCCTTCTTCATCCTCCTCTTCTTCTAGTGCTGTAGGAGAATTCTTGGAGACCGAACAAGAAAACATCTCTAAGGAATCCAAGTCCCCTGATAAAACCTCAAAGTCTCCTTCTGAGACTAGGTCCCCTTCTAGGACAACAATCCAGGTTACTATGGAGAATCCCAATCAAGCCACAAAGTCTATCTCCATGGAACCTGAGTCTTCTCTTGAGACAACAGCCAATGAACATATGTCTCCTCTTGAGACAGTGGCTGTTTATGAATACCTTTCCTCAGATCCTGAGCTCTCTAAGGGTACCACTAAGGAATCTCCCAAGTTGGTTGGTCAACCGGAGGAGGTAGTGAAAGCTAAGTTTGATCCCGAAGCTGCAGCTGCTTCCGAAGGCCCAGTCATACTTGATGATTCTTCCACAGAAGAGTTATTTGCCGATGAACCAACTAGTGACGCTATAGGATCTATCTCCTCTAGGGTAAACACAATGGACAAAGGAAAAAGGAAGTTAACCCTAGAAAAGGAAACTGAACAAGAAGAAAGGAGGCCGGTGATGAAGAAGAGCCGACCAGACACTTCCCTGGATGGAGAGATACTAAGACTCTCTGGTCTCCTCCAGGTTAAGGGATATGCTGTAAATGAGATTTTTCTCTGGCTGGTGCCTCGAATGGCTGAAGAGCTGGATAGGGTGCAGCAGCAAGAACAGGCCGCTGCTGCAGCCAAAGAAACAGAAAGGGGATGCCTACAGAGAAAGGATGAAGAATATCCTATTAAACTATGGATTCTCTAAGCGGCAGATTGCCCCCAACGAAGGACTCTACCATGGACATGCACGTAAGAGAGATCAAACAAAATATTTCCAGAGGAGAGTTGCCTTCAATGGAGCAAATCCAAGCTCAAAGGAAAAGCCCGAACTTAGGCTTAGGGGAAGGAATCACTATTGAAATTCCTATCTCTGGTTATGGAATCAGAGAAGGAGAAGAAGTGATGTACGGTGCTTCAAAGGAAGCACTCTTCCCAAAAGAAGAGCCTATCACTCAACCATCCAGTCCTTCTTATGACAATATGCCAATATCCTCAGTGATCATGATCAATAGAGGTCAAACAAAACAGCAAAATACAAACCCTGATCCTGAGGAACAACCAAGTATGGAAGTAGAAAGGGAAGCATTGGATTCCATTGAAGTTGCAGTGGGTTCCACGGTAGAAAAGTATCCCACTGAAGTAACAATGGCTTCAACTGATGTTGGAAGAACCCCCACTGAGGATCCATTGGCTTCCACTGAAGCAACCGCTTCCACTGGAGTAGAAGCAACTCCAGAAACCGCTGATGATGATGATCATGAAAGAGAGCAGGAATACCCACAAGGAAGTACATCCTCATGTCAAATAGTTTCGTTTAAAAGGCGTGGTCCTTTCAGAAGGAGAAAGACTGCAGCAAGAAGACGACATGATGAAACACCCATAAATGTGTACTGTAACATCAGTGCCAGAAACGTCACCGGAACAGTGATCTGAACAGTAAGGCGAACAGTAATCATGTACGAACTTTATGTAATTCAGTGTATTTCATAATTCATGCCGAGTATCATTATCATTTTATGTTATCATAATGCAAGTTCAGAATCATTTCAGAAACGAAACTCATAACAGTGGTTCATCAGTCAGATAATTATCTGACATCACAGAACTATCATGTGATTATGTGTTAGGATTTTATTATGTATAAACGTACGTGAGGCTTTACTGAACAAAACAACAACGGATGTCAATTCGTGAATGCTAAACTGACGGATTATTCGTATAGGTGACGATCTGTACGAATAAATCTAGAAGTTTAACGTTCTGAATGATATCCAGTAATTAGAAAACAATATCGAAAAGTATAGTTATCGCCGTGTTTGTACGGGTGACGATTCGAACGAATACACGCGACGACCGTACGATTCGGTTTTGAACAGTAAATTAATTATTTTTGAAAATTTAAAATAAATAAAAGATATTTAGTTAATTTATTAGGAATCACAACCTAAAATAATTTTATGAATTCTAGTTTAAAACCGGGTCGTTTCGTCACGAAAACGAGCGCGAAACAACGTTTCTACGTAAAACCACGCGAAACCGAACGAACCCGAACACACCCGGGCATTTCTCTACCATTTATTATGACATCTATTGCCACTACACCACACAACAACCAGCCACCAACACCATTCACGTTCATCTCTCTCTCTCTCTCTACTCTCTCTCAAAAATCTTCACATCTCTCTAAGATTTCTCCTTCAATACTTCACGAAATTGTGTGTTCTTGGTGTCAAAATCACCACCATCACTAGTAGAACTCGAAAGTACAACCGATCTAGACTTTTGCCCAGCTGATTTGAGGTAAGAACCATGTTTTTTGGATCGGTTTTAGGGTTTTTGAGACCCATTTGATCGGCCACCATTTCAGCAGGTGTTACACCCTTTTAAACCATAGGATTCACACCACCTTTGCACTAGAACAAAGTAGGAACAAGCCTTGTTTCGATACATAGCTGATTTGCTTGAATATGGAAGGGGGGCTGCACCTGGTTCGTTGGCCACCGAATGGCTCAAAGCAGCTCACCGAATGAGCTAAGGCCTCATTCGCCGAATGGCCCAAGGCCCTTTCGCCCAGCCTTTATTCGGGAGTTCAACCAGCTCATTCGGCCACCCTTTCGACCAAGACTCTTTCGCCGGCTACACCACCGAAGCAAACTTCATTCGGCCAAGCCCAGCTCAGTCGGCTACCCCCTATTCGGCTGCCAACTTCATTCGGTAGTCACCCAATTCGACAGAAGCTACCCACATTCGGCCAACATTCTATTCGGACCAAGACTTCCCATTCGGCCCACACTTATTCGATTGAAGGCAAGTGGGTCGAGTACACGATTACATGCATTGGATATGTAAGGTGCATGAATGGAAATAGTTTGTATGCATGCAAATGGGTGTGTGCGCGTGCAAATGTGAGTGTGTGCATGGAGACTATATTAGGGTTTTCTTAACGTAAAACCAACTCAAATTACTAATAAAGGTTGTAAGCTTGCAAGTTTTCCATACTAAGGAATTGATAACATCACATTAGGATCACCATGTGAGAGGATTCATAAAGGATTAAAGCAATAATCTCGGGTTTTAAAGGGATTAAATCGTTAACACGTAATCCTTAGGAAAAGCCCATATGAATATGTAACTAACTTAAACGACGCATCTCAGTCATTTAGTTTACGAAAGAAATCACTTGAAATTCAAAGACTAACAATGGGTCGAGTTTGGCCCAATGGGCTTATTCTAAGCCCATCATATGTTAAATATTCTTTCAATTAAATTAATTATGTTTGAATAAAAGAAACTAGATTATAAACTTTGTTGAATTACATTAAATGATGTTTTCCCAAATACTTAACCTAATAATGAAATAACTTATAAATTTTTAAACCAAAGACTTATACCAAGTAATTGTGGGATAAGGGTTGTAAATGGGTAATGGAACTATCCTAGCTAGATTAGTTCAACGAAGTCTTAGAAACACGTTAGTAATCTAGGACACGTAGTTGCACACCGAGACCAAACCTTAGATACGACTACTATTATACGTACTTATCGTATTCAAATCTCTTAAAACAACTCAGGTACTAATGATACATAAGCAACCATCAAAGAGCGCGCATTATCTTTTGTGATTCAATTGCACAGCAACACATGTGAGTTCATTGCCCCTTTTCTAAACATTTTTGTTTTAAAACGCGGGGCTGAGAAGCATGCGTAAACTGTTTTATTTAAATTGTTTATTTATATGCTTTATTTATCATATGTCATATCTTTATGTTTGTTGATACTCCTAGAATCCTGTCTAGGTAATCATTATACAGATCAAATAATCAATTTAATTAAATTACTATTATGAGTAATACTTTAATTCTAAACTCTAAACAAACCCTTAGTCCATCAAGCTCAAATTCATGAATCTAAATTTAAAGTGAAATCAAAGGAACTAAAGCAAAAGATGATGTTCAAGAAACCTAACTCAGTGTGTGATCTGGGAACAAGGAATCGTAATCAAGAATCAATTATCATTGTGAAATCATGGAAATTCTAAAGATCAAGATCAAGAGACTCAAGGAATCAGAAATCACAAATGTGTGTGAATCACTGAAATAATGAAATCATTACAACCTAATGAAATCATTAATACTTGAGTCAAGGTGGATGTCAGTTGTATAGGGAATCAAGACCACGTGTAACACACATAAAGTCCCGTCATGAATAGTAGACTCTTGTAGTCAAGCTATATGGGCAATAACGTGAACTATCAAATGAAATCAAAATTCAAAATCAAGAGAATCAAAAAGATCAAGAATCAAAGGATATCCGTAAAGTCCCTTCAGGTACAGTAGACCATTGGGTCAAGCTGTATGGGCATCAATAAAATCCCAGCACGCTCAGGTATGCTCCTTGTGAGTTATGCCTGATATGGGTCACGTGTGAGAGGATACAACTTGGACAACCACCAACAACTAAGTCTAATTTATTGAGTTAAATAAGGCCCAATCATCATGTCTTAGTTGTGTTCAAATGTTTTATTTATTTATTTAATTAAATATTTAACGTTATATTGCTATTACTGACTTTTGGGAAATCATGTATCTATGATGAACTCAAGAGAATCAAAGGTGAATCAAATTTTGGAAAGTATAATCTAAATCAGAGGTGTGTTACGTAAAAATGCTTAATTATCATTAACAACAGTGTCATATGCATATTAGTATGTGGTGGGATGTTGGCTAGGGCTTGTCCCTTACATATGCCCTATATATAAGCATACCGATGTGGATATTACATGTGGTGTTAATGAGGTTAGGGTCTTTACCGAAAGAAGTTTTCAAATCATTTTCAATTACTAAAACTATATGAACTCACCAACAGTGTGTTGACTTTATTTTTGCATGACTTCTCAGGTGACGAACAGGTCAACTGAAGAGTTATTTCTTTGGACTAGGTTATCGGATAGAGGACCTAGCTTTGGGACCTGCATATTTTGAAGCATCATTAAACAGTTATTTTGTATATCTTGTGCAGATACAAGATAGAAGATTTATGATGTGATAGTAGATTTAGATTGTTAAATTATAAACTTAACTGATGTAATTTAACTTTGTAATTCTATTTTATTTTAGCAAGTTTCTCATTTATATATCATGTGCAATGTAAACAATCTGATCATTTCGATTATCACTCACGATATCGCGCCCCGGGAACCTTCCGCCCGACAGGGAAATCCGACCCAACCCCGCTGGCTCGGGGTGTGACATGTACTTTCCCATTGTTGAATGGAGCTACTTATCCATGGAGAAGATATTTGTTCTGACATTCTGTGATGGAAACATAGCCAAGCTCCAGGATTATCAGCTATGTGGTCTCCCTACTCCAAACATCTTTGATCTAGCAAACGTTCCTCTACTCAATCCAGACAACGACTTTGAAGGAGGACTTGCTACAATACTTGTCCAGAGAAGAGCTGAAAATTTAATAAACGAAGGACATAAGTTTTGGTAGCATCAGCCTAGGGGGAGACTGTAAGAACCTTTAAGGCTGATGAGCACCAAAACATCTCTAGATCAAGTCGTGAACTTTCGGAAGATATACAACCACTGAAGGGTAAGAATTAACCTTCGGAAGAACCGTTGGTTCCGAAGGATAATTCTATTCCACTGAAAGCTTCCGGTTCCTTATTCAGTGCGTAAAGGTTCAAATCGATCAGTGCTTCCGATCGATTATCAGTGCTTCCGGTCATCAGTGGTTCCCAAGACAAAGACTTCCGAAGACTTTCTCTCTGACAAAGATTCTCGATACTTATGGAAATAATCAGAGCTGCTTTCTCGCCTTCAGAATAACAGAGAAGACATTCCGATGTTATTCAGCAACAAAGAAGATTTGTCAGACTACAAAGATACTAAACTGTTAATGCATTTTGTTGTTTAGGTATTTATTGTAAAAGTCAATGAAGTCTTTTGTATTAATTGTAATTAATATGGCTTGGCCTGTCAAGACCATAACAGATACTAGATTTAGCATACGTTTGTTTCTAGTGTTTTGTCCAGCTGTGTATCCCTACAAGGATACAGCTGTAGGTCTTAGTATAAATACGTTCACTTGTTAGTTAGCAAATCACGAGTGAGTGCTTGAGCTAAGTGTTGTAGACTTAACAGTTGAATGCAATATACTTTGACCTTGAATTTACAATTGTTTTTAGTATTTTGTTTCAAATTGTTTTACAAATATAGTTGATAGAATTTCTGCATCTACCAACTTTGTATAAGATAACTTGTGTAAGTGTTGTGTAGATTACATAACCCGATCCAACATGTGTATTGGGTGGCTTGTGGTGTTTGGGTGGATTGGATGGCTTGTTATGTCTGGATGGATTGGGTGGCTTGGGTGGTTTGGGTGATATGTAGTGGCTGACTGGTTTGTCGTGGAGGTTGAACAGCCTGAGAAGATGTGTCTTCAGAAATCTTCTTCTTCATCTTCAGGCGTGGGTCCTTTGCCTCCTGGATGCCATCTTCTGCCTCTTTTTCTTTGGGTTGAATCAGATGAAAGGTCATAGTCAGCATCCCTTTCATCTGAGGTGGCCTAAGCTCGTGGTGGAGAAACGGCCACTGACTCCTTCTTCTCGTAAGTAAACTCGATATCAGTGTTATAGGAGTCAGATGAAGATGCTTTCTCTGTATCAGCTGCTTGTGCAGATGTGTATCCAGGAGCCTGGTCATGCTCCTCAGCATCAAATGATGTGGGAGTGGTCTGATTATCTGTCTCATCCTCTATCTTAGAGAACAATCTTCCAACTTCTCCAGCGGCCCGACCCTATTAAAAATCTCCTTCCTTTCTTGTTCATGACCATGTATGAGAAGATATCAGGATTCATCCTTTACAATGCCAGCGTGCCAACATTCGGAATGAGATCTGGTGTCTCTTGTTGATGATGATCTGTATTAACCTGGGAAAAGCCAGAAACCTCTCCTTCCTTTTTCCCTTGATGTTATCGTACATATCACGAAAAATCATGCGAGAGAAGTTGAAGTCGACTCCAAGAGAAATAGCAACGGTGCAAGAACTCAATGTCTGGTTCAGAACGTCATAGCCTCCTTTTCTCCCGGATGGCACTGAGTCACCACATGTGCAAGATATCTCCAGTATGGATGTAACAGTTTCTTCTTAGTCAGAAGGTAAAGACCCTCATATCCCATCCTAAGCAGTGTGTTGTGGATGAGCTCGTGGTCAAGTTCAACTGGATTTGACACTTTGTCCTCGAATTGTAGACCCTCACGAACAATCTGCTCAGTAATGACAACTGCTTGACCTTGCACCTTTCCAATTAAGCAAAGATTTATGTTTGCGCCTGTGTCCTCTGTAACGGAGTTTCAAAAATCGTGAATGAAACTGGAAATGATAAGCGAACACTCCATAATTGCGAAGTTAACCGGTGAAAGTATGATTCCATCCACCATCGACTTGAACATCACATGCTTTTCGGGAGGATCACCTAGAAAAGTTGTCATGATGTGATCCGACACAAAACGTAGTTTAGTAGCCATCTGAAAATAAACAAAGACTAAGTTAGTCAAAATTAAAATCAAAAATTGAAATCAAGTTCACGTAAAACATTACGTTCACGAACTAAGGGGAGTTCACGAACTTAATGAAGTTCTCGAAAGTTTTCAAGTTCACGAAGGAAACTAGTTCTCGATGTTTCTGCGGTTCACAAAGTTCAACGAGTTCACAAAGCCGTGTTCACGAACCAGGGTTCATGAAACCACGTTCACGATTTTGGAAGTTCATGAACATAGAATTTTCGTGAACAATTATTCCTTCATAATTTTTTCAATTTTGCTCCATTGACACTCATTTTGGTCTCAAAATGCTCGAAATTGGAAAACGACCAACATGTTCAAAAATGGGTTTCCCAATTGGATTATTTCTAACTGTTAACAGTACAACTATACGGACCAAAGTACTCAAAATCGATTTCTTGGATAACTTTTATTCTAGCACTTGAAACATGGTCAAAATATATACCTAGGTTCGTTTTAAGGTTATCTATAAGATGACAAGAGTAGGATAGTCTAAAAGTCCTCGGAAATAAATATCGCCTGAACAGTGCTCTAGGATGTCACAAAATCGAATACACGAAGGAGAGAGTTCACACGATATATATAGGCGAATGGGAGTACAGGAAGATGTTTCGTGTACTTCCTTCGTGTACCTTATTTCGAATACAAGTTTTCATGAACTACAATTACTTAAATTTTCTGAGTAAAATAACAATAAAATCAAATCAAATCAAAAACTTTGGACGAGTTCAAGGTTAAGTCGGGTCAATTTCGTGGGATCAAATCTTTATCAAAAATTTGACCACCTTATGATAATTTCCTATAGAAACCCAACTTTAAAATAATTAAATCCCACCGATGATTTCCGCTCGTTTATCCATACTTCAAAGACATATGATCAAAAATTTTCTTAACGGGTTTCTAAAATACTTTTTGGGAAGCTTGTGGGCAATCAGACGAGTTAACCAGTTCTATAAGCAACCTATCAATTTTTAGAAATCTTTTGTTTCAAAACTTGATTGTTTTCAACGTACTTAAAATGTTTTGACAGAGTTTTAAGATGAGAAAAGAAAGAACAAATCCATCATATTAGAATCAAGAACTAGAAGGGGTTCTTTCATCTTTGCGTGCATCGGCATATTTTATTTTACTGATCTACAGACACATTGGTCTTAACGTCACACATTTAGGTCTTTGCTTACGCAAAACAGAAGATATTTCCGTAAGTATTTTCCGTTGTTTGTTTCCATAAAACATAGAATATACTTGATTTATCTCAAAACGATTTCAAGTTTATCAAAACACAGTCTTATTTTAACTTAAAATTTCTCCAAAAATCAATTAGTTATTGCATTTGTCTAGTTTTTCTGATTTTACCAAAACTTCTCAGTTGATCATTTTAATATTTTTGAGTGATCATCTCTAATCTTCTTATTGGAAAACATGCATTTATTCCTTAGTGATTTATATTTATCTAAAGTTGTTATTCGTAATAAGTTATACTAAGATAGTGAATTTCTGAGTATCCGAAATCATTTCACTTCCCATTGAACCACTTTACTTGACTATCCAATGAAATCCTTTTTGTATTTTTCTTTTATCAACCAAAAATCTATTTGTATTTTTGTATTTTACTCCCCCTAAACTTATAGAAAGACCCAAATACTGAAATTTGAAAATCTTTTTGTTCTTTTTGTAAATTTTCTCTCCCTAAATTTGTGATTTAAAAATTAAAATAAAACATAACACAAATTTTAAAGTATTTATGAAAAGTGTTTTAATCAAAACTTATTAGTTTAAGTGAGGCGAGAAGGTGGTGGAAGCGAGCTGTATCGAACGGTTTGGTGAAAAGATCTTTAAGATTGTCATCTGTGTGGACGTTTTCAAGATGGATAAGCTTACGTTCAAAACAGTCCCATATAAAGTGAATCTGGATGTCAATGTGCTTAGTTTTGGAATGTCGTACCGGATTCTTAACGATCTAAAGTGCTGCTTCATTATCACAGTGAATAGGAGAGTCAAGAAAATTCAAACCATAATCTAGAAGCTGATGTTGCATCCAGATGACTAGAGAACAACAACTTGAACCAGCGACGTACTCAGCTTCTGCAGTGGAGGTCGACGCTGTGGTTTGCTTCTTTCATTGCCACGACACAAGGCGATCTCCCAGATACTGACATCCATCTGTGATTGACTTCCTGTCTAAATTACAGCCACCAAAACCACTATCAGAGTAAGAAAATAATTTGAACTCAGAGTTCTTAGGACACCGCAAACCGAGACGAGATTTGCCAAAAAGGTAGCGAAAGATCCTCTTGATAGCAATCAGATGAAAAGCCTTTGGATTCGCCTGATATATGGAACACTGACATACAGAGAACATGATGTTGGGTCGGCTGGAGGTGAGGTACATCAGTGAGCCAATCATCGATCTGTAAAGATGTTGATCAACATCTTCACCATCTGAATCCGAAGTCAAGATAGGACGATCAGCCATAGGAATGGAGGTGGCCTTGGAGTCCAACAGGTTGAACATGGTAAGTATATCAGTCACGTACTTGTCGTGATGAATCAACACCCTCTTTTGATTTTGCGTTACCTAGAAACCTAAAAAGAAGGTCATCTCCCCCATTGCACTCATCTCAAACTTTTTCTTCATCACGACCTAAAATTCTTTGCACAGCACCGAGCTCGTGGAACCAAAAATGATATCATCCACATGGATCTGGACTAGAATCAAGTCATCATTCTCTTTGAGAACGAACAATGTTTGGTTTATGGCTCCATGGGTATATCCATTGGTTAGAAGATGGTTTGTAAGTGTAGCATACCTCACTCAAGGTGCTTGATGAAGACCGTACAGGGCTTTGTCCAGCTTGTAGATATGGTCGGGATACTGCGAATCCTCAAACCCGAGAGGTTGACATACGTAAATCTCTTCCTTAACCTTGCCATATAGAAAAGTTGTCTTCACATCCGTCTGATAGACAGTGAAGTTCATGTAGGATGCATAGGCCAAGAAGATGTGAATAGCTTCCATTCTTGCAACCGATGCGAAGACTTCCTCGTAGTCAATCCCTTCTTGTTGGTAGAAAACCTGGACTACCAACCTTGCTTTATTTCTGATGATGACACATGAATCATCCCTCTTGTTTTTGAAGACCCATCTGGTTCCAATTGGTAGTTTCCCCTTGGGTAAAGGAACCAGATTCCACACCTGGAGCTTCTGAAACTGCATCAGTTCTTCTTGCATCGCTTCAACCCATCTTAATTTCTTAAGAGCCATCTTGATATTTTGGGTTCTACCTGTGAAATGAAGCAAGAATATAAACAAGACTTAATTGGACCTGATTGGCTGCGTGTGAGAGGTCCTTCAGATAAAGCAGCCTGAGCAGAAATTGACCTGTTTCTAGTAAGAACTCCTTCTGAAAGTGGTCCAATTATATTCTCCACTAGATGATCCTTGTTGATGCTTGAAGTGGGTACTTCCTCCATAGCTAAGTTGTCAAGGTAATTGCTGTTGTGGGTTAGCTGATCTTCATTCTGATCTTCATTGGAGGAAGTGGTGTTATCATTGGGAGCAGTCTCACTTGCAGCAATATCATTATTCACTCAATGTTCTTCGGGGATGTGGTTTGAGAACAGTGGATTGTCAAAGGTCTAGTGAGAAGACGAAGATGTTTGATTTGTCTGTGGAGTCAGTTTAGCTGACTGAGAAGTCTCCGGATCTGATGGGAGAACTTCATTGATTGGTTGGGCTCGCTAATACATGCCTAGCGGGTCAACACTCAGAATCTTGTGGTCACATGGAACATAGTCAACCCGGTAGTCCATGTCGACGCTCTTATAAAAGTTTTCTTCAGGTTCAATGGGTCCTACACTCTCAAAAGTAGTATTAAAAGTCTCAAAAATAGAATCATATTGGAATAGCCAGTTTGGACCTGAACCGGCATCAATGTGATTCAACTTTTGCCAGTCAATATAATATGACTCCACTATCTGTCAAGTCTTCTTGTTGTAGACACGATAAGCAGCTTTCTTAGCAGAGTAGCCCACAAAGTAACACTCATAAGCTTTGTCGTCAAACTTATGATTGGGCTCGATTTGTAGTAGAGTGCAAGGGCATCCAAAAAATTTAAAGTGACCAACCTTTGGATTATAATTGAAGAAAATCTCATAGGGAGTCTTCTAGTCGCGCTGATTTAGTAGGGATTGGTTTCTACATAGCAAGCTGTGTTAACAGCTTCTACAGAGATGAAGATTAGCAGCTTTGACTCAGGCAGCATGGTTCTGGCAGCCTCGTTAAGCGTTCTGTTGTGTCTCTCAGCTACTCCGTTTTGCTGAGGTGTACGAGCTGCACTGTACTACCGAGAAATCCCTTTCTCATCGCAAAAGTCGATAAGAGTTTGGTTCCCAAACTTTGTGCCATTATCAGTTCTGATCGCCTTCACCTTCAAGTTCTTCTGATTTTCAATCAAGGTGATAAACTTTTGCAGTCTCATCTTTCTTGGCAAGAAAGAAGACCCAAGTAAATCTTGAATAATTGTGTGTGATCACAAGATAGTAAGACTTCTTCCCGATGCTCAAAACATTTACTGGTCCAAATAGATCCATGTGAAGAAGCTGCAGAATGGAAGAAATTGACCTAAACAGTTTCGGCTTATGGGGTCTCTTATGTTGCTTCCCCTTGGCACATGCGATGCACTTCTCTATGGAAGAGAAGTGCTTTGAAGGAAGTCCAATCATGTGGTCTCCATTGGCCAATCTGTTGAGATTCTTCAGGTTAACATGACCCAGCCGGCGATGCCACAACAGACAAGTAGTCTCCGATGCCTTTGAAAACAAACAATTGTTTTCAATGAATAAATATGAATTCATATTGATGATGTAGGCATTTTTGATCCTTAGAGTTCTCATCAGGATCCACTTTTTGAGAATGACAAATCCAGGCTTCAAGATCAAACACTCCTTGTTAGTGAAGTGTGTTGAGAAGCTCTTGTCACAGATCTGGGAGACGCTCAACAAACTATGGTTGAGTTCCTTCACGTAGTATACATTCTCAAAGCCCAATGTTCCACTCGTCACGGTTCTTTTCATGCTTATCTTCCCACCTTTGTCTCCAGCGAATGAGACATAACCTCCATTAAACGATGTGACTTCCTGTAACTATGAAAAATCCCCAGTCATGTGCCGGGAGCAACCAATATCAACATACCATACGATTTTTAGCTTATTTGGCCGTCCATGCACAATAAACACAAGTTTAATGAGAAACTGGTACCCAAATCTTTACGGATTTAGGCACTTTTGACAATTTGGTGTTGTCTTTGCCTTTGCCCTTGGGCTTGTTCACGCTGCCAAAATCAATTGGTTTTACTGGTGGTTTTACTTGTGGTTTACCCTTCCAATGTGTTTTAACTTCATATTGTAAAAATCTTCTTTACTTTTGTTTATGAAAACCATTTTGATTTGGTTTAGCCACTTTTTTGTTTCTTGTAGTGTGATAATTCTAAGTCTTTCTCTATGGTTTCACCTTAGGCTTGGAAGATTGGTCGGTCCTCAATGGTTTACTAACTAGTTTCTCCTTAGGTGTGACCTTCTGATTCTTCCCATAAAAGAATTCAGTGGGTCTGTGAAAACAGTGTCAGGCAATGTGGCCTGGTCTGCCACATGCATAACAACATACCTTTTGATATAACTCTTTTGTGTCAAAAGGCTATGCATCACAATCACTCTGGCCAAGAGACGAACTTGTGGAGACTTGTTCCAATGACCTACTTGGAACATAAGGTTCACAGTTAGGATTTAATTTTGAACCCGTCTCTCTCATGATTGTGGAATGAGCCTTGTATGCATTTTCTTTCAAAGGAGAAGCATTTGGTTTTAAGACACGTTTGTTTTTAACATCAACATCAGTTTTAACAAATTTAGTCCTAAAACTTTTAATCATTTCATTTGCTTAAAGTTGATTGTTTCAAATTTTCCAACAAAATCAACTTTTGGAACTGAAAATTGTGACTTGTTAGAGGAAACTAAACAATTTGTGCTCCTCCCAGCAATTCTTTATTCCTTCTCCTCACTTTGACCTGAAACACTTAAACTTTCTACACAAACCTTAGAATCATCAGAACAATTAACATCAGTCAAATTTGGATCAACTGTGAGAGAAATTGGTTTGCTAGAACCAGTAGTGAACTCATGCCCATGGTCTGTCTTTGACAGCAGGTCATCAACAAAAGTGTTGATTTTGGGCATGCTGGAATAATTGTGGTTAAAAGGAGGTTCAACCTCACTATAAACAAGACATGTTGTCTTTCTTCCTCTAACCTCAACATTGATCATTTTAGCCACCAAGTCACTTGAGTGGTCATATTTTTAAGCTCTGATTTTAGTTTTAGACAACTCAGTTTTAACTTGGTTTAATTCTAAGGTGAGTTCATATATCTGGTGCTTGGCATCCTGATAGTTGGATTCCTTATCACTCAAAAGCTCCTTTAGCTTTGAGATATCACGTCGTTCGGCTTCAAGTTACATTTTGAAAATTTATTCATTTTTAAGAAATTCAGAGTTAAAGTATTTAAGTTTGGTGACCTCCTTGATCAATGCTTCATTGTGATATCTATACTTAAAAACTTTATCAATGCAAAAGGTTGAGCAAATACTTTCAGTTACCTCATTACGCTTCTCATCCACCTCAGCCATGAATGCGTGGCTCAGATTCATATTCAATTCTTGCACCTAATCGCTTTAGATGTTCCTACTTTTATGGAATCATCTGTCTTCTTATCAGCATCCTTAGCATTCTTTGGCAACTTGCATTCCCGAGAAAAATGACATGCCTGGTTGCAGTTATAAATCCCTTGAACAGCAGTATGTTCTCTTCACTTTCAGCATTGATTTTGGGCACTGAATGAGCTTTCCCGAAAAGGAGAAAAGTAGTATCGAATGGAGCAGACTGAGATCCCAAAGCTTGATAGTTCATTGATGAGAGAAGGGCTGCATTCTCTGTAGCTGGAGTGATGCCCATTGAGCTGGCATGGTTTAAGGATCTTTGTTTATCATCCATATCATATGAGTTGATTATGGATATCAGCTCGTGTCATACCCCGAGCCGGCAGGTTAGATCGACTTCCACGTCGGGCGGAAGGTTCCCGGGGCGCGATATGCTGAGTGATAATCGGAATGATCAGATTGTTCACATTGCACATGATATATATAAATGAGAAACTGCTAAATGAAAATAGAATTACAAAGTTAAATTACATCAGTTTAATTCATAATTTAACAATGTAAATCTACTATCAACATCGTAAGTCTTCAGTCTTGTATCTGCACAAGATATACAAAATATTCTGTGAAATGATGTTTCAAAAATATGCGGGTCCAAAAAGCTAGGTCCTCTAACTGGTATCCTAGTTCAAAAGAAATAACTCCTTAGTTGACCTGTTCGTCACCTGAGAAGTCATGCAAAAATAAAGTCAACACATGGTTGGTGAGTTCATGTAGTTTTATAAAAATGAGTTTGAATAACCTTTGAATGACAACCTTAACCTCACCATTAACCACCTATACCATCCAGTTCAGTATGCTTATATATAGGGCATACGTAGGGTTGAACTTACCGCCCGCCCAGCCACCGTCCCACCACATTATATATAGTTCCTGGTGATAATTAAGCGCTTCATCCCACTTCTTTGATTTCATAACAACTGATTCATAGAATTTGATTACCATGAAAATGTTTACCTTGATCCCCTAAAATGACAACCTTAATCTCATCAACAACCACTTATGCTATCCAATCAAGTATGCTTATATATAGGGCATATGTAGGGGACAAGCCCCAGCCACCGTCCCACCACATACCGGACTGCTTAGCATATTGTTGTTAATGATAATTAAGCGTTTCACTCCATTCACCTTCAATTTAGATTTTGATTTCCACTAATAGATTCACCTTTGATCTCTTGAGTTCACCATGTATTCATGATTACCCCAAAGCATTTGTGGAAATATAATATTAAATGAGTAATTAAATTAATAACTAAACATTTAAGTACAACTAAGACATGATGATTGGGCCTTATTTGACTCAATCAATTAGACTTAGTTGTGTCCAAGTTGTACCCTCTCACACGTGGCCGATATCAGGCATGACCCACAAGGAGTCTACCTGTATGTGTCGGGTATGTGTCAGGACTTTAATGATGCCCATATCAGCTTGACCCATTGGCCTACTGTACATGCCAGGACTTTAAGGATATCCTTTGATTCTTGAACTTCTTTGATTCTCCTTATTTTGATTTGTTTAATAGTTTCCGTTATGCCCATATAGCTTGACTACAAGAGTCTACTATTTATGCCGGGACTTTCCGTGTGTTACACGTGGTCTTGATTTACATACAACTGACATCCACCTCAGATTAAACAATTAATGATTTCAATAGATCTTAACGATTTCATTATTTCCATGATTCACACACAGTTATGATTCCCATGATTCACTTGATTCTCTTGATTCTGATCTTTTGATTTCCATGATTTCCATAATGATTATAGATTATTGATTAGGATCCTTAGTTTACTGATCACACACTAGATTGGATTCCATTGCATTTGATCTTTAGCTTTAGTTCTTTTGATTTCACTTTGAATTTTAGATTATTGAATTTGAACTCGATGGACTAAGGGTTTTTTTAGAGTTTATAATTAAGGTATTACTCATAGGAGTAATTAATTAACTTGATAGTTCAATCTGTAAAACAATTTCCTAGACAGGAGTCTAGAAGTGTAACACCATGTATAAAGCATATAATAAGTAAAAGCATATACGTAAAACAGTTTAAATAAAAAGATTTACGCATGCTTCTCAGCCCCTGTTTGAAAATAAAAATGTTTAGAAAAGGGGCAATGAACTCACCTGTGTTGCTCTGTAATGAATTTTCACAAAATGTGTGCTCGTTGTTGTAGCCTATGTTTCTTCGGTTCTCGAGTTGTTTTAAAAGAATTCAAATACGATAAGTATGTATAATAGTCGTCGTATATACGGTTTGGTCTCGGTGTGAGACTAAGTGTCCTATATTACTAATGTGCTTCTAAGATCTCATCTAACTAGTCTAACTTAGATACCCATTTGTAACCCGTATCCCACAGTTATTCATAACAAGTCTTAATTAACATATTTTTAATTTAATTTAACTCATTTTAAGTTAAACATTAATTTAGAAAATCATTTAATTTAATTTAAACAAGTTTACACTTTAATTTCTTTTATTAAAACATAATTCATTTATCAAAAATAAAGTTTACTTATGATGAGTTTGGGTTAAGCCCCTTGGGCCAACTTCGGGCCCATTACTAAACTTTGATTTCCAAGTACTTTCTTCGATGATTTACGTGTATAACTCATCCTAGGTAATTCGATTGAACAACCTAATATAGTTATACGTTTGTGTAACCTTTCTAAGTGTTAGATGTCAATGTTTATATTAACACTTATAACCTTAGATAATTTCCTTAATGAACTTTAGTTAAATTCCTAACCAACTAAATCCCCATTGTATATTCTTTGATGTTTCCTCATGGTTTGTATCATGACTAATCCAATATGATTTGCTTATCACAAAACCCTAATGTCCCATGCACACACACAAAAGGATCTCTTTCTATGCATGCACACATATACACACCATTATTTATCATGCATAAATTCATGTATTCCAATTCCCATTTGAAAACCTAGGGTGGTAGCCCATGTATCGACAAGGGTTGTAGGTTCGCTGGATGGCTGCTGGTCAACTGGTTCGGCCTTCCTAGGTTCGCTGCTATCACAAAGGTTAGGTTCGTGGTTGTATGATGGTTCGTCCATGGGCTCGGCTACGTCAAGGCAGCCATGTTCACAGCTCCTAGGTTCGTCCAGTGCAGGGTTCACTCGAAAGGAAGGGTTCCTGTAACATCACTGTACTTTCAGTTGTCCGTACGTCCGTACATCCGTACGATTGTACTGTTACGACTGGAGATTTATTTATTATGAATGATTATGAAATTATTGATTGACATTACTGATATTATCACTGTTACTGGTATACATGATTATAATTTATTATACGCGTAAACCACGGGAAGTTTAGTTGTAATTCAACTAAACAGACCCGTAGTGTTTATCGCGGTTACTTATCATTGATAATGATGGATTATTGGTCTGAGAATGGATTGAGATGGAATTGGGAGTTTGTTTGAGTCTGGTTACTAAACGTAGTCAAGGACCCATGGTCATGGTTTATCGAAATAGCGGTGGGACGGTGGCTAGGGCAGTTGCGACTGACCCTTACATATGCCCTATATATATGCATATTTCGGTTTATCATGGATGTGTCAGTGACTAGGGTTTAGTGGGTTCTGGTTTGGGAAATGATAATATTAAAGTTATTAAATAATGAGAATTCATTTACGCGATGTGAGGTTACGGATATCATTAAACGAGAATATTAATTCAGAAATATTAACTTAATAATGTATTCGCGTGGGTGACGATTCACACGAATATAATTATTAAGAATAATATTCTGAAACAATATTCCATAAATCGTAAATCGAATCGGAATACGATACGAGCGTCGAATTCGCTAGGGTGACGATCTTTACGAATACGTACGCGAGTAAGCGTTTCGACGAGATAATTAAATATTATCAAACAATATTAATTTAATAATGGTAACTAAAAACGTTTATTAGGAATCACAACCTAAAATGTTTTTCGAATAAATTAAATTATTTAAATAATTATTTAACGAAAACGAAACGGAATTTATATTACGAAACAATTTATTTAAACTTATTTGATTTAAGCAAAACTAATTTATTTAAAATGATTTATGGTTTTAAATTATGTTACGAGAAAACCGAGCATTTATTATGTTTTATCGCGATATAAACGAGATCGGGTACGCGGGAAGGATACGCGATATAAGGAAGGAAGAACCTTCTTCCTCCTCATTTTTAATCTTTCATTTCTCTCACTAAACATAAAACCCACGCCACTTTCTCTCTCTAAAACTTCTCTCTACGATATCTCCTTCGTTACCCAACGAAATCACGAGGTCTTGGCGCCCACGCGTTCGTGTGATCGAGAGGAACAAGAACATACTAAGAAATCTCACATTCGACCGTTGGATTGAGGTAAATCTGCTGTTATACTTGCGGTTTTGTTGTTAGTCACATAGCTTAGGATCGGTTTATGTTTTAACCGGATTTAGAGTTGTAGATCGTTAAACCGAGTTAGTATAGATCAATGGAAGCTATGGGAGAGACCTACTAGACCAGAGACGCAAGGTTGATGATGATGAACAGCCCAAAACCCACAGGTTCGTGGGTGGTTGCTGTTGTGCGAACCATCATGGGGGCTGGACACAGGGAGCCGAACCCTCTTCAGCTGGCCGAACCCTTGGGCCACCCCGAACCCTTGGACGAACCATCTGGTCTGGCCGAACCCTGATCAGACGAGCCCTGCGCCAACAAATCTGCATGTCGAGCCTTACATGTCTCGGACGAACCCTAGTGACCCACGAACCATCAGGGATGGCGAACCAATGGCTTCGGCAGCCGAACCCCTTTTCCTCCTTTAGCCACGAGCCTATGATGTAAACATACATGCAGCGAACCCTTGGCCGAAGTGTTGAAGGAGCCGAACCTTAGGCATAACAGACCTTCACGAACCCTTGTTATTGCATCAGCCGAACCTATGGCTTAAGTTAAAAAGGTTCGCTGCCCATGGGGGACGAAAAATTATAACTCTCTTAATTAAGGGATTAAGGATGAGTAAAGAACATGATCACATATATATACGTGTATAAAACCATGCATGCATTGGTAATCATGGATACCACCTTTTGTGTTAAAAACATAGATTTATTTATGAGAACATATGTAAAATGAGAAATTTGAATTGAAATACTAAATGTAATTCGTTAAGGTTTTAAATTAAGTAAGGACAACGTAAATTGTGGTGGAAAGACATGATCATGCATGCATGCAACTACAAATGAGTATGTGTAAGTTTATAAGGGATTAAGCCTTACAACTTACATGACATTGATATATTAATTTAAAAGATCATCATATTTATAATAATTAACACTAATGACTTTGAATTATCCTCATGAGATGATAAATAATAGAATTCTAAGGGTAACACTTTAACTTAGATAGTAACTAGGTTAATGGATACTTGGGAGTTTAAAGATAAACACATACGGTCATGTAATGACGATTAAATACTCATACTCACGAACATAAATGCTCAATAACTACAGATCCTTGAATTGGTTTGAGTTACATACGCGAGCGCGCATAACACGAGAACACACATTCTAAGGACTTCAGGTGAGTTCTCATAACCTCCCCTTCTTTAAACTGTTTTTGGTTTTAAAACCCGGAGGTGAAACATGTATACCAAATTAAATATTATTTTGATAACACAAGGTTATTACCTGTTTATCAATATGATATTCACATTTGAAATTATCATTATTATGGGATTATCTCTTATTATTTTATATCCATGTAAACATTGTTATTGACCTAGGTCAATAACAAAGATTACAAGTATTGTCACAAATCCCGAGAATCATCGCTCTTAACTTCGGTTAATTGCTTTGACATCGTGTATTGTCACGTGGATGGTTTCCACATCTGTGAAGCATTGCCTTTGACTTTGGTTATTTGCTTGGCTTCATGTATTGTCACGTGGTTAGCGACCACTCCATGAATCATGTATTTAACTTATGTTAATTACATAATGATCATGTATAGTCACGAACGTTATTTGAGAATATGGTTGATGAGATTGGTTGATTAGTTTGTGGATTGATTATCTATATTTGATTATGATTATTTGTGATTGGCTATGATTGATTTGGTTATGTGGTTATGTGATTGTGTATGTGTTTGGCTGTTGAATTGATGGATGTGTGTTGGATTATCTCATACAGGAATTCATATGGATTTTCTCAAGAAGATCATAAGTTTTATACTCGTTTTAAATAAAGCATTTTATAAAACCCTTTTAAGCATAAACTTTCAAACTCATTTTTACTAAAACATTTTTAAATATAAAAACTTATGATTACTCACCAACTACTTTTGTAGTTGACACTTGATTTTCTTACATGTTTCAGGTGATGGAGACAAGTAGGAATGAAGAGAGGATCTCTTCTATTTTGGACATCATCATCATATAGGATCTTGGACTTAGTTAATTAACTAAATTTCTGGCGATTAGAGTTTAGTTAATTTAACTAAATCTTTTGGTGTATTTGACATACTTGATTCATGATGAACATGATTTTTGTGTAATTATTGTGGTTGATTAAATGATATATGATGATATGATTTAGATGCCCATGAGCTTTTGAACAATCTACACATCCCTCGTGGCATCCCGATGATTCCGCCGTCGGTCGGGGTGTTACAGATTGGTATCAGAGCCTGGGTTATAGGGAATTAGGTTACTAGAAATGGTTGACCTAGTCTATAACCATAGGATACCCTAGTATGAATTAATTTCATACACTAGTTAGTATACTCAGGATTTCATGCTTATGTGTTTATTACATGTTAACTGAACTTCTGATATACATCTGATTACATATGCTGCTTATTAATTTCTTGCTTACGTGTGCCCTAATGATTCGATAAGGACATGCACGTGGTGTATCGTAAAGGTGGTGGGACGTTGGCTAGGGCAGTTGCGACTGACCCTTACATATGCCCTATATATATACCATTTACGGTACATTGGGTGGATGTCAGTATTGAAGAATGTGGGAACTACCCGTTTGGGAAATTACCTGCTTTGGAGATTGAATGCTTAGGAATTACCTGCTTTAGGAATTATTTGTTTAATCTATAAACTCCAGACAAGGACACACTCGTGGTATACTACAAAGGTGGTGGGACGGTGGCTGGGGCAGTTGCGACTGACCCCTACATATGCCCTATACATATACCATTTGTAGTATATTGGGGGTCTGTCAGTGTCAGGAACTTAGGATATTACTAGGAATTATTGTGAGATGGATGTTGATGGTCTGTTGGTTAAGGTTGGTTTGGATTGACACTTTGGATGATCACACTTGATAAACACTTATAAATTCCCTCATAAAAACATACGGATTGGACACGTAGGGTGCATAGGATTAATGAACGATATGAGCGATTAGTGATGGAATATGGACTTGGGCGATGATATAGACACTTGATGATAATATAAACGCATAGTGATGATACTAACACTTAGTGATGGTATGGACACTTGACAAGAATAAACTATAGGGAAGATATGAACACTTAGTGACAATAAGAGCACTTCGTGATGATATGAACCCTTAATGATGATTATTGACATTGGAATTGATATGGATTTTAGTGAACTTAGACAGTTGGGGGAAACTTAATGTCAGGTGAACTTAGACATTAGGTGAACTTAGAAATAGGCAAGCCTACATATCAGGTGAACTTAGACATTAGGTAAACCTAATTGTCCAAGGGAACTAGAGATCACTTCACTCAAAATTATCCTACTAAGGATAAGGTGTGTGAAGTGAGATTTATGATGAAGTACATGACACACTCTACACACTAGCAAGGGCATAATCGTGGTGCAATGGAACGGTGGTGGGACGGTGTAGGGGAGATTGCGATCTACCTCTGCATATGCCCTATATATAAGCTTGTTGCATTGCATTGGGAGGTTGTCAGTGTTAGTATAGAGTGAAGAATGTATATGATCTAGGAAATAGTTAGTTAACACTAGTTATGACCAACTAGGACACTTAGAATAATAATAGGAAATTATAAACCTTTTTGAGTTCAATGACTGATGGGAGAGAAATATAGTTCCTATATGTAATCCTAATTGTCTAATGGACTCATTTAAACATTGTTTGTATGATTTACGTTGTAAACGGTAGTAACATGTTTCTATTTCCTTCAGAAACATGCCGCCTCGCCGTCACAACGGAGATGATACGAACGCAGAGGATGCTAACGGTAATGCTAACCCTGGCATGCAAGAGTTAGCTAACCTCATCACTGGGTTGGTGAACCAGTTGACTCAGGCCAACCAAAACATCAACCAGAATCGAGGTGGTGCAAACCAGACAACTTGCACATTCAAACACTTCAATTCCTGTAATCCCCTGAAATTTACGGGTGCTGAATCAGCCACTGGTCTACTGCAGTGGTTTGAGAGTATGGAGAACACCTTCATCAACAGCGAATGCCCTGAGAATCTGAAAGTTCGCTATGCCACCAGTGTTTTCCAAAAGAGAGCACTGACTTGGTGGAATGGGGAAAAGCGAACTAGGGGAGTGGATGCTGCCTTAGCACTGACATGGACAGAGGTCAAGACTCTGATGACTACTGAATTCTGTCCTAGAAGCGAAATGAGGAAGCTTGAGACTGAGTTCTGGGAACTCAAGCAAGATAGCGGAGAGAATGTCATCTACAATACTCAGTTTCATGAGTATAGTTTACTGGTGCCTCATATGGTGACACCCTTGGATAGGGCGATTGAGAAGTATATCGGCGGGCTGCCGGTGCAGATTCAGGATACAGTCTATGGGAGCAATCCCAAAACACTTGAGGCTGCAATCCGATTATCTGCAACTCTTACTGATAATCACGTGAGGAATGGAACTCTTACCCGGAAGGGGTATAAGAAGACTGACACCAAGACTGCTGCAAAGGAAGTCAAAACTGAAGTCAAGTCTGAAGCTGCTAGCTCGTCCAAAAGCAGCAACAAGAAGAGGAAGAATAGGAACTTCATGGTAACTGTACCTGCTGCGAAGTCTGCGCAGCAATCATCCAATAACTCTACTGCAAGAAATTACACTGGGAACACTCCCCAATGTAATACTTGCAGGTATCATCACGCACCTAACTTGCCATGTCGTGTCTGCAACAACTGTGGCAAGTTTGGGCACTATGCTAATGTCTGTCGGAGTGCACTGCAAGCACAAGGGATGCAACATGCACCGCTTGCACTGCCAGCTCCTCATGCACAACCTATTCCGGCTGTACCCATTCGCCAGGTACCTCCAGCACAGGCAAGAGCCTGTTATGAATGTGGTGAAGTGGGTCATTTCAGGAATCAATGCCCAAAGTTGACCGGGAATAATCAAAGGGTGGCAAGAGGCCGGGCTTTTCAACTGAATGCTCCAGCTGCTCAAGCCAACCAGGATGTGGTCAACGGTACATTTCTGATCAACAACTCTTATGCATCTGTCTTATTTGATTCTGGTGCCGATAGGAGTTTTGTTTCATATGATTTTGAATGCTTGCTTGGTAGAACATGTACATACTTAGATAAACCGTTTAATGTGGAAGTGGCTGACGGAAACACTATTGATATTGACACTATTATCATTGGATGTACTGTGAACTTAAATGATCACGTTTTCCCAATTGATCTTATACCTATGCATCTTGGTAGCTTTGATGTTATCATAGGCATGGATTGGTTAGCCACTCACAAAGCGGAGATTGTATGCCATGAGAAATATATACGTATTCCCTTATCTTCGGGTGAAACTTTGAGAATATTTGGAGAAACTGCTAGTAAAGGACTTAAGCTAATGTCTTGCACTAAAGCACACAAGTACCTTAGGAAGAAATGTATAGCATTCTTAGCTCATATTGTGGAGAAGAAAGAGAAAGGAAAGAAGATTGAAGATGTTCCAGTGATACGAGATTTTCCAGAAGTCTTCCCAGACGATTTACCGGGTCTTCCACCAGAACGTCAAGTTGAGTTCCGAATCGACTTAGTACCTGGTGCGAACCCAGTCGCCAAAGCTCCCTACAGACTTGCGCCCTCAGAGTTGCAAGAATTGGCGAGTCAACTGCAAGAACTTACCGATAAAGGATTCATTCGCCCGAGCCATTCACCATGGGGTGCACCGGTCTTGTTTGTCAAGAAAAAGGACGGGTCATTCCGAATGTGTATCGATTACCGCGAATTGAACAAACTCACAATTAAGAATCGATATCCACTGCCGCGCATCGATGATCTCTTCGATCAGCTTCAAGGCTCGGCATGGTTTTCAAAGATCGATTTGAGGTCTGGGTATCATCAACTTCGCTTACATGATGATGATATTCCCAAGACAGCTTTTAGAACAAGATATGGCCACTATGAATTTCTGGTAATGCCTTTCGGCCTTACAAATGCACCTGCGGTTTTCATGGACCTCATGAACCGTGTTTGCAGGCCATACTTGGATAAATTTGTGATTGTATTCATTGATGATATTCTGATATACTCAAAGACTAAAGAAGAACACGAGAAACACCTTAAGTTGGTTTTGGAGATCCTAAGAGAGGAGCGACTGTATGCCAAATTCTCTAAATGTGAATTTTGGCTTAAGGAAGTTCAATTCTTGGGACACATAGTCAACGAATACGGTGTTCACGTGGATCCTGCAAAGATTGATGCTGTGAAGAATTGGAGTACACCGAAGACACCGACGGAGATTCGATCGTTTCTCGGACTTGCTGGTTACTATCGGCGGTTCATATCGAATTTCTCCAGAATTGCTGTCCCTCTCACTGCTTTGACTCAGAAGAATAGGCCATATGAGTGGGGACCAAAGCAAGAAGAGGCATTTCAGACTTTGAAGCAGAAACTTTGTGATGCTCCTGTCTTGACACTGCCTGATGGAAATGATGATTTTGTAGTCTATTGTGATGCATCCAACCTAGGTCTCGGTTGTGTTCTCATGCAACGGGGAAAGGTTGTGGCTTATGCATCAAGACAATTGAAGATTCATGAGAAGAACTACACTACACATGACTTGGAACTTGGTGCAGTCGTGTTTGCTTTGAAGATATGGAGACATTATCTTTATGGCACGAAGTGTGTAGTCTTTACTGATCATAAAAGTTTGCAACATATTCTAAATCAGAAAGAGCTCAATATGAGACAACGGAGATGGGTTGAACTGTTGAACGATTATGACTGTGAAATTCGCTACCATCCTGGTAAAGCGAATGTAGTAGCAGATGCACTTAGTCGCAAAAGTCAAGTTCAGATTCATAGTGTCCGAGTGCACACTAATCTCCGTAATGATGTTCTCACAGCCCAACAACACTCATTAGCTCAAGATAATTTGAAAAATGAGATGTCTTGCGGGGCTGAAATCTTATTGGAAACTAAGGATGACGGTTTGATGTATTACTTGAATCGGTTGTGGATACCGAACAGGGGTGATCTTAGGATGCTGATTATGGATGAAGCTCATAAGTCTCGTTATTCAATCCATCCAGGTGCTGATAAGATGTATCAAGACCTTAGGGGCTTGTACTGGTGGCCTGGAATGAAGAAGGATATTGCTGAATATGTGTCTAAGTGCCTTAACTGTGCTAAAGTCAAGGCAGAACATCAGCGACCTTCGGGATTGTTACTACAACCAGAAATACCGATGTGGAAGTGGGAGAATATCTCCATGGATTTCATTACTAAACTCCCACGGACCGCGAACGGTAAAGATAGTATCTGGGTAATTGTTGACAGATTGACCAAGTCGGCTCATTTCTTACCGATACGCGAAACTTACCCTGTGCGGAAGTTAGCTCGTATCTACATTGATGAGATCATTAGCCGACATGGCGTTCCTTTAAGCATAATATCGGACCGTGATGCTCGTTTCACGGCACGATTTTGGGAATCACTTCATGAAGCTTTTGGAACAAGACTGGATCTTAGCACTGCTTATCATCCTCAAACGGATGGTCAAACGGAGCGAACGATTCAAACATTGGAAGACATGTTGAGAGCTTGTGTCATCGATTTCGGTGGCAATTGGGATAGCCATCTACCATTGGTTGAGTTCTCGTATAACAACAGTTATCACGCGAGCATTGGTATGGCGCCGTTCGAAGCTCTTTATGGCAGGAAATGTCGGTCACCTATTTGTTGGACCGAAGTCGGCGATTCGCAGATCACTGGTCCCGAGATTATTCAGGAAACGACCGACAAGATCCGCCAAATCCGCGACAATCTGTTAGCTACTCGCAGTCGACAGAAGAGTTACGCGGATAAACGAAGGAAACCTCTAGAGTTTGAAGTGGGAGATATGGTATTGCTCAAAGTATCGCCTTGGAAGGGCGTTGTTCGATTCGGAAAGAAGGGGAAGCTTGCTCCACGATACGTTGGCCCTTTAAGATCCTTGAACGGATCGGGAAGGTTGCTTACAAATTGGAACTTCCTTCTGAACTTAGTAATGTGCACCCGACGTTTCATGTGTCCAATTTAAGAAAATGCTTAGCTGATCGGGATCTTCAGGTACCACTCGATGACATTCGCATCGATGATACCATGCACTTTGTTGAAAGACCAGTGGAGATAATGGATCGTGAGGTTAAACAGCTCAAACGCAGTAGAATTCCAATTGTCAAAGTACGTTGGGAATCGAAGCGGGGTCCAGAATTCACCTGGGAGCGAGAAGATCAGATGAAGCTTAAGTACCCACATTTATTTACTACGGTCACTCCAAGTTGAATTTCGGGACGAAATTCCTTTAACTAGGGGAGACTGTAACATCACTGTACTTTCAGTTGTCCGTACGTCCGTACATCCGTACGATTGTACTGTTACGACTGGAGATTTATTTATTATGAATGATTATGAAATTATTGATTGACATTACTGATATTATCACTGTTACTGGTATACATGATTATAATTTATTATACGCGTAAACCACGGGAAGTTTAGTTGTAATTCAACTAAACAGACCCGTAGTGTTTATCGCGGTTACTTATCATTGATAATGATGGATTATTGGTCTGAGAATGGATTGAGATGGAATTGGGAGTTTGTTTGAGTCTGGTTACTAAACGTAGTCAAGGACCCATGGTCATGGTTTATCGAAATAGCGGTGGGACGGTGGCTAGGGCAGTTGCGACTGACCCTTACATATGCCCTATATATATGCATATTTCGGTTTATCATGGATGTGTCAGTGACTAGGGTTTAGTGGGTTCTGGTTTGGGAAATGATAATATTAAAGTTATTAAATAATGAGAATTCATTTACGCGATGTGAGGTTACGGATATCATTAAACGAGAATATTAATTCAGAAATATTAACTTAATAATGTATTCGCGTGGGTGACGATTCACACGAATATAATTATTAAGAATAATATTCTGAAACAATATTCCATAAATCGTAAATCGAATCGGAATACGATACGAGCGTCGAATTCGCTAGGGTGACGATCTTTACGAATACGTACGCGAGTAAGCGTTTCGACGAGATAATTAAATATTATCAAACAATATTAATTTAATAATGGTAACTAAAAACGTTTATTAGGAATCACAACCTAAAATGTTTTTCGAATAAATTAAATTATTTAAATAATTATTTAACGAAAACGAAACGGAATTTATATTACGAAACAATTTATTTAAACTTATTTGATTTAAGCAAAACTAATTTATTTAAAATGATTTATGGTTTTAAATTATGTTACGAGAAAACCGAGCATTTATTATGTTTTATCGCGATATAAACGAGATCGGGTACGCGGGAAGGATACGCGATATAAGGAAGGAAGAACCTTCTTCCTCCTCATTTTTAATCTTTCATTTCTCTCACTAAACATAAAACCCACGCCACTTTCTCTCTCTAAAACTTCTCTCTACGATATCTCCTTCGTTACCCAACGAAATCACGAGGTCTTGGCGCCCACGCGTTCGTGTGATCGAGAGGAACAAGAACATACTAAGAAATCTCACATTCGACCGTTGGATTGAGGTAAATCTGCTGTTATACTTGCGGTTTTGTTGTTAGTCACATAGCTTAGGATCGGTTTATGTTTTAACCGGATTTAGAGTTGTAGATCGTTAAACCGAGTTAGTATAGATCAATGGAAGCTATGGGAGAGACCTACTAGACCAGAGACGCAAGGTTGATGATGATGAACAGCCCAAACCCACAGGTTCGTGGGTGGTTGCTGTTGTGCGAACCATCATGGGGGCTGGACACAGGGAGCCGAACCCTCTTCAGCTGGCCGAACCCTTGGGCCACCCCGAACCCTTGGACGAACCATCTGGTCTGGCCGAACCCTGATCAGACGAGCCCTGCGCCAACAAATCTGCATGTCGAGCCTTACATGTCTCGGACGAACCCTAGTGACCCACGAACCATCAGGGATGGCGAACCAATGGCTTCGGCAGCCGAACCCCTTTTCCTCCTTTAGCCACGAGCCTATGATGTAAACATACATGCAGCGAACCCTTGGCCGAAGTGTTGAAGGAGCCGAACCTTAGGCATAACAGACCTTCACGAACCCTTGTTATTGCATCAGCCGAACCTATGGCTTAAGTTAAAAAGGTTCGCTGCCCATGGGGGACGAAAAATTATAACTCTCTTAATTAAGGGATTAAGGATGAGTAAAGAACATGATCACATATATATATACGTGTATAAAACCATGCATGCATTGGTAATCATGGATACCACCTTTTGTGTTAAAAACATAGATTTATTTATGAGAACATATGTAAAATGAGAAATTTGAATTGAAATACTAAATGTAATTCGTTAAGGTTTTAAATTAAGTAAGGACAACGTAAATTGTGGTGGAAAGACATGATCATGCATGCATGCAACTACAAATGAGTATGTGTAAGTTTATAAGGGATTAAGCCTTACAACTTACATGACATTGATATATTAATTTAAAAGATCATCATATTTATAATAATTAACACTAATGACTTTGAATTATCCTCATGAGATGATAAATAATAGAATTCTAAGGGTAACACTTTAACTTAGATAGTAACTAGGTTAATGGATACTTGGGAGTTTAAAGATAAACACATACGGTCATGTAATGACGATTAAATACTCATACTCACGAACATAAATGCTCAATAACTACAGATCCTTGAATTGGTTTGAGTTACATACGCGAGCGCGCATAACACGAGAACACACATTCTAAGGACTTCAGGTGAGTTCTCATAACCTCCCCTTCTTTAAACTGTTTTTGGTTTTAAAACCCGGAGGTGAAACATGTATACCAAATTAAATATTATTTTGATAACACAAGGTTATTACCTGTTTATCAATATGATATTCACATTTGAAATTATCATTATTATGGGATTATCTCTTATTATTTTATATCCATGTAAACATTGTTATTGACCTAGGTCAATAACAAAGATTACAAGTATTGTCACAAATCCCGAGAATCATCGCTCTTAACTTCGGTTAATTGCTTTGACATCGTGTATTGTCACGTGGATGGTTTCCACATCTGTGAAGCATTGCCTTTGACTTTGGTTATTTGCTTGGCTTCATGTATTGTCACGTGGTTAGCGACCACTCCATGAATCATGTATTTAACTTATGTTAATTACATAATGATCATGTATAGTCACGAACATTATTTGAGAATATGGTTGATGAGATTGGTTGATTAGTTTGTGGATTGATTATCTATATTTGATTATGATTATTTGTGATTGGCTATGATTGATTTGGTTATGTGGTTATGTGATTGTGTATGTGTTTGGCTGTTGAATTGATGGATGTGTGTTGGATTATCTCATACAGGAATTCATATGGATTTTCTCAAGAAGATCATAAGTTTTATACTCGTTTTAAATAAAGCATTTTATAAAACCCTTTTAAGCATAAACTTTCAAACTCATTTTTACTAAAACATTTTTAAATATAAAAACTTATGATTACTCACCAACTACTTTTGTAGTTGACACTTGATTTTCTTACATGTTTCAGGTGATGGAGACAAGTAGGAATGAAGAGAGGATCTCTTCTATTTTGGACATCATCATCATATAGGATCTTGGACTTAGTTAATTAACTAAATTTCTGGCGATTAGAGTTTAGTTAATTTAACTAAATCTTTTGGTGTATTTGACATACTTGATTCATGATGAACATGATTTTTGTGTAATTATTGTGGTTGATTAAATGATATATGATGATATGATTTAGATGCCCATGAGCTTTTGAACAATCTACACATCCCTCGTGGCATCCCGATGATTCCGCCGTCGGTCGGGGTGTTACAGTTCGGCCACTAAGTTGGTTTGTTGTTCAAAGGTTCGCCACCCTAAGGTTCGGCTAAGTCGAGTCTCGTGGCCAGCTGGTTTTTGGTGCTCAGGTTCGTCCAATGGGGTTCAGGGTTTCATGGGTTCGGCTAAGAGAAACCCTAGGTTCGGTCCCCTTAGAAGGTTCGGCCACAGGAAAATTCACCCATGGGAGGTTCAGCCGATCCCCCTTGGCTCCCACGAATCTTCTGTTCATCATCTTCTTCATCGAACACCATACTCTTGCAGGTCCAAACCACTACTTCTACTCACCTATACCACTCGTTTGAAGGTTTTTCAAGTGTTTAGAAGGATTAAGATAACCACAAGTTAAGGGGTAGAGGTTCACAACCAAAAACCGAAATACAACTAGAATTTACCTCGAAAATAATGGATGAAAGCTTGGATTCCTTGTGCTATCGTGATCTACGTGATGCGATGGTCGTTTTGACACCAAGAACTCTTGAAATGGTTGAGAATTGAAGGAGTTCTTGTAGAAAGAAGGTAGAGAGAAAATCTAGAGAGAGACGAATTTGGTGAATGAAATGGGTAGGTGGTGATGGTTGGGGCATTCAAGACAACATTAAATGATTTAGATAATACCCGGTAGGTTCGGTTTCGTTCGGTTTCATGTAAAATGTCTAAATATCTTTCGTTCATTTTAAATTTACGAAATTATTTAATTAACTGTTTAAATCGAATCGTACGGTCATCGCGCGTATTCGTTCGAATCGTCACCCGTACGAACACGACGATAACTATACTTTTCAATATTGATTTCTAATTATCAGATATCATTCGGAACATTAAACTTTCAGATATATTCGTACAGATCGTCACCTATACGAATAACTCGTTGATTTACCATTCACGTAACGACATCCGTGTGTTTTGTTCTGTAAAGCCTCACATACGTTTATACATAATAAAATCCTAACAATTAATCACACGATGGTTCTATATTGCCAGATAATTATCTGACTGATAAACCATGTGTTTATGAATTATGTTTCCCTGAAATGATTCTAAATCTGCTCTTTGATAACACAAACTGATAATGATATATGATATAAACATGACATAAAAAGAAACATGTATAGTTCGTACCTGATTACTGTTCATGGCACTGTTGAGATCACTGTTCCAGTATGATTCTAGCACTAATGTTACAGCTCGCTGGGGGTCGTCTTGTACATATACTTTGTTCTCTTGATAGTTGTACAATTGGAGTTCCTATTGTATGGAAGAGAATTCAACAGTTTCTTGTTGACCTCACCCTTGGTCGACTCTATCCCAGCGCTTGTGAGCTCAGTCATCTGATGTGTAAACCGGTTCAGTTGACCTTCTTGTGTTTCACCCTTGATATGATTGAACATGTTAAACCGTTTCCTTAACATGTCCTTCTGGCTCTGCCGCATATCCTTAGTACCTTTGAATTTCTCAACTAATGCGTCTCACAATTCCTTAGCCATTTTGTGCTCTTTGAAGCCATGAGCAACTTCAGTAAATAACGCCATGGTGATTGAGGCATATGCCTTGTCATCTTTTTCTCTGAGAAGAATGCCATCCTCAGTAAGTAACTCAGGGTCTTTTGAAATCAGGCCATTCAACTCACTCTCATACATGGGCACATAAGGCCCTTCCTCAATGGATCTCCAAAGCTTTGCGTTGGTGTATTTGATGAATCACTGTAATCTAAATTTTCAATCCTGAAAATTGTCACTAGAGACAAGCCTATGAGGCTTGGTACCCGTCCCGATCTCATTATCCAGGTTAAGCAGGTTGGACAGATTGCTTAAGCTCTTAGCAACCATTATCATAAGTTTCTAAGTCCAAGTTATCGAAATCCAGAAAGTATGCGAAATCCAGGAAGTAGACGATGCTCTAAGAGTACACGAAGCTCTTGAAGAACAGGAAGTCCTTAGAGTAATCAAAATCTCAAAAGTATACGAAGCTTTCAAAAGTGCATGAAACCGAAGCCAAGTAACCGAAGTCAAGTACACGAAGCCAAGTAACCGAAGCCAAGAACACGAAGCCAAGCAACCGAAGCCAAGAACATGAAGCCAAGCAACTGAAGCCAAGAACATGAAGCCAAGTTCACGAAAAATGGAGTTCACGAAAAACACTTGAAAAAACTAGATGAAATTTTTTCAAGATCCAAAATTCCAAATTGATACAACTGCTAGCCAATGTAGAGAAGAAAAATAAATTCGCGAACTTGGGATGAAAAGTTGTTAACTTTGTGCTGAAAAGAGATCCAAAGCTCTGATACCACTCGTAGGTCACAAGCTTGATCAAGATCCAAGCTTTATCCTTGAAATCAACACAAAATCCATTCTATGAAGTGTGGAATCCAAAACAGATGATAGAAATAAGATAGAAAAGTTAATTTATATTCAAAAGTCGTGAACTTTACAGATACAACTTCAATGCATCTAGAAGTGCTCTACCTCAGGATTCCAACCCTAGACCAGTATATTGTACGTCTATTTATACTGGTCTGGGAGTACACGTTTTCCTATGTATATGAAATCTAAGGCACACGAAAATTAAAGTACACAAATAGTAAAGTTCACGAAAATACAAAACTTGGTCTTCATCTTGTGTGGAGTTGATTTTGTCAGTCTTTGTATCCTCATTGGGCTCTATAGTCTTACACGATTCCATGGCATCTAAGTACTTGTGCATCATGTACCTTGCACCACCAGTAAACAAAGATGGTAATATTACTCTTTTGCCATTACCGGATACTTGTGTATTACCTGAAGCAACTAAGGCTGAAATACTTTTTATAAGAATTAGAACATAGTTTGGTTTGTTGACTACGAACATAAAAAACCTTTCCGACTCCACCATAGTATATGCATCAACCAAGAACTGTTGAAAAAGTCTCCATGAATTTAACAAAAGTGAATAAACATCATCTTTTACTTGAATCTTCTCGGCACAAAACTCTCTCATAGTGACATCTAATATACCCTGAGCATCATCGGCTAATTCCCTGTGCTTTATACCATTTATGTATCCATCCTCTGCTTATGGGAATATAAGTGGATATTGAAGAGCAAGATATGAAGGATGAAGTTCACCTATTCATTTTAATTTCCTCGTTTGAGTCTCTATAATAATTTCCCTTTGATTGAATGATTTGTCGATATCACCAACTACGATAGCTGCAACATCAGAAGCAGTTGGTGCATTAAGTGTTCTTCCATCTGTTTGTCTTCCAGAGAAAAGCCTTATGCTAATATTCATGTCATCTGTTTCATTCAAACGATGTCTAGCCATGTGATACATTTTTACCAATGGATTGATTTTATCTTACAGCTCTTTAAGTTCATTAATGATCTCAGTATCCAAAGTATGTTTATGGGAACTGTTGACACCATTTACGGATCTGTGAATTAAAATAATATATGATTATTATTAAATTTATTGTCTGCTAAATTAGTAATGAACTTATATATGTATGTATGTTATGCAGTAGTACCTGATAGCATTTCTCCGGTTTGAAATTTAATTTTCTGTATCACAAATGTTAAGTTGACCAGACTTTGGAACTTAACCAAGAGTTGGCATCAAATCACCAAGCATGTGATAATTTTTTTTTCCCTGAATCCTATTAACATAGAGACCGCGTCCACGATTAACGCTTGAGTCAACCTTCCCTAGCATGGAAGTGAATGCAAACATCATGTTGTAACATCTGACATTATTAATGAAATGATAACTTTTTGGATGTATTTTATGATATAACATATATAAGACGTTTGGGGGATCTTTAGTTTTAAGAAGCTCAACATTTCCACTACCACAACAAAAAGAAAAAGGTGTCTCTAACAGATTACGGTTTCCACGTCTTCTTGCAGAATCCCACAACAAAGCTCCACAACTGTAACATTTATGAATAAGATCTCCATGATCCATATAACATTTGAAAAAAATAAACAAAAATAATAATGAAATGTATTTAAAAAACTAGTGAGATGCCCGCTCGATGCGGCATAAAACAAAACATTTAAGCATTTTGGCTCGTAAAAAACATAAACCACTAAATTTTCATAAAATCAACTCTTTTAATTTAATTTAATATTAATATTTAACTAAAGAAACTATTATGATAAAAGTCACAATTAAAAGGCCAAATATGGTATGACAAATGTGACATAAATGTTAGGAAGTAATTCATTTGATTTGAGATGGCTTCTTTTATAGTTATTCTTTGACACTTTATTTCTTAAAGGTATGAATGTGGGACAAGCTAAAAAAAAAAAAAACCTTGTTTATGGTTTTTAAAAACTTTGTAAGTTGTACTTCATGCTATAAGAGTTGTAAAACACTTAATTTTAAAAGTTTTTGGTAAAAGACCATTGTATCCATTTAATATGTATTATATAGTAGTATAGATAACGGTATGATAAATGTTAGTTAGGCATGTATTATATTAATAAAGATTTCACTTACTTTTTGATACACCTAAAACAGCATCTCCGACATTTGGTAACTGTCCTTCATCAATATCAAGATCAAATGCAGGTATGTCATCTTTATGTAATCTTTTGCTTCTAAAATTAGATTTTTGTTTGCAGATAAACCAAATATTTGTGCTACTTCAGACATTACGGAAGTTGAAGATCCAACATCATACTTTGATGGTGTGTAACCATATTTTCCTCCTATATTGAAAGCGGTTTATTATTAACAAATAAAAAGGGAACAGTATGAGTAAAACGAATACAGACCAGTTTTATGTTTTCCATTGTTCTTGCTGCATGCTCAAATAATATCCTTCCTTCTCATTTTTTGCATACGATGCTTAAAATTTTTTAAGACGTAGAAGAATTATAATCAGTATTGCATGAAAGGTTTTAGTAAATGTAATAGTAAATGTTTAAGTAAATTATGAGTCGTTATACTAACCACTTGTAACATCTGATAAAGGAGTTTTTGTTAATGTTTTGTAAGGATAATGAATACAACCTTCAGTTGTATTATTCTCTAACAAAGCTGAATAATTAACTCACGTATAAGAATTAGATGCATTTGCGAATCCTTTGGTTGTAAGAAAAGAATTTTCATCGTTAGTGTTAACAGAAGTTCCGGAAAGTGGAGTGGATAAAAAGTGATTGTTATGAGTTTCAAGATAATTTTCATCATGAAGATGACTAAAATTTTCTGGTTGAACATAGCTATGATCAATGTTGAATATAATAATTCCAACTTATGTAAGGACTGCAAATATTTAAAAGGTAGACATAAAAGATATTATTAACGGACTTTGTTATATGAGGTATTTTAAAATGATATGACTAACCGTTGTAACACATGTCAAAGGTATTCTTGGTAATGTTAAGGATGAGGACAATCATCGTCATTTAATTGTTGTATCAACTTCATATAGTTACGGTAACAACCTTTCTTTCTAGTTTGAGAAGTGTCACCGTTTTCCATTTCAAAAAATGAAGTTTTTAACTAAACACTATTCTTTATTTATTAGTATGGTTTGCTTATAAATATAAAGATTAACCTAGTGTCTTGCTATAGAGAGTTAATCAAGTTTTTAGCTTATCAATAAGGTAAAATCAATTGCTTTTCGAGTATTTCAAAGTATATGAGGGAGGGACTGTTGAGTTATCCAATGCATGGTTTGATTATCTTTTTGGAAAAGTAATATAGTAAATAACTAACATCTAAGACTTAATATTTTTTAGATTAACACTAAAGATCTGCAGGTTAAATATAAAATATGAATGTTGATATAGTGTTAAATATGTAGCAATGTTGTAATAAAATTAAAAGTATGTATTACTTGTAACAATTAACAAAAATACATCATTAATAATAAAATAATATTTTTTCAATGAATGTTATTTCAATATGTTTACAATAAATAGCAAGTAAACATTTGCTGCCAAACAGGTTATATACATGTTGGATTGTTACAATGAATGTTAATTCAATAGGTTTACAATAAATAGCAACTCAACATTTGTTGTCAAACTGGTTATACACATGCAAAGGCATTGCGTAGCTTCTTTAAATGAACATGAAAAAGTGAGTTCAATATAAACATTAATAAATCAGGAATACTAACAAATACAACAGATTTCTATTTCTAATACCGACACATTTTTTATATTTTAGTCTCCAGAGGTTGTTACTTGTAATATGTAGTAAATCTGTTGCACTAAACATATTGATAACAAATAAAAGACTAAATAATGTTAGTGTGTTGACATATAAAAACATATTAATATATCATCCACCAAATGTCTATTATATCATATGCACTACGGCCCAAGAGTTTATAGATTTCTTTAACTAACATTACAAATGAAATGGTCCCACTTATGTCTTGAACCCTCACACGTACCTTGAATCCAAAGAAAAAAAACAAAATGAAACTAATAAGTATTTGGTTATTACTTATAATATAAAAGATATATTGTATTTGGATATAGAAAATACCTTGGAACAGATTTGGGAGAACGAATTTTACATTTGGGACAATACAATACACCTACATATTCATCAACATCTACTTCTCCATCTTTTTCATCCAAAAAACATACGTCTGTCAGAGTAACAACCTTCTTGCTACACTTGGAACATGCAACATAAAACCATCCATGATCTTGCTCAACAGATCTTATTGTACCGAGAACAACGTACATTGTTTCCTGCGAGTATATCATTATATGTTCCATTAAAAATACCATAAACAGTTATAGAACTAATTAGAATACCTTTTATAAATCAAAAACATCCTTAACATAATTCGTAACATTCCTGCTCAAAAATTCTTCACGTGAAGAATATACGGTCTGGCTGGACAATGGACCTGTAGAGATATGTGATGACCCTTCACCACAATTTATTGGTTGACTGATAAAAACAGGTGATGAAAACATTCAACTCTTAAAAACATAAAATAATTTAATAAGTCACCAGTTTTTAGTAACATGCTAGTAATATACATTTTTTTGAAACTAGAAATTTCATCAACATCTTCGTTGATAAACAATCGAGTGCCAAAAAATGAATTCTGCATATTTGGGTTTCCTGTTGTCATCAGGTAAAAATATTTTGTGTAATCAATATATACGGGTTAATACTTCAAGTTTACAATCTCAAAACCGATCCTCTTGTTTTCTTTTACACCGTGATTTAATATTTCCATGTCAGTTGTAGTAGTCGCATAGCCGATTACATCTAACTAAAACATAATACATATAAGGCAAAACGAAGGCTTTCTGAAAGAGGAGTAAATTCAAAGATAGAGAAACATAATACCAACAGTGTCTTCTATCTCTACATGCATGTTAATGATTTGGTGAAAATCAACAAACCGAAAACCATATGAAGGACCGTCGAATTCCAAACACCTTTTTAAATTTGTTTGACGGTAGAAATTGAGCTTAAAGGGAAGCTTGATCACAGGATACTTGAAGTTCATCTCGATCACCAACAGCAAACTTGGTAAGAAAAATGATACTGCCTTCTTCAAGTTGATTTTCAAAAGTAGCCATCAAAACCTTTTTAACTGATGCTTGGATCTTATCATCCTGATAAAGGTTGTTGTGCATATATTTAAAAATACAATAAATATTAAAAACAACATCATTATTTATAATCGAGGATGAAAAAATACCTTTTCATCCATTAAGATCATGCCAATCTGATACGACTGCTTCCATAACCGTAAAACGCGAACCCTCAATTTTCATGAATCATTATCAGCAGATATCTGAGAAATATAATTTATCTGATCTTTCTCCATTTGATATCACGAAGTAAACGTACGAAGGTGTGGAAGATTAAATCAAAAAATACGGTATTTAAGAAGATTGTGGATTGCATCGAACTCCGGAAATCGGAAAGGATCATATCTTTATAACCTTGATTAAAGAAAACTGTAGTAGGGATGAACGGAGTCCAAGCCGTCTCTTCGAATTCGGCTGGTAAGTAATGATGTTGCAGAGTGTTTGAATTTCAAATTTGAAATCGTTTTCGGCAAAAGGAAGCATGAAGAAATCGACATCAACAGGGAAAAATTTGACATCAACATTACATCATTTTTGCTAATGTGGATAGCCTTAGATGTTGACACATCAGCTGCATTAACTCTCATTTATTAGATAAATAGATTATACTTTGAATATGTATTTATTAATTTTACGATTTTTTTTGTGTGAGCTTATAGCTCAACTGATACTCCATGATTATCATAAAGCTTAGGATTTGTGAGGTCATGAGTTCAAATCCTGTCCAAAGCGGTCAGTAGAGGGTTTTACCATATATTAGGTTTCCTCCTAAGAAACAGGTGGATTTGCTCGATTCAGTGCTCGCCAACACCTGGGCTTTAGATACCAAGGAGTTGGTAGCGGACTGTGGTCGCAGCGCGTGGATTATTGGGTCGGTGGATCCATTTGGGCTATGAAGAAGCATGCCGCTGAGCCCTCGTTAGCTGTTAAAAAAAATTACTACAATTAAACTATCAGTTAATACGACAATCTGTATGCTACTGCATTTAGCAAATAAAAACTAAAATAATAATAATTTGATTATTAATTTGTCAACCCGTGAATTAAATAAACAAAATGCATTACATATCCAATTTCTTCTTGGATCGTGAGCGTTGACATGTATTATTTTCAAAAAAAAACACTCATTCATAGACTTCAACAAAGGGTCGAAGTACCTGAGATGACAAAATACGTGTTCAAATGCTTTCTCTTAAACGTCTAAAAGTTTTACTGGACCAAATTAAAGGCAATATTAAATTACACAAATATTCCCTATAATTTTGATATAAGTAATATTTTGTGAGTTTAAATTCTTTTTTTTTCAGTTTATAATTTTTTTTTTGGTTTTAAAACTAATTAACCTTTGTAAAAGAATATATTAAATTTGCGTAAAGAAACGACTTAAATTTTCTCATAAATCGTAAGTCGACGTAAAGGAGAATTATGTTAAATTTGGTTAATTAAGAATATACAAAAATTGATTTTAAAACTAACCTGTGTTAAATATTTTGAAATGAATATTTAAGAATTATAAAATGATATGAAGTATAAATGATTTTGTATAAGTAATTTAAGTAATAAAAATGATTACCTTTTTAGCTTTTGTTTATTAATAAGTTTTTTTTAAAGATTTTGGATACAAAAAATTGTTTTGAAATTATGTCAGTTTTTGAAAACATAGGGTTATTACTCATATATCATAAAAGTTAAATAAAAAAACAGCAAATAGTTAATAACGAAGATTTCAAAGTATAATGATACTTTTAAAATAAAATACTATTGAACTTTGGTAAACAATAATATAATTTGGTTTTAAACTTTTATTTTCTAAAAGTTTAATTAAAAAACATGTTTCCAAAAAAATGTCAGTTTTTAACATGTATGTTATCGTTTAAAAACTTATGTTCATTTTTTTTCAAACAATGTTTTTCATAATAATTTTATTTTAAAAAAAATATTGGTTCTACACTATTCTTATTTTAAAAAAATAGAAATATTTCATATTCTATAAAAATTTAATATTTTATGATATTTTGTTTTTTAAGTGTCTTTTTTTCGATACAAATATTTTTTAATAAATTAAGAAATTAATTTATAAAAATAGTATTAAACGAGAGACATTTATTTATTTAATAAAAGAAAGAGGACATGAAATTAGTATAAGAATGTTCTAGAATTCACACATGTGTAAGTTTTTTTTTATTAATTTTAAAGATATGTTTGTAGGTTGCTAGACTAGGGGAATATGTCACCTAATAGTAATTCTGTTTGTCTAAGTGTTATTATTAAGTTATTAAAAAAAATATTTTTAAAATTACTCAACTTTCTTTAAGTTCTCCAATTATGTATAAATAATAATATGAATTGTGTTACGAACTACATAAGAATTATTTAGCACTGCATGTTAGTTATCGAGTAATTAATTAGCAAGTTAAATAGACAATGAAAACTTCTAACATTCTTTATAAGTAACGCTAAACTATCATTAGACACTCAAGATAATACCCTATTATATAATAGCTGTGTTTTGTTTTTAAAAAAAAAAATTCATAGTAACAAATTTTCGGCTATGTAATATTTTTATAAAAAAAAATGTATGGCTTCTATGTGTTTTCGACAAAACATATTTGCTACGGTTTAAAAAGTGTAAGAGAAAAATTCGGATTTGTTTTAGGAAAAAATATAGAAAATCCCACAAACCTGCTTACGAATCAATCACAAATAATAAGAACCGTTTTACAAATAAATTTCAAAGCACAATAAACTAAATTTACAAGCATAATTTGTATGTTTAATCTACAATATTATAATATACAACCAAAAAATATCAAACACACTACTACTAACTGCTTTAACACAACTTTATCACAAAATTATGATTTTATTTTGTAGGAAGCTTGATTCAAATCACCGCTTACGAGGAAGAAGAAAAATAAAAGAAAAAAAAAATCTGTCCAAAATTTCCGTGGAAGCTATCCAGTTTTTTAATAATGATGCAAACTAAATCTTCAATCGACCAAAATTTCGTTAGGAAAAAACAAAACTAAGATTTAGAATCCACCCACTACGTCGAGTTTGATATACTGAAGTGAACCATATAATAATCTCATAAAAGACACGTTATTATAACGATTGAAAAATTATAAAAATATTATATATATAGGGGACGGTTAACGTACATATTAGTGTTAACGTTCTAAACGTAGGAAGCCACAGGAATGCGCCATTTGTCATTAGGGTAAGGGGTATTATCGTCCATATAAAATTACAGACCGTGATTTTCAAAATTACAGACTGACATTTAACACCCACTATCATGGACCATCGGGATAATCACAGACCAATAATTACGGACCACATTATATAACAACCACAGACCGTATTTTAACACACATAATCAAGGGCAAAATGTATAATCACGGACCAATAATCACGGACAACGTTATATGAAAATCACGGACCGTCATCTAACATGCATGATCAAAGGATCAATTGCATAATTACGTACCAATAATTACGTACCAAGCGTAAAAATCACGGACTAAGTAAAAAAAATTTAAAAAAACTATAACAATACTATACTCAAATTAAAGATAATAAAATTCTCAATTTTATGGTGTAATTTTTTTAAAAAAATAATAAAGCATGTAAAAGTTATTTAATTTTTAAAAAACGAGTGGAACTTGTTGTAACATTATAAAATGTGGTTGTTTCCTCTTTTGCCCTTCCAGTTATATTTTACACTTATTTTGTGGAAAAAGTTGTATAAAGTGGGGACCACTAAATCTTGACCATTGATTACTTTGATCAAAGGGTGCAGAATCCATCCTACGTTTAGTACGTTAAGAAGCATATGTATTTGATCCGGCCTCCTATATATATATATATATATATATATATATATATATATATATATATATATATATATATATATATATATATATATATATATATATATATATAGGGTAATGTTCTAATATTAACCCTCTCTTACGGCGATAACCCATTAACTTTGCCAAAAAATAGCCGAATTTTGAATTTTTTTTAAACATCATTGTAACACAATTTGAACACCATGTTCTTTTATGAGTTTGAGTTAATTCATTACCGTTTGGGCTCTTACAGTACTGTAGGTGTTTAAATATTTAAAACTTACAGTACTGTAGCAAAAAAACTTACAACGATTATATTTTTTAAACGGTGATGAATTAGCCCAAACTCAAAAAAGAACATATTCTTCTAATTGTGTTACAATGATGTTCAAAAAAAAATTCAAGATTCGGCTTCGTTTTGGCAAAGTTAATAGGTTATCGCCGTAAGAGAGGGTTATTATTTGATCCCAATCATATATATATATATATATATATATATATATATATATATATATATATATGTTAGATACAAATAATGATTCATTCATGTAATAAAGAAACAAAAAAGGGAGTCGACGTATCTGCAAACATTTTGCTTTGAAGCAAGCAAATTAAGCCTTGTTTTTTTTACCTTTAAAAGCCTAAAACCGTCTTATCAGATGCTCAGATACTGTAATCTGAAAATCAAAAGTAAGACCCTCCGGTGTGCCCAAGGATTGGGCGTGGGTGGGGCGCCACTGGGCGTCGCACACCGCCCCCCTTGGGGCGTGATTGGGGCTTGATTGGCTCACGGTGAGCAGAACAACGGCGTGGTTGAGGCTGGGGGGTTGGGTTTCGACCGTTGGAGCATTTAAAAAAAAAAAATTAAATAAAACCTATATATAAAATCATCACAAACCCTCTAATATTCACACACACTCTCTAAAATCTTCACACCTCACAAAAAAAAATAAACAAAAAAGTAGTATTTTTATAAAGATGGAGTTTCTACGGGAGGATAACGATTTTAGCGAAGGAGAAGATTTTTTAATCGAAGCCGCACAACTTACTCTCGACATCATCAGACAACAAGTTGAAAGACCTGTTCTAACTAGAAGAGCACGGATTAATCGAGATCGTCTTGGAGCTCACGAACGTCTTGTTGAAGATTATTTTTCAGAAAATCCGAAATACCCCGAACATTTATTTCGGCGTCGGTTTCGTATGAGTCGAAATCTTTTTTCACGAGTAATGATTTGGAACAAAAGTATGACTTTTTTCAACAACGGTGCGACGGAAGAGGAAAGATCGGGTTTTCCGGTCTTCAAAAGTGTACTTCTGCAATACGGCAACTAGCCTACGGCACTAGCAGCGATTCTTTTGATGAGTATTTACAGATGTCTGAGCGAATGGGGCGGGAATGTGTTTATAAATTTTGTAAAGGCGTAATTAGATTGTACGCGAAAAAATACTTGAGGAAACAAAATTCATATGACATCCAACAGATTTACACGTTTCATGAAAAGGTTCATGGTTTACCCGGTATGTTAGGTAGTCTCGACTGCACCCATTGGGAATGGGACAATTGTCCAACAGCTTGGCGAGGTCAATTCCAACGAGGCGACCATCCAAGACCGACTTTTATGCTAGAAGCTGTTGCGTCTCAAGATCTTTGGATATGGCATGCCTTCTTTGGTGCATCGGGATCGAACAATGATATAAATGTTCTAGATCAGTCGCCGATTTACAACGATCTTATTGAAGGCAAGGCACCAGGGCCGCAGTTTATCTGCAATGACACAACATACAAATACCGGTATTATTTAGTCGATGGTATTTATCCACAATGGGCTACTTTCGTGAAATCGTTTACATCCCGACAAACTGACGATGAAAAACGTCTGTATTTCCAGAATCGTCAAGAGGGTGCAAGAAAGGATATTGAACGAGCATTCGGAGTTTTAAAGAAAAAGTGGCACATGATTCAACACCCTGCTAGAGCATGGAAGCCAAGTCGTATCCGAAACGCGTTATACGCATGTGTGATACTACACAACATGATAATTGAAGACAACGGTCGAGCGATATGTGAATTTTATGAAGAAGACGATCCGAATTTGTTGGAGCATGTGGAGATCAACGAGGAAGAAAAACAAGCAAACCGTCGAATGCTTCGCAACGAGGATACACATGCCAACCTCAAAGCCGATTTGATTGAACATTTATGGAAAAATCGTTTTTATTAGTTTGTATTTTTTTTTAATTTTTTTTATTAGTTTGTATTTTTTTTTAATTTTTTTTATTAGTTTGTATTTTTTTTTAATTTTTTTTATTAGTTTGTAATTTTTTATTAATTTGTAATTTGTTTTTATTAATTATATCTCAAATTAAATTAAAAAGGAATGATGACGTGGAGTGAGTGGGTTAATGAGGCATTTCCACCAAAATGGTGGGGTGAGTGGTTGTGGAGAGTGCTTATGTGGCGTCTACGTGGCGCACACGTGGAGTGATTGGGGCGCCTTGGCACACCCAATAGTCTAAAGGGCGTTATAGCTAAATCATTAAATTAAACAAAGATTAAAAGTAAAAACTTTGAACAACATGCATACCACGCGGTGATGTTAAGTCGTAATTCAATCAAGTGTATTAAAATTAAAGGTAAGAGATAACGATTATTTGGTAACTACAAGAATAATACTAAAAAAATATTTTTACCTTTACTAATATTAAGTCGCTCTTAAAGCGAAACCTGTATAACTTCGTCAAGATCAATTCGAATCTATTATATTTTTTCTAACATCATTGGAATGCATATAGAACATTTTTGTTCTTTTATATGTATATGTAAATTCATTAACATTTAAGAGTTAAAATTATTGTATGTTTTTGAATCTAAACAGTTACACTGATGTAAGCAAAAACTTACAATAATATTAACTCTTAAACAGTGATTGTTAGATCAAGTTGAACACTTGAAACAACACTTAAAAACTACTTCTATCAAAGGTTAACATATGCAAAATATCTTTTAGAATGATCTCACAAAACGATGAAACATTGAGAAAGAACCCACATGTTACTTCAAGTTCAGGTATATTAACTCAAATATTTTAAGGTTATAAGACTCAATACTTGAACTCTAACCTCAGTAGTTCATAATAAGAGATTATATACTAAATGCTACAGTTCTATTCTTGTAGTAATGCTAAGTTGGACAAATACTAGAAAACAAACTAAAACTTATTCTTGTAAAATATTTGGCTTGACAGGCCAAGTCATATTAATTACACTTAATACAAATGACGTCACTGACCTTTGCATTAATTTTCAAGATTACAATAATCATTAATGATATTGTTCTTCATATGATCTTCTGTAGTCATTACTGATTTAAGAGTTGTATGTTGGTATGTGAAATATCACAAGAATGTATTATAATTTATTTTTGACAGTGAAAATCAGCTCTACAACTTTCCTTTAATGTATCTTCAACATCGGCAGTTGTTGGTAAGCCTTTTATGATCTTACAGTCTTACCTAAGCTAATGCTACTAAAAGTTTTTTCTCATCTTAGTGACTTTGCTCTTCTCTTGTCAAGCCGTTGAGTAAGCCTTCCTGCTTTATGGTTGCTTGTGTTGATGAAAGGAAGCTCAACTAAGTCAAATGTGCTTAGGAAAGAGAGAGCCATTATCTGAACCTTTGTAAGCTTTGTGATACCACTGTTCTTCAATTTTAGTGTTTAATATGTATCAAAGCTTAATTCAATGATTGGTATGTGCATGTTTATGGGCACAGGCATCCTTTCACTAGACATACTGGCTACAGATTTCATTCTCTTAAATCTCGCAAGCACAAGAGCATTTTTATGGATTTTCATAGTGCCATGTGCCTCATTCCTCTCCTTCCTCGGCTTCCTCTCTTTCTTCAACTTCCTCTTTACCCTAATTGTCACACCCCCACCCCATGTCACCTCTTGATGATGTCACTGAACACTCTAATAAGGTCGCAGAAGCACAGTGGTGATGTCTTAGAGATGGGTGTGACTTACTTGATCCGATATCATAACACACAGATTATCTTAAAGATAATATGTTACAAAGGTTTTGTCATCACAACCATAATTACAGTTTACAACTAAGTTTAATACACAAGCCAAATTATTTAATTACAAGTGTCTAAACGTGCAATCTCGCCGATGATCACGGTCTACCTGCAAAAGATTTGATTTTGGAAAGGTCAGCACAAAGTTGGTGAGTTCGTAATGTTTAAGTTAAACAATATGATATGATATGCAAGTTTTCGATACACAGAGTTCAAGATAACCACGGGATCCATATCTAGTTCCTTTTGGACACATCTACGTTTTACGAAGACACCACCCATCGGTAATATCTTTATGCCTCATTATCTTAATGTTTATCACTAACATTAAAAAAGTGTTTCGTAAATAGGTAACAAAGATTCACAGCAAGGGGAGTTGTAAGCTCCTAGCAAATGGGTTGCCAGCCGATAGTACTATCAATGTTTCATGTTCGGCCCCACATGGGTTCACTAGATAAATTTCGAAGGATGAGGACTTTTTGATACTGTGATAAAGAGCTAACGGCAAAATCCCGTGAAATCTTACAAAAGTCACATGAAATCACACATATAACAGTGATACATATCATATGTTCAAGAAATGTTTCATAGTAATACCCTGATGTTTATAAAACATAAAAAAGAAAAGGGGTTGTACAAAACTCACCTGAAGTCTCAAAGATAGCAGAATATCGTATAGACTGGCAGTAATACGTAAATTCTTTATTAGTTTATGTTTAATAAGTTATTTATGTTTTAATTTACTAATTAGATCTTTATGAACGTTCAATAGCAAAGACATTGCCTTGAAAGTCATCAAACCGATATTAACTCTTTAATTAGTTGTTTTAATGTAATATCATACAATGTATGATAATGTAGGATCCTATACTGATTCAGGTTCCTAATACAAAGTTGATGACTCATTCGATTCATCAGGATATTCTCAGATTAACCAATTAGGTATTGTTGTTGATTATAGTACTGAAACAGTTTCTAGATGGATTTATAGCTTAGGAATAATCAATCCTGGTTATTGATTATCCAGATATCATGAAACATAAGAATGTGACATTGGAATAAGTTTTGACAACCATGTTCAACGTACTAATTTGACTGTTATCATAAACATCAGATAACTATTCCAATGATTATCTTAATGATTGTGATTAGTTTGAAATACTTGGATTTAACATTGCATTTCAAAGATTGATCAAGATAATGACATACATTGTTACAATCAAATGGTTTAAACCATTATAATCATAGTTATAGTTTCATGATAACCGAGCATTACAACGGACCAAAACAAAAATTTAACCATTAACATATCAATTTCTTCGTTTATAATCATTCCTAGACATTATCTAGGCAATAATCAACAACTCTAACTATTGCATTATGTTCAAAAACAAGATCTAATGAAACTATTATCAAACTAGTATGATGAAGCGAATCGTTACCTAATCGAACGGGTTTCTAAGACAGAAATGATGATCAACACTTGTAGATACCTTCCTTGGTGCGATCCAGACGTTTCGGTAGCTTTAAAATTGAGATTTGATGGTTGAAAGTCTAAGTTTTCGTCTGTAAGAGAAGGTATGTTCGAGAGAAATGAAACAATATGAATGTTTGAATGAATCTGATATATCATTCTGATTCACCAAACCGCCATAGGCCTCGCGAATCGCCTAGCGGGGCGGTTTGGTGCTAGGCGTACCGCGAAGGACTACGGAGTCTCAGATTTTTTTACATCCGCGTGCACCGCCTAGCGTGGCCAACACGCGGTTCCCCAGATTTTGATATTTTTGTATTTTTTTTCGTTTTATGATTCTGGAGAATCCGGAACTCCGTTTCGCACATGGTTTTCACCAACGTTCACGATTTCTCACATACTTTCAACCTGTAATAATCACAATTGCTAAATCAACGTGGATTTCAAGACGATGATATGTGCTTTCATCGATAATGACGTAATCTTCAAACTCAATTGCCACACTAATTCTCATCCATCATTGATGTTCATCAAGATCAAGGGTTGTTGTTTTGGATTGGAGAAACCCTTGTCTTTGATAACTACGGAGATAGGCATATGGTCATCTGACGGACTGAATGGAGGAGTTACAGGCTCATCTTTTGGCTGCAACATGTTGAACACCTCTTCAAAATTACTACCCATGCATCCTTAAAAGCAGTTTCCGAGAGTGATTTGGAGTAAGCCCTCTTTTAAGTTCTGGCCTTTCCTTCGGATTGAAGGATTTGGTGTAACATTTAGGGTTTTCAGTAAACTTAAATGTGTCAAACTGTAATAAACAAATATTCAAGGAAAAATTTTGCCAAAATATATACCTATGAATACATACCAATACAACTTGATGAATAAATAGATATAGATCATTTCAAATTTATTTAATAAGATAAACATTTTAAAGAATATACTAAATCTTATTACACGCACACATATATATAACCAAATGCGAGAATAATTATGAACCTTGTTAGAAATATATTCTAATAAGTTAAATTATACTAAAGTAAAATATTTATAAGTTTACTACATTAAAACAAATATATATATATATATATATATATATATTCATGTATAACCCCAGGGTATATATATATATGTAATTTATACATATATTTTAATACGAATAATTTAATAACAATTAGTTTAAATTATTAAATTTCATTCAAACAAGTCAAATAATTAAAAACTACAAAGCTTTGTTAAGTTATAATTAATTGGTGATAGTTTTATAAACGTTTATAATAATTTGTAATATAAAATAATAAATATATAATCTAAAGCACTAAAATGGTAATTTTTGAGAATTAAATTTAAGTTATAAGGAACTTTGAATTAAAATTAATCAATATGAAAACTAGAGGGGAAAAAGTGTCATTTATGGAAGTCCTTTTCCCATTCTCCCCCACTACCTCGTTTTTCCGGCAGCCTGGTAGCCAGAATCCGGCCAAAAATTTCGGCCAAGTGTTTAACACACGAATTCTGACCCCCTTGACTCACCATTTGATCGGGTTTTTGATGCCAAATGACCCAAATTCGATTTATAACGTTTCTAGCGCATTAACACACAATAAAAACAACCTTTAATCGACTTTTGATTAACCCAAACGTAAGCTTTAACTCGTCAATTGAAATCGAACGTTTTGAATGAATTAATATCAAAAACCATAGGTTTTTCACTCATAACTTCATTTCAAATGAAGCCGTACTCACAACTCTCTCTGTAATTGACTAGAACTCGTGGAATCGATTCAAACACATTCGCGACTGAGGCTTGCTACAACTCGCTCAATTCTCAATCAATCCAGGTAATTCTTGTTGCATTAGATTCATTTTATGTTGTAGAACAAAAGCCCCATAATCTTGATACCTAACACGAAACTATCCGATCGTATTTGGATTATGGATATTCTAGGGTTCATCGTTAATTTGGGGATTTCTGGGAAAGTGGTTATTAAAAATTCTGAAAAATTTACAAAAATTATAATTCATGCTTATAAACATTCTAGAATAATTGAAAGAATTTTTGGGTTTTATTTTATAAAAGGTTATATTTTAATTGTTAAAATAAACTTTAAAAGATAATGACTATTTATAAAAATAATTTAAAATTTCATAAATTTATTTCTAATATTCTGAAATCATTTTTAAGATAACCTCATCTGTTTTATTTAATGAATTTTTTTATTTAAAATAAAACACTTTGTTTTAAACTTATAAGAATTTTCAAGAAAAATGCATATACATGTATTTCGAATATTTTAAATTAAATAATCTGAAATACATAATAATAATAATAATAATAATAATAATAATAATAATATAGAACAATATTTTATTGATTAATTTGAAAAAATATTATCTAGATTATTATCAAGGTGATAAAACATAATAACATTTATATAACTCAAAGAATTGTATTTAAACAAACTTATACAAATATTTTATTTGTTAAATGCAATAAAGTATTAGCTACATAACATATTCATTAAACCTTTCTTTTATAATTATTTAAAATTATAAAATGGGGGGTTTAGGAATTCCAAATTTGGGTATTTGCCTTTTAGGAGGATCCATTAGGAAAAAACATTGATTTTTTAGGTTTATATGAACTTTAGAACTTATACAAACTCATATTGTATTATAGGGTGAGTTGTGATTTCACAAACCTTCATCCTCACTCAAAGAACTTCTTGTGATCAAAGCTTAACATGTGAGTTTTCTCATACTTCCATTTTTACCTTTGTAAATTTGAGAATGTCACATATATCTTATTTCAAACTCGAGTGTGTTCATAGAGTCAAAACATGACGCTAATACTTAGTTCTGGTATATTTTTTAAGTGTTATGTGAATTACTTGAATGATAGAACATGTGAATACTTGGAATTCTTGTATGCAAAATCATTATACATAAAAGTAGCCTAAGAATGGTTAGATACCTTCTTCGTTTAGACTTTGGTCTTTTTGCTAAAAAGGTGAAATGTGTACATTTACAAACTTGTATATTAGCTAACTTAATTAAGGCTTTGCAAACCTTGATTTGCAAGTTATGTTATATTACATATTTGAGGACAATTGTAAAAGACAAAGAACATTGGAATGAACTTAATTACTTATACATGTTGAATGACTAGTACTTTTGATGACTTGTTATAAATTCATTAGGTTTAGCATGCTTCTAGAGTACTTGTAAGAACATAGACTTAGGCTTATTACCATTTAGACTTTGTATTGCATCTCTTATATATATATATATATATATATATATATATCTGTGTGTGTGTGTGTATTATAACTTGAATGAGTGCTCACCAGCTATGTAAATAGTTGATCATATGTATTTTACATACGTGACAGGTTGATTGAAGAACATGAAGACATGAGTTAGGCATTAGTGGACTTAGTTAACAAATAATAAACAACGTTATGTATTTTGGATTATCATTTGTAATGTTGAATTGAATTTTATGTTTGGTTTGAGGGAGATTGTGTTATGTATTAAATGGGAATGTAAAATATTGAAATTTACAAGTTGCACCATGATATTTTGAACAATGAAACTCGCGCCCTGACATATTCTGCCCAACTGTGGGTGTGAAAGATTGGTATCAGAGCCATGGTTATAGGGATCTAGGTTATTAGAAATCATGGCCTAGACTTTGACTAAGCTAACCCCATATATGAGATACCTCATATTACTTTTGATATGTTCATTTGATGCTTATGTGCTACATGTTATATTTTGCTTTATGTGTTATATTTCATGTTATATATTTTGTTACCATATAGGAATGCCTTAGTTTATAAATAACGTATGCCTACTAGTTTAGGATTACCATAGAGGAAAGTTGTAGCTTATAAGTAACATATTTTTTTCCTTAGTTTAAGAATACCATAGGAATTGTGACACTTGCTATTCTTTAGCTTAAGAATATCTTAGCAAATACCTATGTTAATTCTTATTTCATCTTCACAAACACATGATTGCTTCATAGACTATTAGGAATTCAAATCATTAGGATAGAATGCCTAATTAAATCTCCAAAGTTAATTCAATACATATATGTTTATATGGATTATAATTGTTTTGATAATCCCGCTAGAATTTAGTTTGTAAGTGGACATGTAGTAACTGGAAGAGTGAAATACCGGTAGTTAGGATTCCTGTCTAGGAAAGATATTCGTATAAATTCACGATGTACTGTGGGACCAGTCTATCTTTCTTTGGACTCCTGATGAGAGTCTTTTTCACCTATTGGTTAAAGCATGCCACACTGAACACTTTACAAACTATAAAATTCTAATATGTCGAAGGTGTCACACCCCCAATTTTCAACTAATGGAATCATACCGTTTGGGACGTGACAAACCAGGATCTCATATCATTAGACATAACGAAGACCTCTATATGATATTCAAACATACTTTGGTCTAAAACTGTAATATCAAAGTTTTAATGTTTGCGGAAGCGTTTTAAAAACCAATAACAAAACATAATGGTTTGAAAATGTAAAGTACAAATCCAATAACATTCAATGTCTTAATTGATCAAAGTTAAAACACTTGAACTAAAATGTATGCATGAGACTCAACATCCTAGTCCCTGCTTGTCCTTGCTTGTGCCTTAGTGTCCTGAGAAAACATGTAAATCAAGTCAACACAAAGGTTGGTGCATACACAGGTTTAAGCATTCACAAATGTTGAAACCACAGTTTGAATATAAAGTTTACAGATAACATAATCACACGTTGCATAGTCATGATAGCTAGTCATTGTACTATTTACATAAGTGGTCGACACCGAAACTGACGTTTGCCATGCTATAGCATGTTTTTGCCTTGCCACTACTGTCTAGCACAAACAATAGTAATGTGTGTTTGGTCAGTCAAACACCTGCGTAGATCCCATCTACCAAGTGAGGTTTGTCAAACCTAATAGATCTATTTCCAACTACCACGCTTTGCGCTACGGCAAACTAAACGGTTCGAAATGAAGGCTTTGTAATGATATGTTTGCACTTAATGTAAACAGCTAACTCATGCAAGTGATATGTATCTAAAAATGTTTGTTGCACATGTTTTCTCCCCCAAAACAGTTAAAATAAGAAAGGGGCCGTGTACGCACCTTTGATAGCAAATAGAATGATCACGTGTAAGCGAAATCACATAGATAAACTTCTACGAAGAATCTGTGTTTTAACAATAACGTTGTGTTATTCGCAATATCCATATCTTGTTTGTGGTTACATACGTGTCAACACACATATTTTAGATTGTGTGAATCGTTCGTATGAAATCGTGTATGAATCTAAGTTCGTTCGATTAAATCGTATAAACATATACGATATCATTTAATGACACGTAATTATACGCAATTAAACTTTCTGTTCAAATATAAATTTTATTATTTTATTTTGTTCGGGATTCCATTACGGTTCCAACGCAACTGGAATGGGTTAAAACGGAGTTAAAACGAATGAATTACGATTAAAATACCAAAATTGGTTTTTATTTTAAAAATCAGTGGGGGCAGGGATCGAACCCGCGACCTCCCCCTCTCAACACACCCATTCTACCAACCCAACCCGCTAGGGAATCGCATTAGAAACCCTAAAATAATTGTTTTAACCTCCAACAATTGATTTCCCCTTTGTAAACTTAAACCGAGCCTATTTAGGTTCAATTGACCCCTGATTCGAATTCAATCAACTCTAAAACCTTAGGGCTTTGTTTCCATAGGTCCAAACGAGTTCGGGGATGGATTGAATTTGATTTTCAATAAACAAAAAGTTCTAATTCGTGATTAACATAGTTTCGAACATGATTATGTTAATCCCTATTCAAAAGTGTTTCAATTCGTATATGTTAATCAGAAATAAGATAGGGTTTTCATTAAAATATGGATTTCGAACCTATCTGTGGTATTTAATTCAACTATAAAACGTGTTTGAATCAAAACCCCCAAAACATTTTTATTCAAGAACCCTAGAATCCGATTTCACCCAATTCGTTGTAGTTAGATGAAATTGACATAGGTTTTTAAGTTAATGAATGATTTCGAAACTGTCTGTATACATTAATTTGGTTTTTAAACTCGTTCAAATGGAAATCCCCAAATCGTTCTTGTTCAAGAACCCTAGAACTTAAATTCATTCCATTCTCTAAAATTTGATAAAATCATCATATGGTTTTCGTTTAGAATGATGTTGCGAAACTGAGGGTGTGATTTGATTTGATTTCTAAACTTCTTTGCTCGAAAACCCCCAATTCGTTTTTGATAAAAACCCTAGAAATAGAAGTCCTTTAATTCGATGTTGTTATTTAAAACTAATAGAGGGTTTTCGTTTAGAATGATATTGCGAAGCTGAAAGTATGTTTTGATTTGGTTTTCAATTTCGTTTGATTATAAATCCCCAAATCCATTCACCCGAAGAACCCTAGAATTTAAATCCGTATAATTTAGTGTTAAAACACCAAATTGATATATGTTTTCCCTTAATCGGCCCCTTTAGGTAATGTGGAAGTAAATCCTTACCTGTTTTGACTTCGAATTGTTGTAGTTCAACTTGTGGCTCAAATTCGGTCGACCCACGATCAAATTCTTCAATCCAAAGCTTCTGGAAAAGAATTGATGTTTGCAGAAGTAACTGAGGGTGCCGATTTAGGTGTTTATGTGTTCAATTTCGCGATTTTTGATCGAATTGTAAGGATTTTATAACCCTATGTGACGGTTTCAACATTTATGCTCATAATTTCGTTTAATTCGAATGTTAATGGGACAATAATGTGTTCTAACGGTTAATCATCAATAATGTGATGATTATTACTAGTTTAATTCTATTAATTGCTTATTCTTAATGTAATTTCGGATTTAAGTTTGATTTTTAAAGAATTTTGACTATTTAAAGTCAAAATTGTGTATTTCTTCAAATTACATGCTTAATCCTTATAATTTAAGTGTTTTTACACTTGTTTTGTTCAATACTAGCCCTTGTAGTTTGTTTTTGTATGATTTCTTATTATTTCTGTTAACTTTTGGTTAACGGTGTTAATCCGGAATGCCGAATTGTCACAGAAGGTATTCAATTTTGGATACCATTCCTTTTTGTTTTAAACAAGTCATCATGATTTCTAATTTGTTTTGTAACCAAAACACAATGATATCTTATGATATTTTATAATTCGTTTAGAATTCAACAAAGTGACATGTTTTGGACTTATTAAATTTTAACATGAGTGATTTCATGTAAAATTCAATCAAGTTCACATAACTCATACTATTGATTCAACGACGAATTATTCCATACTTTTAGACTTACACAACAGTTGAATACAATTTAAAGCATAAAAAAATATATCAATGATATTATACTTATGATTAATTGATATTTATTTATCATATTAATTCTAAGTGTTATAAGATCTCAAACATTCTAGATAAATTACAATATTTATACCTTAACACGTGATTCCATTATTAGAATGCAATTTTTGAATTACTATACTTATACGACTTTCGAACTAGTCAAGTTTGAGTATTATGTGACGGACTTTTAATAACCTGATAGGTTAAAGCTTGTTACACCAAACGTCATATGGATACAAAAACTATTCCAATATCTTTCAAATATCAATCTTGTCAAAGTTTATGGTTTTATAGGACGAAATTCTTCAATCTATTTGATGAAGTTGGCTACACCAAATGTCTTATGAACCACTATAATTATGACAAAACAAGTTTTTCATTCAAAACAACTAAAGTTGTGTATCATGTTCAAAAAGTAGGGTAATCATGTAAAGCAAATTATCGTTGCGAGTGCACACGAAACGAGAATTTGCAGTACATGTGAATCCTGCAACCAAAAAATAATGAACAAAACTATAGCAAACATTGAATGGAAACTTAAATTTGGATAAATTTTGATTTAGAATTGAAAACAAATACTTCTATATCAACATCAACTCAATTATTCAACTCCTATTCAAATGTATGTGTATTTAAAGTTTATGTTAGTATTGGTTTGTGATTGGTATACTTTCAAAGTATTATTGGTGTGGTGGGTTGACTACAGTATACCCTATATATAAGCACCAACAATGCATTGGGAGTAGAACCAAAATTTTGACCAAGTAGGTTTTTATTTCAGTAAAGTTGTTAGTCAAATCAAATATTACTTATATATATACACCAAGATTTAAGGTGTACGTTTACACAAATTCAAATTCAAGGTTCATGATATTGTGACTATGATTAGTGATTTTTCACCACATCTAGAAAGTTATAATGTCACATATTATATCCATGATTTATATATTACAAACCATGACTCACTAGGATATTGTGCTTCAGAAAAAAAAAATAGTATCACATTGGAAGTATTATAATATCACACACTTATGTATAATCCAATATTGTTCATATTCAAACTGTTTTTTTTTTGTCAAACAAAATATTTCTAGTTAAACAAGATGATATGTCATCAAAATTCAAACAACTCATATCTCACGTTCCATCATTTACTTATCATATGATGCTGATGGTGCAACAACTGCACTCTTTTGGTCATTGTACTCACAATTGTAGGATACTGATAGCACAAGTGATCCAAACCAATGTATCGCTTATTATTGTTCCAAATGCACCTCCTGCGTTTCAGGCATATGTCAACACTTGCCTACATTGGGTAACAAGAATATCACGCTTAACAATTCTATGAACAAGGTCAATACATAATTTGGTTACTTTTAGTTACACATTGAAGTTAAACCTCCAATTGACTTTTATCAAAGCAATTGGAATGTTTTAGTAAGCATGAATATGTTGTTCAAGTGCCATGCTGAAACATTCTGTCTAATTTCCATATCGTTTCACATCTTCTAACCCTCAAGAACTTACAAGACAATTAATAATCATAATCCAAAGAGTCTTTTGTAAACAAAACTTAATCATCGCTCACCATTATCATATTATAACAACTAGAGATATTAAAACAAATACGAACAATAATTATTATAACACATATGATAGGATTTTATTAGAGAAAGTTGTTATGTATTGATAATCTGGTGGGTTAATGGCTGGATTCGCCCTACATATAACCTATATAAAAACATTGTCAAAGCAATGGTAGAATCCTTCAGAAATAAACTATGAGAAATCGACAATTAAATAAAAAATTTTAATTCTTAATAAAGGTTTCTTAAGTAAACTAAGATAAGAATTACGTACAAAAACATATAATCTTAGTAATACAATTAAAGTAGGGGAGAGTTGATTATTCATATTCTCTTTAAGTGGAATGTGATTTAACAAAAGTAAACCATGAATAAGCATTCAAGGAGATATTCTTTCTATAGTGAAAACCTCAATTTTGATAACAAATATTAATAAATTTTTAAACTCATTGCTGGAAATTATCAATTTTATACTCTTAAGGGAATTTCTAAGAACATGAACATTCAGAATGAAAGTTTAAATTTTGGAGATAAAGAATGCAATTACAAATTTTATGAATTGTTGCTAAAACAAAGATAAACATTAGAAGATTATTTTCAATGGTTGATATTGTAAATTTATCTTTAGTTCAATTCTAATAACAAGATTTTGCTAAACTGCAACTTATTTCAAAATTCAAAAAAAAATCACATTCTAATATAATGCGTATTTAGTATCTAGAAAAATGGTGTAGTAAATTAACCAACAAAATTATAATTATAATTATAAGTCTCTACATATGTTTTAATTGTAAGTGTACATTGGTGATTCAATGCACTTCTAAGATAATATTATAGAGATTTCATAAAATAAAACTCTATAAACCTTCCTATTGAAGTGTACATTGGTGACTCAATACACTTTGTAGGGAAACTAGTTAAAAACCATATAATGAGACGAAACCAAGAATTTCTACAATATTTCTAACCAAGTGTACATTGGTGATTCAATGCACATTCTAAGAAAATGAGTATAAATCTTGACAAATATTCGAGTAAAGTCAAATTTAATAAGTTCATGGATGTTTGAAAAATAACATAGTTTGAATGAAAGATAAAAATAATTAACTATTTTTATAACAGTTTCTCCTAAATAAATTTCGGGACGAAATTTTTAAAGTAGTCGAGACTGTAACATTTAGGGTTTTCTGTAAACTTAAATGTGTCAAACGGTAATAAACAAATGTTCAAGGGACAATTTTGCCAAAATATATACCTATGAATACACACCAATACAAATTTATAAATAAATAGATATATATCATTTCAAATTTATTTAATAAGATAAACATTTTAAAGAATATACTAAATCTTATTACACACACGCGCGCGCACACACACACACACATATATATATATAACCAAATGCGAGAATACTTATATTTATAATTATGAACCTTGTTAGAAATATGTTCTAATAAGTTAAATTGTAATAAAGTAAAATATTTATAAGTTATATAAGTTTACTACATTAAAACAAATATATATATATATATGTGTGTGTGTGTGTGTGTGTGTGTGACATGTATACATATATTTTAATAAGAATAATTTAATAACAATTAGTTTAAATTAGTAAATTTCATTCAAACCAGTCGAATATTTAAAAACTACAAAGCTTTGTTAAGTTATAATTAATTGGTGATAGTTTTAGAAACTTTTATAATAATTTGTAATATAAAATAATAAATATATAATCTAAAGTACTAAAATGGTAATTTATGAGAATTAAATTTAAGTTATAAGGAACTATGAATTAAAATTAATCAATATGAAAACTAGAGGGGAAAAAGTGTCATTTATGGAAGTCCTTTTCCCATTCTCCCCCACCAGCTCGTTTTTTCGGCAGCCTAGCCGCCTGAATCTGGCTAAAAATTCCGGCCAAGTGTTTAACACACGAATTCTGACCCCCTTGACTCACCATTTGATCGGGTTTTTGATGCCCCATGACCCAAAAATATTAAAACATTTTTAAAAATTCCTAAAAATTTACATAAATTATATATGATGTTTATAAACGTTATGGAATAATTGAAAGAATTTTTGGGCTTTATTTTATAAAAGTTATATTTAAATTGTTAAAATAAACTTTAAAATATAATGACTATTTATAAAAATAATTTAAAAATTCAAAAATTTATTTCTAATATTCTGAAAGCATTTTTATGATAACTCATCAGTTTTATATAATGAATTTTTTTTATTTAAAATAAAACACTTTGTTTTAAACTTATAAGCATTTTCAAGAAAAATGCATATATATATATATATATATAGGGGAGGGTTCCTAAGAAAACCCTGATTTTAGAGAAAACTAAGAAAACTTAGATCTCACCGTTAATTTGTAAGATCAATGGCTAATATTGAATAATGGTATTTTAGTAAATAACTATTAAATAAATACCTTAAATAAATAATAAAGGGCTTTTTTGTCTAAGCATATTAATTTATAAATTGGAAAGCCCATTTTATTAGGGAACTTAACTGCAATTGGATATTATCACGTGAAATATCTGATCCCATTTTCATATATTCATTTAATATACCCATTTTTATATATGTAATAATACAGTTTGAAAAGAGAGTTTTTATGATTACTTATCTTGAATTTTTAATTTTAATTTAAATAATCTACAGTTTTATAATTTAAAAAATTTAAAATTTTACAACTAAACAAGCTGATTACACATATGTAACTATTCGTCAATATTAAAAAATCGATTATGAGAAAAAATATGTAATATTGTGTGTTATTATATTTGATTACATATATGTAATCATATATTTGGTCAAAAATAAACTTGTAATCAAATATATGATTACGTATATGTAATCAAATATATCATTACATATGTGTAATCATATAATTGGTCAAAAATAAAAATTCTTCATCAGACCTTGCAATCCTAATATACGTGATTACATATATGTAATCATATATTTGATTACATATATGTAATCATATACCTTACATGTATATAAATCGTTGTTACATATATGTAACCATATACTAGTTAAAAATAAAAAAAAATGTATATTTGAATTTGCAATCCACAAATTGTATAACATATTCATCAACCCAATTCACAAGTTTCAAATACACATATGTAATCAACCAAATAAAAGTGCATTTTTTAATATCAAAAAAGAAACCGGATGAAAGATGAAGATGAACACGAACAGCAAATTGATCCAAAACCGATTTTATATATACAATCATTTTACATTGATGAATACAATTACAAAAACATATATTAATACATATAATATTCCAAAAAACATTATTTACAAAGAAAAATTTAAAACTCTACTTTAAAAATACGATACATATACATAATCAGATTACATCGATGAATACGTACGATCAAAAACCAGTAAGAACATACTTAATGGATGGAACGGGTAAATCCGACACTAGAAGAGGAGGAAGAATCCCTTCTCCGATGGGTGGCAAGAACGGCGCCAAAGGATCAAGAAACGGCTATGGTAAATTCTTTTCCATTAAATATATCTGGTCACCTAGTTCCGGCTTGAACGTGAAAAACCCAGCTGAAAAAATATGAGTCCCGACGGACTTCGACTTGAAACAAATCTCCGGTGGCGGTGGCGGAAGACAATATGGCTTGCCAGTGCTAATCAATCTAACTGAACACCCTTTAATTCGCTCAACATGTTTACCAACAAAAATCGATAGTTTTGCTTCAAATTCACTAATTGCAAGGATATGTGATTTAATTTGAGAGAAAACCAACTTACGTGACTACAAAAAAATTGATATTGAGATTGAAGAAATACAGATTTCAATTTACGAGTCAATGACTAAGAAAAAGATGGAAAAGGAGATAATTGTGGTTGGTTATCACTCAAAATAAAATAAATTCCATAAATAAAAAAAGATGTTAATTTACCAAGAAACCCTTTTAATTAAAAATAAATAAATATCAAATAAATTATGTGATTGGTTGAAAAAGGTTTTCTAAGTTTTCTTGAAAATTAAGAGTTTTCTTATGAACCTTCCTCTATATATATATATATATATATATATATATATATATATATATATATATATATATATATATTTATATATATATTTTGAATATTTTAAATTAAATATTCTGAAATACATAATAATAATATAGAATAATATTTTATTGATTAATTTGATAAAATATTATCTAGATTATTATCAAGGAAATAAAACATAATAACATTTATATAATTCAAGGAATTGAATTTAAAAAAAACTTATAGAAATATTTTATTTGTTAAATGCAATAAACTACTGGCTACATAAGATATTCATTAAACCTTTCTTTTATAATTATTTAAAGTTATAAAATGGGGGGTTTAGGAATTCCAAATTTTGGTTTTTGCCTTTTAGGAGAATCCATTAGGAAAAAAACAATGACTTTTTAGATTTATATGAACTTTAGAACTTATACAAACTCATATTATAATATAGGGTGAGTTGTGATTTCACAAACCTTTATCCTCACTCAAAGAACTTGTTGTGATCAAAGCTTAACATGTGAGTTTTCTCATACTTCCATTTTTACTTTTGTAAATTTTGGGAATGTCCACTACAAATAAAATGTCATTTAATAGCATACAAAAAGTGCCTCAAAAGACCAAAAAAATGCCACTAGAAACCCTTAAAAGATTGTGTGACACACAAAAAAATGCCACTAAAAGTGGTGACACTTAATCCTTTTAGTGACACTTTTTCAATGTGTCACACAAAGTTATTAGGCTTTTAGTGGTACTTTTTTCCTGCCACAAAATAAAAATAGACTTTTGTATCACACGTTTTATGCCACTAAAAATTAATCTTAGTTAATTACTATAATGGTTTTAGCAGCACTTTTATTTTGCCACAATATAAAAAAGCATATGCAGAGGCTCAAATTTTTTGTCCGTAAAACAAACAAAAGTTGAATAACATTGTAAATCATAACATTAAAATGTTTGATCCGAAACATAACACAAAGATATCAAAAGGAATGTAATATACAAAATCTTTCGGTTTCTACATTGCTTACACATCACACTAATCTGATCATTGATGAAAATTTTCCCACCATACGACTTAGCTTGAAAACTTCTCATGATATCAACCCTGCTATCATCAACCATATAAAGAATTTTTTTTAATTACGTATATAAAAAAATCTTGCTATATATATATATATTTGATATTCAGGTTAATAAAAAGGTTAAAAAAGGATTTGGACTTAATAAATACAAATACTTTACCTAAACTGCAATGTCCACAACATTTGAAAAATCAGTCACCCAAACGTTTTTTTCGCCCTCTAAAATGGAGAGTTTTGACTAATGAATTTCAAATCAAGAAACCACATAAGCATATCCATATAAAACACTTCAACATAGTTAAAATTATCAAGTTACCTTTGTCATTTTGACTACTTGAAGAAGATATTCGATTAACCAAAACCCCTAATATGCAAGCTCAATAAGCACAAACATGAAAAAGAACAATTTCATTTAAGAGGCTATGTGTAGACCCAGCTACGTACCTACTAACCATGAACATGATGCATGTTTTAGCTTGGGTTTGATGTACAAAAAGGAAAGTTCAATCTGCACATAAGGTCATATCACAAGCTCGAGTTCACATTGCAAAACGTATAAACGTTCGATTATCCTAGCATGCAACTTGCATCAAAAACATTAATGATTATTTACTTTATTATGTAGGGAGAAGAAATTAAACATATAACTTAATTTTACCTATGATGTAGATGATCTTTTAGTTTTCTTGGTGGTCTTGTCTCATTTGAATTTTTAAAATTAATGCTGAGATCTTGTCTTTTATTGGGTAACAAAAGGGTTCCTGTAACATAGAACATAAAATAGATTTCAAAGAAATAGAATTAGGAACAGTGAACTAGGCCGACTTGAATAGCTATGCAATGCAATGACTTGCGGTTGGTAAACCAATTTGAACCACATCAGATTACGATAGCCGGATAACAATCCACATATATGGGTATATACTCGATATTGCAATAATCAAAAATGCATCTAAATATAATTGCAATAATGAAATATGGATAAACACTAAGTTAGAAAATTCAAAGAAACATCTAACATCCTCCATGTCCATCATACACACCAAAAGAATTCCAGAGTTTGCAAAATTGGGATATAACATTTGTATCAAAAATATAAATTGATAGTGTATCAACATAAGAAAAAAAAATTAAAATGTTTTTTTTTATTTAACCTGTAAAATATAAATATTTAACACTACAATAATATTATAATACCAAAATCATTATCGACAGATTGAAGTTATGTAATATCATCACCTCTAAAATATCAATATTTAACACTACAATAATATTATAATACCAAAATCATTATTGACAGATTGCAGTTATGTAATATCATCATTCGTAGCCTCTAAATATAAAAGTATTTGTTGTAAACATGTCTACTAATTTGGGTTAAGTGTGTTTCGAATAATTTACCAACATTCTAAATGAATAAAAAAGCATCAACAAAGCATTCGAAATCAATTTTTTTAACTATAGTAAGTCTGACATGCGCACCTTGGTCATGGCATGCTATATACCAACAATAAATCAATACATTCTGTATTAGATATAGGAATATCATATCTGTAAGTTGAAGATTAGTGTTGCAGCTCATAAAACAAAATTACTAATAAGTTGCTATAATTACAATGTATTTCATATATCTAAAGGCAACAATTTATTAAAAAACATATCTATCTTTTTAACTTAAATTATAAAACATATCTATTATAATTACATGGAATTTCATACAAATAAAGGCTAAAGGGAGTATATGGAATTTGAAAATATAACTTACAGGGCCTATTCATCATATTCCTTATCTCATGTATATCATCATACCTCATTTAAATGATCTAATCAAATGTTTGAATATATATATATATATATATATATATATATATAGATGGAATTTTTGATAACCCTCATCTTTTGTTACAACCCATTAACCATCATCCAATTGTTACTTTAAAAAGGTAAGTGTATAGGATCGTGACACGTGTCAGATTCCTTTTTTTTTCTTTTTTTTAATATAAAGGGCATTTAAAACATTTGTTTTTTAAGTAAAGTTTACCCCTTTTTTTTAAACATTCATAACTTTTTTATACTATATTATTTTTTTAAAAAAATTGCACCATTATACTCGTCTCATTTTTCTCTTTAATTTCGTTATAGTCTCGACTAGTTTTTTATTTTTTATTTTTTTGATGTCATGTATTTACATCATTATAACGAGCTTAAAGATAGCAAATTAATTAAAATTTTTTCTAACAATGGTAAATTACAGTAATGTAACAAAAAATGAAGTAATGTAACACAAAATGAAGTAATTTACAATGACATAATTAACGGTGACGTAACATGTCACACCCCCAATTTCCCACTCGTGGTGTCAGTCCACGTGGGTGTGACGTGTCCAGAATCACAGCTCGAGGTCATATAGAACACTTCTATATACGTTTACAAATCCAAAGTTTGACACATACACTCATAAAATAGTTTGCAGCGGAATAAAAGTTATTAAATCATATTGCAGCGGAAAATCAAATATTAGTGCAGCGGAATAAATAAGTCATAACATGCAGCGGAAAGTTTGAAAATGTTAGACATCACATTGTTTAGAAATTACATAACGATTAAATATTGTTTTCAAAAGACACAACAGAATGCATGCGGTTCCTAGAGCTCATCCCTTAAATGTGCATCCTGTTCCATACGCAGCTAGTTACCTGAGAATACAAGTTAGAAAAGTGTCAACACAATGGTTGGTGAGTTCACAGGTTCTGATATACATATAGTAATAAGAGTGTGTCATGCTGTTTATCAATGTTAGTACCGAGCCCTAGGCCCAAAGTGTCAGTGCGTCACTACCGAACTAGACTTGTTTGTCCTTGCCTCCGCTATGCCTCGTATGCATAGCAAGTTAGGTCAGAGTTTGCACGGGTTATGACATCCTGTCAACATTGTGCCCCGTGGGGTTAGTCATTCCCTAATGGATCCATCCAAATCTACCACGTTGTTCGTACATTAACGGTAAGACTTTGTGAGGGCTTGTTACGAGTTCAACACTTAATGTTTGTCCAATAAACCAGCATACACATAGTGTTTGTACAGTAATAGATGTTTGACTCGATGCAACTAGTATTCTCCCCCTATTTAAAAGTGTTTGAAAATGAGTAAAGAGGGGCCGTAAACTCACCTTAGTGATGAAGTAGTAAGTCAAGCGTAAGCTCCTGCGTAGATGGCACGTCGGTCACTGGCAACCTATATCGTATACCGTACGTGAGTTCGTGTATGTGACCGTGCTAGTGTTTGTGTTAGTGCTCGTGTTTGTGTCCAACAACCCTTGGTTGTTCATGTTTGTCCGTGTCGGTCCACAATGACCGTGTTTGCTCATGTTGGTCCACATTGACCGTGTTTGACTGTGTTGGTCCACAATGACCGTGTTTGACCATGTTTGACCGGAGTTGACCAAGTTTGACCGTGTCAAGTCAACGACTCGTTGGTGAACCGTGTGACGGTTTGTGAATCGTGTAGCAATCGTGTAAGTGCTCGTCGTGTGCAAAACGCGTAAGTCGCGTCTATGGACAACTTACTATTTATAGTAAGTTTCCATTTATGGAAAGTTCACAAAGCATATCGGTTTTAAAGTTCTAGCATGCTCTTTTGTCCTACGTGATCATGTTAACACATAGCAACGTCATCATACGGTTTCACATAAGTCGTTTATAGCATGTTAGCACATAAAAGTTTCCTAAAATGGAAAGTTTCCATTTATAGCATACGTGACATCGGAAACCATTTAACTTAGCATCTAATCATAATATTATAACATAATAAATCATCTAACATGTTTAAATCATACAACATATTCATAGATTCGTTTTTGTAAAAATAAAGTTACTAAAATTAGTAACTTTGGCTATTTCACCCAAATGAACAATCTAACCACTTCTATCCCATTTTTATGTCACCAATCATCATAATAAACCACTTAACACCATTTAATCATGCCATTTTAACTCAAATCATCATTTAAAAACATTTCATTCACAAAAGTTACTATATATAGTAATATCGCTAAATATGACCATTAAACATTATCAAAATCACATTCTAAACTTATCATCATCCTAATAACATCTAAACAACCATCCATGAACATGCATGACACCAAATATCATTCACATTCACCATTTTGCAAATATAAAGTTTCCATTAATAGAAAGATTACTAAAAATCAACCTTTTAACCATTTTAACCAAATCCCACCATGAGTAATCCTTCTACTATCATCAATAAGTATATCAACATGCTCAAGATTATTCCTATCATCATGGATCATACATGCATGTACTCATAATGCCATAAATCATCATTTCAAGGAAAAAGTCTCATACTCAATATCTTGGATCATCATAATATGCTACTAAGTCACTCTAGATCATCATAAATCACATTGAATCCAACAAACCCAGAAGTTAAACTCGTGCATGTGTGTCCATGGTGTTTGCATGTGTGATTTAACACATGCATGTGTGTGTAACGGTGATTTTAGCTACAAGGGATGTATAGGTTACCTCTAAGGCTCCTTGAACACCAAAGAGATGAAGGAATCGAGTTGGAAGGCTTCAAGATGCTCCTGGAATCTCTGGTTCGTGGTCTTGGGTCAAGAAAAAGAAGGTGGTGATGAGAGGTGGTGGTCTAGAAGGCTTGCTTCAAGGTTCTTGAGCTTCAACCTCTTCAACAATGGCTTCCAATGGCTGCCAATGGGGGTTTTAGAGTGATTTGCAGAGGATTTGGTCAAGGGGTGGCATGGGAGGCCGAAGAAAATGATGGAAATAGAGTATGATATGATTTTCTTGGGTTTATAAAGATTTTCTGCAAACTGGGTCTCGTCGCGTAGCGCGACACGTTCAAGGGTTCCCCTCGCGTAGCGCGAGAGAGTCCCGCGTTCAAATTTCCCCCGCCCACTTGTCGCGTATCGCGACAGTGTTCTTGTGGACCGTCGCGTAGCGTGACAGATCCCCTGGTGAGCCCAATAGGCCCATTTTCGTTGGGTTGATCCGTTCGTTGCCGTTTTCACGTTTACGAACTTTCGTTTGGCCTTGTTTGAACTTCCAAGTTCAATGTGTGAGTGTTTCGTGGGGTTTCGAGTGTTGTGCTCCACAATGTGCTTGTCGTTCACCAACGTTCGTGTGTTTTGACACGTGTGTGCTGTTTGCCGATAATTTCACGAATTATCCAGTCATGTGTTAGTGTTCGTACTGTCGTGCCACGTGTCACACTAAATTAATCTAATTCTAGTGCCACGTGTACATAAAACATTTAAATAAACATTTAAATAAATATGTTGCTGACCTGGAATTTACGGGGTGTCACATCCTCCCCATGTTAGAAAGAATTTCGTCCCGAAATTCAACTTGCGTTGCCTGTGTTTGTCTGTTCCGCGAACAGGTGTGGGTACTTTTGTTTCATCTGGTCTTCACGTTCCCACGTGAATTCCGGTCCTCGTCGCGAATTCCATCGCACCTTTACAATCGGAATCTTGCTGAGTTTGAGCTTCTTGGTTTCCCGGTCCATAATCTCCACCGGTTCCTCAACGAAGTTCAATTGTTCGTCGATTTGTATTTCTTCGAGAGGGATAACAAGTGTCTCATCAGATAGGCACTTCTTGAGGTTAGAGATGTGGAATACGTTGTGTACACTGCTCAGCTCATCTGGCAGGTTCAGTTCGTAGGCTACAGGGCCTATTCGTTTTGTAATCTCGAAGGGTCCAATGTAACGAGGGTTCAGTTTGCCCCGTTTGCCAAACCGAATGACTCCCTTCCAGGGCGAGACCTTGAGTAGCACTCTGTCTCCCACCTGAAATTCTAACGGTTTGCGTCGTTTGTCGGCATAGCTTTTCTGTCTGTCACGAGCTGCTGCCATTCGCTTGCGTATTTGCACGATCTTTTCAGTCGTTTCGTGCACAAGTTCTGGACCGGTTAGTTGGCTGTCTCCAACTTCCGCCCAGCAGATGGGTGATCGACACTTTCGTCCGTAAAGTGCCTCGAATGGTGCAGCTTGGATGCTAGTGTGGTAGCTGTTATTGTATGAAAACTCAACTAATGGTAGATGGGTTTCCCAGCTATTCCCAAAGTCAATAACACATGCCCGGAGCATGTCCTCCAGCGTTTGTATGGTTCGCTCACTTTGTCTGTCTGTCTGTGGACGGTAAGCGGTACTCATATCCAATCTCGTGCCCAAAGCCTTATGCAAAGACTTCCAGAAGTGCGACGTGAATCGACTGTCGCGGTCAGATATAATTGAGATTGGCACTCCATGTCGAGTGACCACTTCCTTTATGTAGATACGAGTGAGCTTGTCCAACTTGTCAGTCTCCTTGATGGGTAGGAAATGTGCAGATTTCGTCAGTCGGTCTACGATAACCCAGATGGTATCGCAACCGCTTGCCGTCTTTGGCAGTTTAGTGATGAAATCCATGGAAATTTGCTCCCATTTCCACATTGGTAGTTCCGGTTGTTGAAGTAACCCTGATGGCTTTTGGTACTCAACCTTGACTTTTGAGCACGTTAAACACTTACTCACGTAAGTTGCTATCTCAGCTTTCATGTTTGGCCACCAGTAGATTGTCTTCAAATCGTGATACATCTTGTCAGAGCCCGGATGTACGGAATACCGACTCTTGTGTGCCTTTTCCATCACTACTTCTCTCAATCCTCCGTATTGTGGAATCCAAATTCGATCCATTAAGTAATAGGCTCCGTCATCCTTTACTTTCATATGTTTATCCATACCACGCATGGCTTCGAGAGTGAGATTTTCAGTTTTCAGGGCTTCCTGTTGTGCGATTCAAATCTGATTTGGTAGTTCAGAATGAATCGTGAGTTGTAGAGCACGCACGCGTTTTGTCGTTTCCTTCCGGCTCAACGCGTCGGCCACTACATTGGCTTTGCCTGGATGATACTTGATGGCGCAATCATAATCACCTATGAGTTCAACCCATCTTCGTTGCCTCATGTTCAACTCTTTCTGATCGAAGATGTGTTGTAGGCTCTTATGATCGGTAAAGATAGTGCATTTTGTGCCATACAAGTAGTGTCGCTAGATCTTTAAAGCGAATACCACAGCTCCTAACTCAAGGTCATGAGTTGTGTAGTTCTTTTCATGCACCTTCAGCTGCCGTGAAGCATAAGCGATAACCTTCTCGCGTTGCATCAGCACGCAACCGAGTCCTTGTTTCGAGGCGTCGCAATACACTACGAAATCGTCGCATCCTTCCGGTAAGGATAGAATAGGTGCTGTACATAGTTTCTGTTTTAACAAATTAAAAGCAGTTTCCTGTTTGTCTCCCCAGTCAAACTTCTTGTCCTTATGAGTCAGGGATGTCAATGACTGAGCAATCTTCGAGAATCCTTCAATGAATCTCCGGTAGTACCCGGCCAGACCTAGGAATTGTCGCACTTCAATCGGAGTCTTGGGTGCTTCCCAGTTCTTGATCGCTTCGATTTTGGCTGGGTCCACGTGTATTCCCTGCTTGTTAACCACGTGTCCAAGGAATTGGACTTCGCGAATCCAAAAGTCGCACTTTGAAAATTTGGCGTACAACTGCTCTTTCTTTAATAGTTCTAAGACTAGCCTCAAATGCTCAGCATGTTCTTCCCGATTCTTCGAGTAAATCAGAATGTCATCAATGAATACTATCACGAATTTGTCAAGATAGGGCTTGCACACTCTATTCATGAGATCCATGAATACAGCTGGTGCGTTGGTCAGTCCGAAGGGCATAACCAGAAATTCGTAGTGTCCGTATCGGGTTCTGAAGGCAGTCTTAGGAATATCATTCTCTTGTATCCTTAGTTGATGGTAGCCCGATCTTAAATCGATTTTCGAATAGTAGCTTGACCCTTGCAACTGATCAAACAAATCGTCTATTCGTGGTAACGGGTATCGATTCTTGATCGTCACCTTGTTCAGCTCTCTATAGTCGATACACATACGGAATGTTCCGTCTTTCTTCTTCACAAATAAGACCGGTGCTCCCCAAGGTGAGAAGCTCGGTCTGATAAATCCCTTGTCTAACAGTTCCTGCAACTGGTTAGACAGTTCCTGCATCTCAGTCGGTGCTAGTCGGTATGGAGTTTTAGCAATCGGTGCTGCTCCAGGTGTAAGATCTATCTGGAACTCGACTTGTCGTTTCGGAGGCAGTCCAGGTAGATCCTCGGGAAACACTTCGGGAAAATCGCGGACTACAGCGATGTCCTCAATCTTCCTTTCCTTCTTCGGTTGCTCTGCGATGAGGGCTAGTATGGCAATGTATCCCTTTTGTAGATACTTGTTCGCCTTCATGCATGACATGATGTTCAGAGGTACTCCCGTCTTTCCCCCTGAATCGAGATCTGTTCCCCGTCCTGCAACGTCACTCGTATGATCTTCTCGTTGCATATGATTTCGGCTTGGTTAGCGGATAACCAATCCATTCCAACGACTACATCAAAGCTTCCGAGAGTTACCGGCATTAAGTCGATTTCGAGTTCATGATCCGCCAACACCATGACGCATCCTCGAAAGACATGTTGTGTTTCAATCAGTTTGCCGTCGGCTAACTCTACGGTATACTTGTAGTCTAGTGGTGTCGGGGTAATGTCTAGTAACTTACTAAACTCACTAGATATAAAACTCCTATCGGCACCGGTATCAAATAATATGCTAGCATAGACATTATTTAAAAGAAACGTACCGGTTACGATGTTAGGGTCGTCTTTGGCTTCTCCCGAGCCAATCACAAATGCTCGGCCTTTAGCCGTTCCACCTCCTGTTTTCTTTAGCTGCGGGCAGTCCCTCCTCATATGCCCCGGTTTTCCACATTCGTAACACCCTCTGAGAGTGTTCTAATTGTTATTGTTCTGGTTCTGGTTGTGGTTGGGGTTGTTGTTGTTGGTTGGAAATCTTGATCTGCAATCTTTGGCCATGTGGCCATGCCTTCCGCACTTCAGGCAACGGTATCGTTCGCATTGCCCGAGGTGATGGTATGAACACCGGTTACACAAGGGGTATTTCCCTTGGTACACACCCTTCCCCTTGTCGTCGGGTTGAGTGGCAGTAAAGGCTCTGGCTGGTGCAGATCTTTGTTGTTGCTGAGGTTGATGAGATTGGTGGTGGCTGGGTTCCCACTTCCTCTTCTGGCTTTCTTGAGGCTTCAGATGTTCGCCTCGTTTGGGTAGCTTGCCCTGAGCTACAGCTTGATCGGTCAGTTTATGGGCCAGTCGGATCGGTGGTTGGATGGTGGTGAGATCAGAAGTAGTCACCATGCTTTGGATTTGTTCGGGCAGCCCACTGATGAACTGCTCTATATTTTTGTACTCCGGCGTCACCATAGCCGGACATAGCTTACACAGCTCATGGAATCGAGTGCAGTATTGCTCGATCTCAGAGCCCACCATCTTGAGAACCCAAAATTCGGCCTCTAGCTTCCTAACCTCATCACGAGGACAGTATTCCTCTTGCAGCAGTCGGGTGAAGTCAGCCCATGGCATGGAGTTGGCACCGTCCAACCCCCGAGTTTGAACATGGGTGTTCCACCATGTGAGGGCCGGTCCCTCCAGTGTACCGGTTGCATACTTGACCCGGTTCTCATCAGCACATTCACACATGGCGAATACAGATTCCACCTTCTCCACCCAGCGGAGCATTCCGACAGCCCCTTCAGTTCCCTTGAACTTGTGTGGGTGGCAGTTCAGGAAGGATTTAAAAGAACATCCTTTGTTGTTGTTGCCTTGTGATCCTGCTCGTCAGAAACCAATGTTGTGGGTTAGTATCGTGTTAGTTACGCTATGTTAGTCATGTTAGGCGAGTGTTAGTACCATTGTTAGAGCCACTGGTCTCACTAGCAAGGCGGTTTGCCTCGTACTCCGCCAGTACCTTGTTAACCCTTCTGTCAACCATCATCTTAATGACGGCTGCGTCCAGTGTTCGTCTAGGAGGGCGTGCATGTGGTCCTCTTCCCGCCATAGATATTCTCTATACGGAAAGGTTAGAATGTCAGTTAGCATGAGTCAGAGCGTTAGCCAATATTATGTCAGAAGTCAGATCAGATGTCGATGTCATGTTAGTTGTCACGTCAGATGTTATGTTATCAAGCAATCATGGTCAAAATGTAATAAGTAAGACAAAACATAATTTTCATTAATAATAAGCTTGAAGTACAATAATTTTGAAAGGAAATACATTACGAGTTCTTCGAGCACATCCCGCTCGTCTAAGCCAATACAAAAGAAATACAAAATAAAATAGTACACTAGTCCGAGTCCATGGAGACATGTGAAATATTACTGGCAGCGTCTCCGTCATCATCATCCTCCTCCGGATCCTCATTGGGATCCTCATCAAAATCCTCTTCTCCGAGGTCATTGACCTCGAATTCGGGGCCATCCTCCTGTGGTGGTTCCTCTATAAACTGTGCAGCCCATGCGTTAAGCATGGCGTCGCTGGCCTGAACCATCGCCTGAGTCTCGGCTATGTCTGTCCGGTTCTCAGTGATGCGCCCATCATGCTCCTGCATGATATCGACCATCTGACCATGCTGTGTCATAAGCTGAGACACCTGGAGACGTAGTGTCTCCACCTGCTCCTCTAGGCGATCGTTCCGCTCCTCCAGTCGCTCGTTTCGCCTTTCCAGGCGATCGTTCTTCTCGCGAAGAACTCGAACCTCATCGGATAGCTCGCCACTCCGCCAGATCTCTCGCCGAGTGCAAGCAACGTGGGCCGCGAAGGCCTGCTCCAGCGGTACTCCGAGTGATGGTAGTCGGTGTCCTGGAGTGGTATCGCCAGGGAAACGGTATGGAGGTACCCTCTCTCCGATGATCCACTCCTGTATCATAGTGGGTAGCCATCCCCAGTGTCGAGCTCGTGCCGCATGTCGAGCCCGTCTATCCATCTCGGCATCTACCTGTGCCACTATGTCGTGAACGCGTCGGCGGCTCTCTATCGTCAGGTCGTCTGTCGCCGGACGTCTGTCCGAGTTCCTGCTAGTGTCTTCGTTGTTGGCCATCCTGTAAATCTCAAGTTAGTAAGCAATGGTTCATCATAAGTAATAGCATTATCAATGTGCAAGTTCTAAGTGTAGTGTCTAAAGTTGAGCAATGGCTATAGTCTAAGTTTACTACATGCAAACCTAGTTCTCTATAACCAAGGCTCTGATACCAGTCTGTCACACCCCCAATTTCCCACTCGTGGTGTCAGTCCACGTGGGTGTGACGTGTCCAGAATCACAGCTCGAGGTCATATAGAACACTTCTATATGCGTTTACAAATCCAAAGTTTGACACATACACTCATAAAATAGTTTGCAGCGGAATAAAAGTTATTAAATCATATTGCAGCGGAAAATCAAATATTAGTGCAGCGGAATAAATAAGTCATAACATGCAGCGGAAAGTTTGAAAATGTTAGACATCACATTGTTTAGAAATTACATAACGATTAAATATTGTTTTCAAAAGACACAACAGAATGCATGCGGTTCCTAGAGCTCATCCCTTAAATGTGCATCCTGTTCCATACGCAGCTAGTTACCTGAGAATACAAGTTAGAAAAGTGTCAACACAATGGTTGGTGAGTTCACAGGTTTTGATATACATATAGTAATAAGAGTGTGTCATGCTGTTTATCAATGTTAGTACCGAGCCCTAGGCCCAAAGTGTCAGTGCGTCACTACCGAACTAGACTTGTTTGTCCTTGCCTCCGCTATGCCTCGTATGCATAGCAAGTTAGGTCAGAGTTTGCACGGGTTATGACATCCAGTCAACATTGTGCCCCGTGGGGTTAGTCATTCCCTAATGGATCCATCCAAATCTACCACGTTGTTCGTACATTAACGGTAAGACTTTGTGAGGGCTTGTTACGAGTTCAACACTTAATGTTTGTCCAATAAACCAGCATACACATAGTGTTTGTACAGTAATAGATGTTTGACTCGATGCAACTAGTATTCTCCCCCTATTTAAAAGTGTTTGAAAATGAGTAAAGAGGGGCCGTAAACTCACCTTAGTGATGAAGTAGTAAGTCAAGCGTAAGCTCCTGCGTAGATGGCACGTCGGTCACTGGCAACCTATATCGTATACCGTACGTGAGTTCGTGTATGTGACCGTGCTAGTGTTTGTGTTAGTGCTCGTGTTTGTGTCCAACAACCCTTGGTTGTTCATGTTTGTCCGTGTCGGTCCACAATGACCGTGTTTGCTCATGTTGGTCCACATTGACCGTGTTTGACTGTGTTGGTCCACAATGACCGTGTTTGACCATGTTTGACCGGAGTTGACCAAGTTTGACCGTGTCAAGTCAACGACTCGTTGGTGAACCGTGTGACGGTTTGTGAATCGTGTAGCAATCGTGTAAGTGCTCGTCGTGTGCAAAACGCGTAAGTCGCGTCTATGGACAACTTACTATTTATAGTAAGTTTCCATTTATGGAAAGTTCACAAAGCATATCGGTTTTAAAGTTCTAGCATGCTCTTTTGTCCTACGTGATCATGTTAACACATAGCAACGTCATCATACGGTTTCACATAAGTCGTTTATAGCATGTTAGCACATAAAAGTTTCCTAAAATGGAAAGTTTCCATTTATAGCATACGTGACATCGGAAACCATCTAACTTAGCATCTAATCATAATATTATAACATAATAAATCATCTAACATGTTTAAATCATACAACATATTCATAGATTCGTTTTTGTAAAAATAAAGTTACTAAAATTAGTAACTTTGGCTATTTCACCCAAATGAACAATCTAACCACTTCTATCCCATTTTTATGTCACCAATCATCATAATAAACCACTTAACACCATTTAATCATGCCATTTTAACTCAAATCATCATTTAAAAACATTTCATTCACAAAAGTTACTCTATATAGTAATATCGCTAAATATGACCATTAAACATTATCAAAATCACATTCTAAACTTATCATCATCCTAATAACATCTAAACAACCATCCATGAACATGCATGACACCAAATATCATTCACATTCACCATTTTGAAAATATAAAGTTTCCATTAATAGAAAGATTACTAAAAATCAACCTTTTAACCATTTTAACCAAATCCCACCATGAGTAATCCTTCTACTATCATCAATAAGTATATCAACATGCTCAAGATTATTCCTATCATCATGGATCATACATGCATGTACTCATAACGCCATAAATCATCATTTCAAGCAAAAAGTCTCATACTCAATATCTTGGATCATCATAATATGCTACTAAGTCACTCTAGATCATCATAAATCACATTGAATCCAACAAACCCAGAAGTTAAACTCGTGCATGTGTGTCCATGGTGTTTGCATGTGTGATTTAACACATGCATGTGTGTGTAACGGTGATTTTAGCTTCAAGGGATGTATAGGTTACCTCTAAGGCTCCTTGAACACCAAAGAGATGAAGGAATCGAGTTGGAAGGCTTCAAGATGCTCCTGGAATCTCTGGTTCGTGGTCTTGGGTCAAGAACAAGAAGGTGGTGATGAGAGGTGGTGGTCCAGAAGGCTTGCTTCAAGGTTCTTGAGCTTCAACCTCTTCAACAATGGCTTCCAATGGCTGCCAATGGGGGTTTTAGAGTGATCTGCAGAGGATTTTGTCGAGGGGTGGCGTGGGAGGCCGAAGAAAATGATGGAAATAGAGTAGGATATGATTTTCTTGGGTTTATAAAGATTTTCTGCGAACTGGGTCTCGTCGCGTAGCGCGACACGTTCAAGGGTTCCCCTCGCGTAGCGCGAGAGAGTCCCGCGTTCAAATTTCCCCCGCCCACTTGTCGCGTATCGCGACAGTGTTCTTGTGGACCGTCGCGTAGCGTGACAGATCCCCTGGTGAGCCCAATAGGCCCATTTTCATTGGGTTGATCCGTTCGTTGCCGTTTTCACGTTTACGAACTTTCGTTTGGCCTTGTTTGAACTTCCAAGTTCAATGTGTGAGTGTTTCGTGGGGTTTCGAGTGTTGTGCTCCACAATGTGCTTGTCGTTCACCAACGTTCGTGTGTTTTGACACGTGTGCTGTTTGCCGATAATTTCACGAATTATCCAGGCATGTGTTAGTGTTCGTACTGTCGTGCCACGTGTCACACTAAATTAATCTAATTCTAGTGCCACGTGTACATAAAACATTTAAATAAACATTTAAATAAATATGTTGCTGACCTGGAATTTACGGGGTGTCACATCCTCCCCATGTTAGAAAGAATTTCGTCCCGAAATTCAACTTGCGTTGCCTGTGTTTGTCTGTTCCGCGAACAGGTGTGGGTACTTTTGTTTCATCTGGTCTTCACGTTCCCACGTGAATTCCGGTCCTCGTCGCGAATTCCATCGCACCTTTACAATCGGAATCTTGCTGAGTTTGAGCTTCTTGGTTTCCCGGTCCATAATCTCCACCGGTTCCTCAACGAAGTTCAATTGTTCGTCGATTTGTATTTCTTCGAGAGGGATAACAAGTGTCTCATCAGATAGGCACTTCTTGAGGTTAGAGATGTGGAATACGTTGTGTACACTGCTCAGCTCATCTGGCAGGTTCAGTTCGTAGGCTACAGGGCCTATTCGTTTTGTAATCTCGAAGGGTCCAATGTAACGAGGGTTCAGTTTGCCCCGTTTGCCAAACCGAATGACTCCCTTCCAGGGCGAGACCTTGAGTAGCACTCTGTCTCCCACCTGAAATTCTAACGGTTTGCGTCGTTTGTCGGCATAGCTTTTCTGTCTGTCACGAGCTGCTGCCATTCGCTTGCGTATTTGCACGATCTTTTCAGTCGTTTCGTGCACAAGTTCTGGACCGGTTAGTTGGCTGTCTCCAACTTCCGCCCAGCAGATGGGTGATCGACACTTTCGTCCGTAAAGTGCCTCGAATGGTGCAGCTTGGATGCTAGTGTGGTAGCTGTTATTGTATGAAAACTCAACTAATGGTAGATGGGTTTCCCAGCTATTCCCAAAGTCAATAACACATGCCCGGAGCATGTCCTCCAGCGTTTGTATGGTTCGCTCACTTTGTCTGTCTGTCTGTGGACGGTAAGCGGTACTCATATCCAATCTCGTGCCCAAAGCCTTATGCAAAGACTTCCAGAAGTGCGACGTGAATCGACTGTCGCGGTCAGATATAATTGAGATTGGCACTCCATGTCGAGTGACCACTTCCTTTATGTAGATACGAGTGAGCTTGTCCAACTTGTCAGTCTCCTTGATGGGTAGGAAATGTGCAGATTTCGTCAGTCGGTCTACGATAACCCAGATGGTATCGCAACCGCTTGCCGTCTTTGGCAGTTTAGTGATGAAATCCATGGAAATTTGCTCCCATTTCCACATTGGTAGTTCCGGTTGTTGAAGTAACCCTGATGGCTTTTGGTACTCAACCTTGACTTTTGAGCACGTTAAACACTTACTCACGTAAGTTGCTATCTCAGCTTTCATGTTTGGCCACCAGTAGATTGTCTTCAAATCGTGATACATCTTGTCAGAGCCCGGATGTACGGAATACCGACTCTTGTGTGCCTTTCCATCACTACTTCTCTCAATCCTCCGTATTGTGGAATCCAAATTCGATCCATTAAGTAATAGGCTCCGTCATCCTTTACTTTCATCTGTTTATCCATACCACGCATGGCTTCGAGAGTGAGATTTTCAGTTTTCAGGGCTTCCTGTTGTGCGATTCAAATCTGATTTGGTAGTTCAGAATGAATCGTGAGTTGTAGAGCACGCACGCGTTTTGTCGTTTCCTTCCGGCTCAACGCGTCGGCCACTACATTGGCTTTGCCTGGATGATACTTGATGGCGCAATCATAATCACCTATGAGTTCAACCCATCTTCGTTGCCTCATGTTCAACTCTTTCTGATCGAAGATGTGTTGTAGGCTCTTATGATCGGTAAAGATAGTGCATTTTGTGCCATACAAGTAGTGTCGCTAGATCTTTAAAGCGAATACCACAGCTCCTAACTCAAGGTCATGAGTTGTGTAGTTCTTTTCATGCACCTTCAGCTGCCGTGAAGCATAAGCGATAACCTTCTCGCGTTGCATCAGCACGCAACCGAGTCCTTGTTTCGAGGCGTCGCAATACACTACGAAATCGTCGCATCCTTCCGGTAAGGATAGAATAGGTGCTGTACATAGTTTCTGTTTTAACAAATTAAAAGCAGTTTCCTGTTTGTCTCCCCAGTCAAACTTCTTGTCCTTATGAGTCAGGGATGTCAATGACTGAGCAATCTTCGAGAATCCTTCAATGAATCTCCGGTAGTACCCGGCCAGACCTAGGAATTGTCGCACTTCAATCGGAGTCTTGGGTGCTTCCCAGTTCTTGATCGCTTCGATTTTGGCTGGGTCCACGTGTATTCCCTGCTTGTTAACCACGTGTCCAAGGAATTGGACTTCGCGAATCCAAAAGTCGCACTTTGAAAATTTGGCGTACAACTGCTCTTTCTTTAATAGTTCTAAGACTAGCCTCAAATGCTCAGCATGTTCTTCCCGATTCTTCGAGTAAATCAGAATGTCATCAATGAATACTATCACGAATTTGTCAAGATAGGGCTTGCACACTCTATTCATGAGATCCATGAATACAGCTGGTGCGTTGGTCAGTCCGAAGGGCATAACCAGAAATTCGTAGTGTCCGTATCGGGTTCTGAAGGCAGTCTTAGGAATATCATTCTCTTGTATCCTTAGTTGATGGTAGCCCGATCTTAAATCGATTTTCGAATAGTAGCTTGACCCTTGCAACTGATCAAACAAATCGTCTATTCGTGGTAACGGGTATCGATTCTTGATCGTCACCTTGTTCAGCTCTCTATAGTCGATACACATACGGAATGTTCCGTCTTTCTTCTTCACAAATAAGACCGGTGCTCCCCAAGGTGAGAAGCTCGGTCTGATAAATCCCTTGTCTAACAGTTCCTGCAACTGGTTAGACAGTTCCTGCATCTCAGTCGGTGCTAGTCGGTATGGAGTTTTAGCAATCGGTGCTGCTCCAGGTGTAAGATCTATCTGGAACTCGACTTGTCGTTTCGGAGGCAGTCCAGGTAGATCCTCGGGAAACACTTCGGGAAAATCGCGGACTACAGCGATGTCCTCAATCTTCCTTTCCTTCTTCGGTTGCTCTGCGATGAGGGCTAGTATGGCAATGTATCCCTTTTGTAGATACTTGTTCGCCTTCATGCATGACATGATGTTCAGAGGTACTCCCGTCTTTCCCCCTGAATCGAGATCTGTTCCCCGTCCTGCAACGTCACTCGTATGATCTTCTCGTTGCATATGATTTCGGCTTGGTTAGCGGATAACCAATCCATTCCAACGACTACATCAAAGCTTCCGAGAGTTACCGGCATTAAGTCGATTTCGAGTTCATGATCCGCCAACACCATGACGCATCCTCGAAAGACATGTTGTGTTTCAATCAGTTTGCCGTCGGCTAACTCTACGGTATACTTGTAGTCTAGTGGTGTCGGGGTAATGTCTAGTAACTTACTAAACTCACTAGATATAAAACTCCTATCGGCACCGGTATCAAATAATATGCTAGCATAGACATTATTTAAAAGAAACGTACCGGTTACGATGTTAGGGTCGTCTTTGGCTTCTCCCGAGCCAATCACAAATGCTCGGCCTTTAGCCGTTCCACCTCCTGTTTTCTTTAGCTGCGGGCAGTCCCTCCTCATATGCCCCGGTTTTCCACATTCGTAACACCCTCTGAGAGTGTTCTAATTGTTATTGTTCTGGTTCTGGTTGTGGTTGGGGTTGTTGTTGTTGGTTGGAAATCTTGATCTGCAATCTTTGGCCATGTGGCCATGCCTTCCGCACTTCAGGCAACGGTATCGTTCGCATTGCCCGAGGTGATGGTATGAACACCGGTTACACAAGGGGTATTTCCCTTGGTACACACCCTTCCCCTTGTCGTCGGGTTGAGTGGCAGTAAAGGCTCTGGCTGGTGCAGATCTTTGTTGTTGCTGAGGTTGATGAGATTGGTGGTGGCTGGGTTCCCACTTCCTCTTCTGGCTTTCTTGAGGCTTCAGATGTTCGCCTCGTTTGGGTAGCTTGCCCTGAGCTACAGCTTGATCGGTCAGTTTATGGGCCAGTCGGATCGGTGGTTGGATGGTGGTGAGATCAGAAGTAGTCACCATGCTTTGGATTTGTTCGGGCAGCCCACTGATGAACTGCTCTATATTTTTGTACTCCGGCGTCACCATAGCCGGACATAGCTTACACAGCTCATGGAATCGAGTGCAGTATTGCTCGATCTCAGAGCCCACCATCTTGAGAACCCAAAATTCGGCCTCTAGCTTCCTAACCTCATCACGAGGACAGTATTCCTCTTGCAGCAGTCGGGTGAAGTCAGCCCATGGCATGGAGTTGGCACCGTCCAACCCCCGAGTTTGAACATGGGTGTTCCACCATGTGAGGGCCGGTCCCTCCAGTGTACCGGTTGCATACTTGACCCGGTTCTCATCAGCACATTCACACATGGCGAATACAGATTCCACCTTCTCCACCCAGCGGAGCATTCCGACAGCCCCTTCAGTTCCCTTGAACTTGTGTGGGTGGCAGTTCAGGAAGGATTTAAAAGAACATCCTTTGTTGTTGTTGCCTTGTGATCCTGCTCGTCAGAAACCAATGTTGTGGGTTAGTATCGTGTTAGTTACGCTATGTTAGTCATGTTAGGCGAGTGTTAGTACCATTGTTAGAGCCACTGGTCTCACTAGCAAGGCGGTTTGCCTCGTACTCCGCCAGTACCTTGTTAACCCTTCTGTCAACCATCATCTTAATGACGGCTGCGTCCAGTGTTCGTCTAGGAGGGCGTGCATGTGGTCCTCTTCCCGCCATAGATATTCTCTATACGGAAAGGTTAGAATGTCAGTTAGCATGAGTCAGAGCGTTAGCCAATATTATGTCAGAAGTCAGATCAGATGTCGATGTCATGTTAGTTGTCACGTCAGATGTTATGTTATCAAGCAATCATGGTCAAAATGTAATAAGTAAGACAAAACATAATTTTCATTAATAATAAGCTTGAAGTACAATAATTTTGAAAGGAAATACATTACGAGTTCTTCGAGCACATCCCGCTCGTCTAAGCCAATACAAAAGAAATACAAAATAAAATAGTACACTAGTCCGAGTCCATGGAGACATGTGAAATATTACTGGCAGCGTCTCCGTCATCATCATCCTCCTCCGGATCCTCATTGGGATCCTCATCAAAATCCTCTTCTCCGAGGTCATTGACCTCGAATTCGGGGCCATCCTCCTGTGGTGGTTCCTCTATAAACTGTGCAGCCCATGCGTTAAGCATGGCGTCGCTGGCCTGAACCATCGCCTGAGTCTCGGCTATGTCTGTCCGGTTCTCAGTGATGCGCCCATCATGCTCCTGCATGATATCGACCATCTGACCATGCTGTGTCATAAGCTGAGACACCTGGAGACGTAGTGTCTCCACCTGCTCCTCTAGGCGATCGTTCCGCTCCTCCAGTCGCTCGTTTCGCCTTTCCAGGCGATCGTTCTTCTCGCGAAGAACTCGAACCTCATCGGATAGCTCGCCACTCCGCCAGATCTCTCGCCGAGTGCAAGCAACGTGGGCCGCGAAGGCCTGCTCCAGCGGTACTCCGAGTGATGGTAGTCGGTGTCCTGGAGTGGTATCGCCAGGGAAACGGTATGGAGGTACCCTCTCTCCGATGATCCACTCCTGTATCATAGTGGGTAGCCATCCCCAGTGTCGAGCTCGTGCCGCATGTCGAGCCCGTCTATCCATCTCGGCATCTACCTGTGCCACTATGTCGTGAACGCGTCGGCGGCTCTCTATCGTCAGGTCGTCTGTCGCCGGACGTCTGTCCGAGTTCCTGCTAGTGTCTTCGTTGTTGGCCATCCTGTAAATCTCAAGTTAGTAAGCAATGGTTCATCATAAGTAATAGCATTATCAATGTGCAAGTTCTAAGTGTAGTGTCTAAAGTTGAGCAATGGCTATAGTCTAAGTTTACTACATGCAAACCTAGTTCTCTATAACCAAGGCTCTGATACCAGTCTGTCACACCCCCAATTTCCCACTCGTGGTGTCAGTCCACGTGGGTGTGACGTGTCCAGAATCACAGCTCGAGGTCATATAGAACACTTCTATATGCGTTTACAAATCCAAAGTTTGACACATACACTCATAAAATAGTTTGCAGCGGAATAAAAGTTATTAAATCATATTGCAGCGGAAAATCAAATATTAGTGCAGCGGAATAAATAAGTCATAACATGCAGCGGAAAGTTTGAAAATGTTAGACATCACATTGTTTAGAAATTACATAACGGTTAAATATTGTTTTCAAAAGACACAACAGAATGCATGTGGTTCCTAGAGCTCATCCCTTAAATGTGCATCATGTTCCATACGCAGCTAGTTACCTGAGAATACAAGTTAGAAAAGTGTCAACACAATGGTTGGTGAGTTCACAGGTTTTGATATACATATAGTAATAAGAGTGTGTCATGCTGTTTATCAATGTTAGTACCGAGCCCTAGGCCCAAAGTGTCAGTGCGTCACTACCGAACTAGACTTGTTTGTCCTTGCCTCCGCTATGCCTCGTATGCATAGCAAGTTAGGTCAGAGTTTGCACGGGTTATGACATCCAGTCAACATTGTGCCCCGTGGGGTTAGTCATTCCCTAATGGATCCATCCAAATCTACCACGTTGTTCGTGCATTAACGGTAAGACTTTGTGAGGGCTTGTTACGAGTTCAACACTTAATGTTTGTCCAATAAACCAGCATACACATAGTGTTTGTACAGTAATAGATGTTTGACTCGATGCAACTAGTATTCTCCCCCTATTTAAAAGTGTTTGAAAATGAGTAAAGAGGGGCCGTAAACTCACCTTAGTGATGAAGTAGTAAGTCAAGCGTAAGCTCCTGCGTAGATGGCACGTCGGTCACTGGCAACCTATATCGTATACCGTACGTGAGTTCGTGTATGTGACCGTGCTAGTGTTTGTGTTAGTGCTCGTGTTTGTGTCCAACAACCCTTGGTTGTTCATGTTTGTGCGTGTCGGTCCACAATGACCATGTTTGCTCATGTTGGTCCACATTGACCGTGTTTGACTGTGTTGGTCCACAATGACCGTGTTTGACCGTGTTTGACCGGAGTTGACCAAGTTTGACCGTGTCAAGTCAACGACTCGTTGGTGAACCGTGTGACGGTTTGTGAATCGTGTAGCAATCGTGTAAGTGCTCGTCGTGTGCAAAACGCGTAAGTCGCGTCTATGGACAACTTACTATTTATAGTAAGTTTCCATTTATGGAAAGTTCACAAAGCATATCGGTTTTAAAGTTCTAGCATGCTCTTTTGTCCTACGTGATCATGTTAACACATAGCAACGTCATCATACGGTTTCACATAAGTCGTTTATAGCATGTTAGCACATAAAAGTTTCCTAAAATGGAAAGTTTCCATTTATGGCATACGTGACATCGGAAACCATCTAACTTAGCATCTAATCATAATATTATAACATAATAAATCATCTAACATGTTTAAATCATACAACATATTCATAGATTCGTTTTTGTAAAAATAAAGTTACTAAAATTAGTAACTTTGGCTATTTCACCCAAATGAACAATCTAACCACTTCTATCCCATTTTTATGTCACCAATCATCATAATAAACCACTTAACACCATTTAATCATGCCATTTTAACTCAAATCATCATTTAAAAACATTTCATTCACAAAAGTTACTATATATAGTAATATCGCTAAATATGACCATTAAACATTATCAAAATCACATTCTAAACTTATCATCATCCTAATAACATCTAAACAACCATCCATCAACATGCATGACACCAAATATCATTCACATTCACCATTTTGCAAATATAAAGTTTCCACTAATAGAAAGATTACTAAAAATCAACCTTTTAATCATTTTAACCAAATCCCACCATGAGTAATCCTTCTACTATCATCAATAAGTATATCAACATGCTCAAGATTATTCCTATCATCATGGATCATACATGCATGTACTCATAATGCCATAAATCATCATTTCAAGCAAAAAGTCTCATACTCAATATCTTGGATCATCATAATATGCTACTAAGTCACTCTAGATCATCATAAATCACATTGAATCCAACAAACCCAGAAGTTAAACTCGTGCATGTGTGTCCATGGTGTTTGCATGTGTGATTTAACACATGCATGTGTGTAACGGTGATTTTAGCTTCAAGGGATGTATAGGTTACCTCTAAGGCTCCTTGAACACCAAAGAGATGAAGGAATCGAGTTGGAAGGCTTCAAGATGCTCCTGGAATCTCTGGTTCGTGGTCTTGGGTCAAGAACAAGAAGGTGGTGATGAGAGGTGGTGGTCTAGAAGGCTTGCTTCAAGGTTCTTGAGCTTCAACCTCTTCAACAATGGCTTCCAATGGCTGCCAATGGGGGTTTTAGAGTGATTTGCAGAGGATTTGGTCGAGGGGTGGCGTGGGAGGCCGAAGAAAATGATGGAAATAGAGTAGGATATGATTTTCTTGGGTTTATAAAGATTTTCTGCGAACTGGGTCTCGTCGCGTAGCGCGACACGTTCAAGGGTTCCCCTCGCGTAGCGCGAGAGAGTCCCGCGTTCAAATTTCCCCCGCCCACTTGTCGCGTATCGCGACAGTGTTCTTGTGGACCGTCGCGTAGCGTGACAGATCCCCTGGTGAGCCCAATAGGCCCATTTTCATTGGGTTGATCCGTTCGTTGCCGTTTTCACGTTTACGAACTTTCGTTTGGCCTTGTTTGAACTTCCAAGTTCAATGTGTGAGTGTTTTGTGGGGTTTCGAGTGTTGTGCTCCACAATGTGCTTGTCGTTCACCAACGTTCGTGTGTTTTGACACGTGTGTGCTGTTTGCCGATAATTTCACGAATTATCCAGGCATGTGTTAGTGTTCGTACTGTCGTGCCACGTGTCACACTAAATTAATCTAATTCTAGTGCCACGTGTACATAAAACATTTAAATAAACATTTAAATAAATATGTTGCTGACCTGGAATTTACGGGGTGTCACATAACATATTATTTTATTTTTTTTCTTTAACAATGATAATTACAATGATAAATTACAGTGATGTAATAAAACACATTATTTTGATTTTTTTCTTTCACAATGATAATTATAGTGATGTAATTTATCATTGTTAGAAAAAAATTTAAACTAATTTTTTTGTCAATGTAAATTACATCACTGTAATTTAAACCAAATTAACCAAAAAAAACCGAAACTGAATTTTACGTCAATGTGTAAATTACATCACGATAAATTACGTCAATGTAAATTACATCACTGTAATTTATCATTTTAAAAAAATTTCAAATAAATTTGTTATATTTAAGCTCGTTACAATGATGTAAATATAGGGCATTTAAAAAAAGTAAAAAAAAATTAGTCGAGACTATAACGGAATTAAAGAGAAAAATGAGACGAATATAATGGTGCAATTTTTTTAAAAAAAATAATATATTATAAAAAAGTTATTAATGTTTAAAAGATAGGGGGGAAAACTTGTAAGGGGTAAAATGACTATAATGTCCTTTTTAATATTTTAATGAAATACTTATGTGTAAGTTTATGATTGGTTGAAATGGGTTATGTAGTTGTAGCAAAAGATGGGGGTTATTTTTTACACCTTGCCGTATATATATATATATATATATATATATATATATATATATATATAATTTATCGTGATGTAATTTATATTAACGTAAAATTCGGTTTCGGTTTTTTTCGGTGAATTTGGTTTAAATTACAGTGATGTAATTTACATTGACAACAAATCAGTTTAAATTTTTTTCGAATAATGATAAATTAGATCACTATAATTATCATTGTGAGAGAAAAAAATCAAAATAATGTGTTCTATTACATCACTGTAATTTATCATTGTAATTATCATTGTTATAGAAAAAAATAAAATAATGTGTTACGTCACCGTTAATTATGTCATTGTAAATTACTTCATTTTGTGTTTACATTACTTCATTTTTTGTTACATTACTGTAATTTACCATTGTTAGAAAAAATTTCTAATTAATTTGCTATCTTTAAGCTCATTACAATGATGTAAATACATGACATCAAAAAAATAAAAAAATAAAAAACTAGTCGAGACTATAACGAAACTAAAGAGAAAAATGAGACGAGTATAATGGTGCAATTTTTTTAAAAAAATAATATAGTATAAAAAAGTTATGAATGTTTAAAAAAAGGGGTAAACTTTACTTAAAAAACAAATGTCTTAAATGCCCTTTATATTAAAAAAAGGAAAAAAAGGAATCTGACACGTGGCGCGATCCTATACACTTACCTTTTAAAAGTAACAATTGGATGATGGTTAATGGGTTGTAGCAAAAATGAGTGTTATCAAAAATTTCATCCCCTATATATATATATATATATATATATATATATATATATATATATATATATATATATATATATATATATATATATATATATATATATATATATATATATATATAGGGCATGGAATTTTTGATAACCCTCATCTTTTGTTACAACCCATTAACCATCATCCAATGGTTGCTTGAAAAAGGAAAGTGTGTAGGATCGTGACACGTGTCAGATTCCTTTTTTTTCTTTTTTTTAATATAAAGGGTATTTAAGACATTTGTTATTTAAGTAAAGTTTACCCCCTTTTTTTTTAAACATTCATAACTTTTTAATAGTATATTATTTTTAAAAAAAATTGCACCATTATACTCGTCTCATTTTTCTCTTTAATTTCGTTATAATCTCGACTAGTTTTTTTTTTTTTATGTCATATATTTACATTATTGTAACGAACTTAAAGATAGCAAATTAATTAAAAAAAATTATAGCAATGGTATATTACAGTAATGTAACAAAAAATGAAGTAATGTAACACAAAATGAAGTAATTTACAATGACATAATTAACGGTGACGTAACACATTATTTAATTTTTTTCTTTAACAATGATAATTATAATGATAAATTACAGTGATGAAATAGAACACATTATTTTGATTTTTTTCTCTCACAATGATAATTATAGTGATGTAATTTTTCATTGTTCGAAAAAAATTTAAACTAATTTGTTGTCAATGTAAATTACATCACTGTAATTTAAACCAAATTCACCGAAAAAAACCGAAACCGAATTTTACGTCAAAGTAAATTACATCACGATAAATTACGTCAATGTAACTTACATCACTGTAATTTATCATTTTTAAAAAAATTTCAAATAAATTTGTTATATTTAAGCTCGTTACAATGATGTAAATATATGGCATCTAAAAAAGGTAAAAAAAATTAGTCGAGACTATAATGGAATTAAAGAGAAAAATGAGACGAATATAATGGTGCAATTTTTTTAAAAAAATAATATATTATAAAAAAGTTATTAATGTTGAAATTACATCACTGTAATTTAAACCAAATTCACCGAAAAAAAACCGAAACCGAATTTTACGTCAATGTAAATTACATCACGATAAATTACGTCAATGTAACTTACATCACTGTAATTTTTCATTTTTAAAAAAATTTCAAATAAATTTGTTATATTTAAGCTCGTTACAATGATGTAAATATATGGCATCTAAGAAAGGTAAAAAAAATTAGTCGAGACTATAACGGAATTAAAGAGAAAAATGAGACGAATATAATGGTGCAATTTTTTTTAAAAATAATATATTATAAAAAAGTTATTAATGTTTAAAAAAGAGTGGGGGGAAACTTATAAGGGGTAAAATGACTATGATACCCTTTTTAATATTTTATTGAAATGCATATGTGTAAGCTTATGATTGGTTGAAATGGGTTATGTAGTTGTAGCAAAAAAAGAGGGTTATTTTTTATACCCTTCCCTATATATATATATATATATATATATATAGGGAGATGATCAAATGTTAACCCATGTTTATTGCGTTAACCGAGTAACTATATCATATTACTTTGAGGCCCACACTAAAGTAAATCTAAAGGTGTAGTTTTTTCTTTTTTTTTTAATTAATGTAGGGTCCACTTACATTAATAAAAAAAATAAAAAAACCTACACATTTAGATTTATTTTAGTGTAAGCCTCAAAGTAATAAAATGTAGTTATTCGGTTAACGTAATAACATGGGTTAACATTCGAACCATCTCCTATATATTTTATATATAGAAATAGAAACATATTGACAATTGATAAATTTAACATAACATATATCACAGTTGAATGACACCTTTGATCTAGAGTTGAGTATGTTACAATAAGAACAGGTCAAAACTATTTTTCGTGATCTAATCAATACACACATTTATTTACAGTCATTTCTAACGTGTTCCCAAATAATTATTAAGTTATGTGTAAATCAAATCCAAACAGGGAATGTTAAATAAATATCTAAAAAATCTAGATTCCACAAAACTTTTGTGTGCACACCAGCTGGTGATTTTAGAAGTTTTGTAACAACAGATGGAATAAGTAATAATCACCATCACATAATCAGGAGGTCGTTAGCATCTACAAAACCCATAGATTAACAAATCACGAAAAAAAACCCTAATTTCATCATCTTTGCCTCCATAAGAGCGACAATAAAAACGAAAATAAATATACACAACAAAAACTGTACCTAGCTAGTCCTCCAATCTTGAACACGAAAGGATCAGCCTCAAAAATTGAACACAAAAGGAAAGCCTAGAAATCACGTGTAGATGACGGTAGAAAGAAAGAGACGGAACACAATGACAATCATATCTAGTCTCAGGCTCCAATCTTGAACACGAAAGGGGTAGTCTGGAATCTGGAATGTTGAACACGAAAGAAAAACCTAACAATGGAATGTAGATGAAAGAAAGAAAGAGCCGACAGATCTGTGAGAATGGAGAATTGGAATTTTTAATGAAATGTTGGGCTTAGGGACACCGGGTTTGTCGCTAGGCAGGCCACGTTAAAGGCAGAATTGGGAAAAATTGCTAAGCACGAGAAGGCGTGTGCCGAGAATCAACATGCCTTCATTCCGTTTGCTTTCGATACTTTTGGGTCTCTTGCCCCCGATGCTGCTACATTTCTGAAAAGAGTTCAGCAGGTCGTGCACAGTAATTCATCGACACCGAAGAACGCTAACTTTGTTTTCAGTAGGATCGGATTTGCCATTCAAAAGGGGGTGGCGGCGCAGCTTGTTGCTCGCTTACATGCCTTTCTATTGTAATTGGATCCATATTGATCGTTTTAACAATGAAAAAAAACAGTTATTATATAAAAAAAAATGAAATGTTGAACACGTGTAGTTTGATACCAAATTGAACAGAGTTAATTATTGAAAATTTGAGTAAAAAAAATTTTGAGGGAATTTTTAATGAAATTTTTTTGGTGAATTTCGAAAGGGAGCAATCGGAGCATTGATACTGAAAAATTTTAAATTATTTAGTGACAAAAAATTAAAAGCTATTAAAATGTATGTTGATTAGGTGTGGCATACTTAAAGTGTCGCTAAAAATATAATTTAGAGCCATAAATAATAAATGTCACTAAAAGTTTGGGTCAAGCAAACGTGACACAAAAAAGTGCCACTAAAATTTATATTTGTGGTACAAAATTTAAATGTTACTAAAAGCGTGTGCCACTAAATGACAATTTATTTGTAGTGGTCACATATGTCTTATTTCAAACTCGAATGTATTCATAGAGTCAAAACATGATGCTAATGCTTAGTTTTCGTGTATTGGCCTTGAGTGTTATGTGAATTACTTGAATGATATAACATGTGAAGACTTGGGATTCTTGTATGTATAATCATTATACACAAAAGTAGCCTAAGAAACGTTAGATACCTTCTTCACTTAGACTTTGGTCTTTGTGCTAAACAGGTGAAATGTGTACATTTACAAACTTGAATATTTACTAACTTAATTAAGGCTTTGCAAACCTTGATTTACAAGTTATGTTATATTACATGTTTGAGGTCAATTGTAAAGGACAAATTACAATGGAAAGAACTTGATTACTTATACATGTTGAATGACGTGTACTTGTGATGACTTTTTATGCGTTCATTAGGTTTAGCATGCTTCTAGAGTACTTGTAAGAGCATAGACTTAGGCTTATTACCATTTAGACTTTGTATTGCATCTTTATATATATATATATTATAACTTGTATGAGTGCTCAACAATTATGCAAATAGTTGATCAAATGTATTTTACATATGTGACAGGTTTATTAAAGAACATGAAGACATAAGTTAGGCATTAGTGGATTTAGTTAACAAATAATAAACAATGTTATGTATTTTGGATTATCATTTGTAATGTTGAATTGAATGTCATGTTTAATTTGAAGGAGATTGTATTATGTACTAAATGGGAATGTTAAATATTGAAATTTACAAGTAGCACTATGGGCTTTTGAACAATCAAACTTGCGCCCTGAGATATTCCGTCGTTGGTTGGGGTGTGACATTTGGAGTTAAAGGGCCTCACACTAAGCTTGAATTTGGTCCAATAAAGGCAACTCACATGTGGATATTTTTCCTTTGATCTCTCGTACATTTGCATCCATGGTTGACATCTTTATTGGGCCAAGCTGCTGAGGAGAGAATTTGAGTGAAACAAGAACTGCTTCATTTTCTTTCTGAACTTGGCTTTATTTCTTTATTTGAGGATGCCAAATTTTCTTTGCTTGTTGCAACAATTTTTCAAGCTCGTTAACCTTACCAAGCTCAGTATTCATCTTAAAGATCAACCAAGTGAGGATTCCATCAAGGTTAAAACCTTTCTCCAAGCGAAGCACTTAGTTGTCTTTCTCTGCTTCTAGTGACGTATCTTGTTGGCCCTTCACTTTTTGTAGAATCCTCTCCTATTGAAGAGCTTTCTCTTCTAGGCTTAGTTTTTTTTGCCCTTGTCTACAATTTTAGTCCCAGAAGATGTAGAACCCATGGCCTCACCAGCTGGTTCCTCAGCCATTGGTTGATGACTAGGCCTTTAGGAACATATTCAACTTTAGTGTTACTTATAGCTTGCATTCCCCTTTTGATTGACCAATCACCACACAAGGCTCTTTAGTGGTCTTCAAGACTTAGTGGTCTTCTCTTGAAACATAGGGTCGGAAGAGAGGGACTCAATAGCCACTATCCCATAAGGGGACACAGGTTCCAAGGCGGCTATGGATGGATTTTTTGGACATCATCCATGGAAACCTCTTTAGTCTCAAAGAAGGAAGACCTAGATATTAGGAAGATGTTTCCAAGAACTGATCCCAATCATTGTATAAGTTAGAGATGAATGGAACTTGCACTTGTTTTTTTCCCTCTCCCCAAAAAACCGGAACACCTCTTTGTTCTCTAGTCTAAACCTCCTCATCCTTTTCGGTAGCAGCAGCATCAGGGAGAACAGAAAAAAATTGGCGGGCATCATGGATGAAGGGTTCAAAGATGATAGAGGCAGAACTGCAGGCTCATAATTAAGAAGTCTTTCTCTTGAATCTGTAGCCTTAGCGTAGCCACTTTGGTTTTTAAGTAAGCTATATAGGCTTGTAGCGTGTGGATGGTGGTTGTCAATTCTATTGTGGTGGTGCTCTCTTCCATGAAAGTGGAATCATTGGGTGACAAAGTCCCGAGCCTAGCTTCTACACCATAATAACCAAATATGGGTCCTTGTAACATTCCTGTAATTTGGAATACACAATTTTATTTAATAAAGAATATATGACATTATTTGAAATTTCATCTATGAGTTACATATACATACATACATCAATATAAGTCCCCACGATGGCGGCCTAGTGGTAAGGGGTGGGAATATGTAATGGAGTCATAAGGTTCAAAGCTTGGCACCACCCAATTTTCTATGGGTCACGCGATTACCCCTTATGTTGGCCGTGGGACCGGTCTGTGAGGGGCACCTAATGGTGACGTGCACAATTTTTTTACATCAATACATACATATATATATATATGTATATGTGTGTGTTTGTGTGTGTGTGAGAGAGAAAAACAAATTAAATGTAATTTAATAATCTATGGATATTTATTTATAATTAGACAAGTTAAAGAGATAATATTTATTTAATATATGTATGTATGTATGTATAATGATTCTTTTATTTATTTTATTCTATTAGAATAAATAAAAATTCATGACTTATATATATATATATATTAGTCCATTTATTTCTTATAAATAAATCACTACAAAGTGGGTATATTAAATTTCAAATAGTTATCTTTTAACCGAAATTTCATTATATAAATCTTTTACTTATTGTATACATATTTTTATATTATATATTTTAGCAATTTATGATAACATATATTTATTATTGTTTTTACAAATAATAACCAATAATAAAAATTATTATAAAAATCATATTTTGGTTTACAACTTAAACAAATGATTTTACACTTCATATACGTTTTATATCAAACAAAAACATTTTTTTAAACCTTTGTTTCAACTTGAATAACTTACATAAATTTTTTTTGGTTTACAACTTAAACAAATTTTATTTTAAATACGATATTATTAAACTTAGCTACAAATTATTAAATCATAGTAATACTTTGATATTTGCTATTTAATTTAAATACTTTAAAACTATTTTAGATTTATAACATCTAATTTATTTAATCTTAAAAAATTATAAGATTTACATTATAAAGACTTTAAAACTTTAGAAATTTTATTTACAAATTAAATGTAAATTTTTACAATAAAACCAAGTGAGATTTAATATCACTTTGAACAAAACAATTTTTAACTATTCAAAATACCACTAAACCAAAACCAAGCTCTATCAACTATCTAGATTTTAAGGATTCCTTAGAAATCATAGCTAGTTGAACTTATACGTAATGAACTATTTAGGTTGATGTTAAACTTGTTAGGCAACTTGAGCTACCATTTGATTATCTATTGCCAAGCTATCAAAACTCATCAAAAGGTGAGTCTTCATAGCATCTATTTTACTTGTTTCAATGTTTTAGAGGTGAAACATGTTATCTTTGAACTTAGCTTAACTTTAAAACATGTGAACTTAGCTTAGATGGCCTTAGTTGTAGTTAATTTAATTTTTGAGCTTTCATTGATCACAACTTATCTATTTGGTAGCAATAATGGTTCCATTGGATTGACCACCCACCCAGGATGGGTTTTCTCTTTGGAGGAAAGGTCTCGGTGATTGTTCCCTATTGGTCAAACATAACTATCTGATCTGCCTTAGGTTCATTTACAAACTTTGTGCATTTGACTTAGTATTCATATGAGTAAACTTATCTATTATTAATCTATTTTGCTTACATGATAAAACCTTTGATAAATCACCAACTCTTTGTAGTTGACTCTTGATTTTAAACATGTTTCAGGTGGTAATGCAAACTAGAATTAACATGAACTTGGAATTTTTTTTATTTATGCTTAATGTTTTGAATTTAATTGATATAATAGTTAAGATTTGAATTTTTAAATAATGTATTGAATTTTTGAATTTAATGTTGAATTGAATGTGATGTTTGAGTTATTTACAAATTTATAGCATGCGCTTTGAACAATCTACACTTTGTGGCACCCCGATGTATTTAGCATTCTCATAAGTGTTTGAGTAGTGGGAAAAAGTGGATCATTCAAAGCTTTAGTAGAGATGTATTCAGCATAAGCAGTAGAGATTGAAACACAAGTTTGTTTCTTGCAATGTCATGAGACTATTCTAGATCCTAGAACTTGACATCCTCTAGAGGTTTAATTCTTACTGATGATGCAACCCCACAATTACTGTCAGTAAAAGCACAAATTGAAAATGAATTCCTAGGATACCATAATCCTAGTTTGTATGCCTTTTTCAAATATCTAAAGATTTTCTTAACATCTAGCATATCAAAAGCATATGGATTGGCCTGAAATCATGCATAAAGACACGTTGCAAACATAGTGTCAAACATGTTTGTTGTGAGGTACATTAGAGAACCTATCATAGCCCTATACAAATGCTGGTTTAACATCCTCACCATAAAGATCAAGGCCTAAGAAAGTTGATTTGAAAATTTTTGTAGCTAGATCTTTACATTTTGCAAACTTGAATCATTCAAGAATGTCCTTGACATACTTGGATTGGTTAATAAAGATGCATGAAGGAGTTTGCTTTACTTGTAGTCTATGAAAGAAAATGATGTCACACATTGAACTCATTTCAAATTTGAACTTCATGAGTTTCTCATATTCCCTGCAGATATTTTCATTCATGGATCAAAAGATAATGTCATCAACATACACAGCTAGCATGATATGTGATTTTCATTCTTGATAAAGAGGATTTTGTCTATGGTTCCTCTCAAAAATCCATTTGTTAGAAGGAAGGAAGATAAGGTTTCAAACCATTTTCTAGGAGCTTGATGTAGCCCATATAGAGCTTTATCATGCTTACATACATGATCAGGAAACCTTGGATCTTTAAATCCAGGTGGCTGACAGACATATACTTCTTTAATCAATTTTTCCATTGAGAAAGGAACTCTTAATATCCTTTTGAAATAATTTGAGATGGTTGGTAGCAACAAAAGCTAAAAAGATCCTTATTGCTTCAATCCAAGATACTAAAACAAAGACTTCATCTTAATTAATCCATTATTCTTGTGTGTATCCTTAAACCAAGCCTTAATTTATTCTTGATGACAACACCCTTGTAATCCTTCTTGTTTCAGAATATCCACTTGGTTCCAGTAGCAGTCTTTCCTCTATGTAGAGGACAAACTTTCAAGACTCCTTGGAATTCAAATTATAGTAATTATTCTTGCATGGCCTCTACCCAAAAGATATCCTTTAAAGCTTCAATAACTTTCTTTGGTTCAATATGGGATATAAAGCATGAGAATAAGAAGATATTGGCTTCACGATGGAGCTTTTGGTTCTCACACGCTCTTCTTTATTTCCAATGATATTCTCTTCTTGATGCAACCTCAAGGACTATGCCATGAAAATATTGAGCTATATGTGGTTGAGCTATTGTGGGTTCTACTTCTTAAGATAGATGGAATGATAGGATTATTATTTCTTCTTCAGAAGAGTAGTCATTCTAATCTTGAGCTTGTTGATTAGATACCGTGTCACTTGAAGCATTTGCTTTAGAAGTTATGATTATTTCAGATTATGCTACTGCATGTTCAGATGGTGTTGATAATGCCATTTGTTGACTTAAAGCTCATGGCATTTCACCAAGGTATTCTTCTTCTCTAATATGCAGAGACACACACTTATGAATTATTAAATGTTGAGGTGAACCCATTGAAATAAATTAACCAATCAGGACCAATTCCAGGATTATTAGTGGTGTATTCATTGCACATTAGCGGATTCCTCAATAATATTGGAACTTTTGATGTTTAATATGTATTCCTTGGCCTGCGAAGAGTATCAACAAAATACCCTTTTGACGACTTCTTAGTGAACTTGGCTAGGTGGTCTATGGTACATAGAATGGTGCATTGACATATGAATGGTTTAAGAAAAACAATACATGGCTTTCTTTTATGCCAATTATCATACGGAGTCACTCCATGATTCTTAACTACCAATATCCTATTATGGACATAGTAGGTAGTGTTGACTACATCTTCCCAGAAAGTTAATGAAAGCTTTGAATAAAACATCATAGTTTGTGCAACCTCAATTAGTGTCTTATTCCTTATATCAGCAACACCAATTTGTTATGGGGTCATACGAGCACTAAATTGTCTATGCTTACCCTTGGATTCACAGAAAGATTCTATAGTATGATTCCTAATTTATGTTCCATGATCATATCTTATACGCTTACCTTGTGGTCACTTTCATTCCCTACTCTAAAAATGAATGATTTCAAGATATTTGTAGTCTCGTCTTTAGTGTTTAAAAAGAACACCCATGTGTATCTTGAAAAATAATAAGTGACCACTAGGCAATATAACTTCCTTCCGAGACTTTTAACATTTGTTGTGCTAAATAATTTCATGTGCAAAAGATGCACGATAGTGGTAATATAGTTCATATCTTTGGTATGATGAGATGAATTTTGATGCTTACCTTTGAAACAAGAAATAGATATGTATACACATGTAAACTCCTTTTGAGGTTAACTTGTTACTAGTTGTTTCTTAGCAAGTTTATTCATGTTTTTGAAGTCTACTTGACATAGTCTTCTATGCCATAAAGATGACTAATCCAAAGAAGCGTCTGATTTTTTTTTTTCATGAGCAAGAATTGGTCAGCTGGAAAAACAAAACCTAGTGTTAGAACAATACTATCATCCTTAGTAAAAACATGTCATGCTTCTGATCACACAACAAAGATACATTAAGCAAATTATAGTTTAGTTCTTTGATAAAATTGACATTATTGAAACTTACTCTACCATTAGTAATGGTACCTCTGCCTGTAATGTACCCTCCAACTAGATCACTACCAAATGCATGTGACCCTCCAAAGAATGGTTTAAATTTGTGTAAGTGATGTTTCTTGCTAGTTATAGGCCAGGAGCAGCTAATATCAACAATCCATAGGTTGCTTCTGAATTCCTTCTGCTTTTGTACATCATAAACATTTGGTTAATGTCTTATGGGAGGTATTGGGTTTACCATTTGCATCATGATTCTAATTTTGGTATAGCTGATGATGCAGAAGCTGCTGGAGCTGAATATTGAACTTTCCAAACCATTTGAGGTTTAATTGTTGATTTCCTCTAGTTGGGTGCTTCCTTTTAATACTAGTAGACTCAACTTTCGATAATTTTGATTATGTGTTGATTAATTTTGGATTGATAGGTTGTTCTTAGGAAGCAACCCATTGTTTTCTTTCCAAAGACTTTGATTGCACTTTCCTTGGTATGACCTTCACATAATTCATCATCAGAAGCATTGTATTGTTTTCCTTCCGATGATACCATTTTCTTTGGCTTATATTGTTTTTGATGTGGCCAAAATTTTTTCCTTTGTAGACAACTACTATTTCTGATTCCTGATTCTCCTTCTTATTAACGGAAGAAGGCTTTGTCAACATGACATGTTTTCTCCTGAATTTTTTAGTTTGTAATCAAAAGTGACGTAGTTTGCTTTTGATTATGAGTTTCTTTCTATAGAGACTTGATTTGATTTTCTTTGAGTTATGTAACTGTTACTGCTAGCTATGTTCTGACATCTTAGGTAAATCAACAGCAAGATGATCATTTCCTCCACACACCAAACAATAAGCTTGTTTCCTCTTGAGTTTCTGAACATTATTGCATGCACATTATTAGTTTAGATTTTTCTGTAGATTCTACGGTTCATCTTTGAGTTGGTACTTCCTTGCCATAAAAGGATTTTCTTTGGGCTTTGAGAGTAATGAGCTTGAATTGGATGATCCAGCACAAAACTTCTTGTGTGGATAGCTTGTTTGCAATTTGATTCTGTAGTTGTAGATTCTAAGCATTTGGTGTTATTCGTGCAGAGAGGTTTCACATCTTTCTTATGTGACGTTGGGTTTTGAATTTCCATTAAAACCGCCAATTATTTGGTGAAATGAAATACGGTTCATAGCTAAATTAGAGAGATGATGCAATTCTCGAGAGGGAAAACATGACTAATATATTTGGGTTAATATTAGTCATTTTACTACAACAAGCCACTAACCAGAATGGAAGACATCAAAACCCTAAGCCTTTGTACAAGATATTTTGTTATATATTACTAGATTTGTAGTTAGGCCATTTTTATTTGTACTTAAATGAATTTTGTACTAGATAGGGCTAGTGCTCTAGGCTATAAATAGCCACTTTCTCCATGTAAAATGTAGGGAGAATCGGTGTTTTCTCTCTTTAATGTAATAATTTTACTCCTTGGAAGATGCGTCCATGGAGTTGAGATAATATAAATTTTTAGCTCATTTTTCATTTCAGAATAATTTCCATCATGTGATTTGGCAAAAAGGAAACTTACATAGTCTTTAGAAGAGATGGTACAGGGACTTTCAAAGGTTTAATTTGTAAAAAAAATGTTTTGTTCTTAAAACTTGTGTTTTTGGTTCCTTTTGTCAAATTTGTTTTTTTTTTCCTTTGTCAAATTTGTTTTTTTTTTCCTATCCTGAACCATTTCATCATCACCATAGGGATTTTCATTTGACTTCGGGTTTACAAGTAAGAACCACGTTAGTGGTGTTGATTGTTGTTGGTTCAATTTCAAGGTATCCAAGTGTGGACTTATGTTAGTACCAACTCTATGAGTTTTCCGTTATCTTGAGAAGTTTCTCAAACTTGTTACCTAGATTTAGAAACTTGTCGCAATAACCCTGGGGCAACACAGATCAGCCTTAGTACAGGTTAATCTTTCTAGAAGATTATTAATTTTGTTCTTATAATTAGTCTATTCATGTTTAAGACTTTAAACTATTTCTCCAAAGTTTTAATAGTTTCTTTAGAAGCTTTTTCAACTTTGTAAAATTCTTCTTTAAATATGTGGATTGACTCAAGTTTCTCACAGACTTATGAATGAAAAAGTTTGTAAGCATTTAGTTTTTCTAAACATTCAGGTGTGCACATATCATCAATTACCTTAAAAATGGACATGGATTCATTTGCCACGAGATCATTATTGGAGGTAGATGCTTCCTCCACCTAAAAACTCAAGTCTGAAAGGTCACAATTCTCAGCAAAGTTGGCAATGTTTGATTGTGGAGTGGTTGATAGTTGTTGAACTGTATGATTAGTAGATGTTGACTAGTTCATTTGTGGTCTCTTGAACTCTCTTGCAAAGTGACCAAGCTGTTGATAATTGAAGCATTTCAGCCTGTTCTTATCCAGATCTAGACCAGTTTTCTTATTGTGCTTCTTGAATTGTCTTCCAGTTCTTTGATAAAACTTCATAGCATGGTATGAAGTCATGGTTATTTGATAATTGATGTCCATTTCTTTGTGATCATGTGTAATATTCCTGTAATTTGTAATAAATATTTATCTTCAATAAAAGAATTATGATGTCATTGGGAACTCTTATCCTTGAGTTTTTGACAAACACATATGTATATGGTGTGTGTATATATATATATATATGAATACATATAAGAAAACAAGTTAAACATAATTTAATATACATATATATATATGTATGTTACACAAATATTTTGATAAACTAAAATTTTCTTGTACATCTTATAAACATACTTGTTTGCATTTTATAACATCCAAATAAGCTTTAATTATTTAAAATATTTATAACTTATTAATTCAATTATTTTGATCTAATAAAAAAATATATGTTATGATAAATTCCTACTTTGATATATTATTTGATAAATTCCTTTGAAAGTTTATTAAATACTATTTGAATTTAAATTGATAAAACAAATGTTTTAATATTTTGGTTAGACATAAATTAGTTTAATTTCAAAACTTTTAATTTATGTTTTATGTCAACATGAGTAATTTAAACATGTAAATGTCGTTACTATTTTAATGAATTTTTAAGTTTCGACAATTCAAAACAAATCGTACTCGATGATCCAGTTAGAACATAGATAAATTCATAGAAAGACATAATCATGTTAACATCATGCCAAATGAACCAATTAGGTGAACTTTGAAATTGTTGGACATACTTGTGAACTATAACCTGATATACATTACAAAGGCTACCTCACACGTTAAGGTGAGTCTTCATAGCTCCTCTTTTACTGTTTTTACTTCTGGGGTTAAACGTGCAACTTATCTATTACCATTTTCATGTGAACTTAGTTTAATGGCCTTATAGTTAGTGAACTTTAGCTAAGAACATGCATTGATCACCCAATTAGAGACTATGATAGATCTACTGGACCGAACATCCCACCGATGTTTGATGGACCCTTCGGGGAGGCCCGCGGTGATAGTTTACTACTTTAGCATTGTTAGGAATGCTTGAACATGGTCAGAACATCATTTGTTAACATTAGTTGATCTTCTTTACTTGCTAGTTCATTTTGACTATGTTCATTGAGCTTTAAGTTCACATAAGACATTATTTATAACATTTTTATAAACATTTTGGTGTGAGTGATTCAAACCTATGAAACTCAATCTTAGTTGACATGTGATTTTAAACATGTTTCAGGTGGGAATGGCAATTAGCATTATTTTGAGATTGGAGATTAGTTTTGGGTTATTTATGTTTACTGTTTTGAATTAAAATGATGTAATAGCTAACTTTTGGATTATTTGACTATGTATTGAATGTTTGAAGTTAATGTTGCATTGAATGCTTGTCTTTTGAGTATTTACAACTTTATACCATGTGCTATAAACAATATACACTTCGTGGCGCCCCGATGTTTCCGCCATCGGTTGGAGTGTTACATTATCTGTTGGTATCCCTTCTAGATCCTCTTGTAATAGACTAAAATAATTTGTTTCTTTAGTAATTAAGGATCAATAACTTGAAGTGATCATATCGACCGCATTTGTGAATGGGTTTTGTTGTGTGGTTGTGGAAGTGGGAGTATCACGATACGTGATAGGGGTTAATGTGATGAGGATTCATGTAATGAGTTTGAGGACAACGCTGAAAGGTTGAATTTTGAATAGGTGCATATAAATCCGTTGATCCAGATGGTGCAGAAGAAGAAAGCTTCAAATCATGTTGTTGAGAATCTATATCCATCAGATTTGCACTTGGAATGCCAAACAGCTCCCTAGCTATAAAGTCCTGATATTTTTTTCTCCTCCTTTTGGAAATAAAAAGATGTTCCATACTTAAGGAACATATCTTAAGAACTTTCAAATCACGTCTTGATTCTCCAGCTTCACACATGCTGCAAAAGTTCATCAACAAGTTGGACTACCTTAAATATTGAGATGCCATGCTTTCATTGATGATCTGGCATAAGTTCTCAAGCCTTTGCTTCAACACATCCTTCTTGTTTTCTTTCATGTCTTCATACCCTTCATACATTTGTTGCATGAAGTTCCATAGTTTCATCGCATACTTACATTTCTTGCATGCATGAAATCTTGTGTATGGAATAGACATATGGATCAACTGCAGTGCCTTTGAGTCAAGTTTCATCTTCTTGCAGTCTTCATCAGAATATAAAGATGGGTCTTTCAGCATTGCAGCACCACTAGCTACTACGGCTACAACAACTAGAATGCATAGACCTTCAAGAACAGACTTCCAAAGCTTGTAGTTTTGATTTCGGATGAAACCTTCCATCCATCATAATCATCTGGAGAGAACATTGAAGTTTTGTAAAGAGTTCAATTTTATGTATCATGCTAAGTGAGAACAACCATTTTGGTACAGGTGAAAGTATGAGCTTGTATATGAGACAAAAAAAAAAAAAGATAACTTAAGATGGTTAATCTTTTAAGTCGTAGAGCCAAGGCTCTGATACCACTTGTTGGATCAGGTTAAACACTTCGAACAACACCTAAAAACTATTTCTGTTACAAGCTAACAAATGCAGAATATCTATTAACAAGATCTCACAAAATACTAAAACAATTGAGAAAAAACACACAAATTACTTCTACCTCAAAGTATATTTCACTCATATATTTCAAGGTTATAAGACTCAATACTTGTACTTTGCCTTAGAAGTTTACTATAAGAGATTATATACTTAAAGTTAAACGAATTTCTATTAAGAGTGCTAAGCTAGACGAATACTAGAAAAGAAAACAAAGATTATTTTAGTATACTATTATGGCTTGACATACCAAGCCATATTAATTACACCTAACACAAATGAATTCATTAAATTTTATATTAGTTACCTAGAATACAAAAATCATAAATGATATTGATCGTTATTTGATCTTCTATAGTCACTGTTGATCTGAGAGTTGTAAGCCGATATGCTAACTATCACAAGAATGACTTCTGACTTGCTTTAAATAGTGGAAATCAGCTCAACAACTTTCCTCAAATGTATGTTCAGCTTTGGCAGCTGTTGGTCGTTGGAAGCCTTTGCTTCGGAAATCGTTTTGTATAGGAAGCTAATGTGCTTCGAAAGCTTTATATTCTGTTTGGTCATCGGAATGATAAGGTTATTTTTCGGAAGCTTTCAGTCTTCCGAATAGTAATTGATTCTTCTGAAGACTAAAGACTTCTGAATGATAAATCTATCCTTTTGATGCTTCTCTGGACTTGTTGGAATTAGGCTTTGTCAAGGATTTATCTGTTTTGGTAAGCATCGCCTTTTATGATCTAACCACGATGAATTTACACATACACATAAAAGATAAATGCTCTACATGTGTTACAATGATGTCAAAAAAAAATTAAAGAATTCGACTGATCTTGCCGAAATTATGAGTTTCTGTTTTAATAGTGAATTATTATTTGAACACAATCCCACATGTATATTAACTAAGTTGGTTAAATATTAAGATTTCATACCACATCTTCCTCTACACACGTGCACGTATCCATGCTTATATATGTGATTTAAAAATTATGTCTTTCTAGGTTGCATGCTAGCTTTTTTTTTTGGTCGGCTACGTGCATGTTCCCTTTTGTCCCTAGCATTTGCATCCGTAGAACTCCTAGTTTGTGGTCCAGAGTTTGGTGGACACGATTAATAATTGCAAATAATCATACATTTTGCTATTGCATTTTCTATTGGAATGTATGATATCATTTTCTGAAAAACATAATGCATATATATATATATATATATATATATATATATATATATATATATATAGGGGAATGTTAAAAATATAACCCACTAAATGCGGCTAACCCAAATAACTTTGGGAAGATGAACCCGAATCTTGGATTTTTTGTTTTAAACATCATTATAACACATTTTGAACACCATGTTCAGTGTGTAGGATCTCAAACGAAAAAGAATTAGCCCAAACTCATAAAAGAACATGGTGTTCAAAATGTGTTATAATGATGTTTAAAACAAAAAATCCAAGATTCGGGTTCATCTTCCCAAAGTTATATGGGTTAGCGCGCATTTAGTGGGTTATGTAAAATTCCATACCATATATATATATATATATATATATATATATATATATATATATATATAGAGTGGGGTTATTGTACAAAACACTAATTTTGTAAAAAGTGTGAAAAACAATCTGGACCATGGATGTGCTAAGATCAAGGGCTGAAATTAATTTTGGAAAAACCTTTTAATTATCAAGTGATTACAGTTATCAAAAGGGTAGTTTAGGGATTTAATTAATTTTGATATGCTGATATCACACTCAATCGAAAAGAAAGGGATTCAGTTGCCGAAATTAAGAGTCAATCCAGGTTAAATTTTAAATTTAATTAACACCGTATAAGTGATATGCTATTATGTGTTAGTATGTGCTATTACTGAATAATATATTGTGTTGTTTTCTTTTTGTATACATTATGTGAAACATTGTGCTGTTATGATGTTATAACAGTATTGTTACGCAACACACCGTGTCTTTATGTGTTGATATGGTGTGTGTTTTGAAAACACTGTGTTGTTATGTGTTGTTAATATGATGTTAGAACAATGTTGTTAGTATTGTTAGTAGCTTATAATAAGCATGTGCTACGTTGTGTTGTTATCATGTTTTTTGCTAAAAAGAATTCGTATTTGTTGGTAATTTGTGATTCAAAACCTGCAAAAAAAATTTCGGTATTTTACAGATTACGAATTCAATTGGTTTTGATATTATGCGTTAAATAATTTAATTATGGAATATGTTCAATGAGTATACTGATTAACAAATTTCCAATTTTAATGCAAGATTTAAAAATCATTTTCAAATGCAATTACCTATATTACCCTTTTCTATTAAATACTAATAATGCCACATGTCAACACATTATTAGTTCCTATCATTTTTATAAAATCTTCTATTTGTATGTGAACTTACTCCTATATATATATATATAGGGTAAGGATCAAATAAAAAGTCTTTTTTGCCTAAGAAGGCTAAGAAGGATTTTTAAAAACTTTAAAACCGACCCAAACGAACTCCGATTGAACTCATTTCGATGGCATTGGAACTGTTTCATCGAACCCTACAATATTAGATTTTAAGTTTTCGTTTTAACATCTAGATTTAGATTTTAGGTTTTAGGGCTTGGTTTTTAGCTTTTAAGTTGTATCTTTATGTTAAAGATTTGTTTTTAAAGTTTTGGTTTTAGTATTAGGGTTTATTGTTTATGATTTAGGGTTTGGGTTTTAAGGTTCGACAGCCGGTTCCAATGACGCAAAAATGAGTTCAATCGGGGTTTCTTTGAGTCGGTTTTCGCGTTTTTAAAGTCCTTCTTAGGCAAAATAGACTTTTCAGGGAACCATTCCCTATATATATATATATATATATATATATATATATATATATATATATATATATATATATAGCCTGTCAAAAATAATTCGAAACCTCGGTCACTTATATATATATGTATGAGATATATCCTGTCAAAAACAATTCGAAAATGTCACAGCCTCAATAAAATGATAATCCGTTTTGGAACACGGGAACTCTTACATTTATTTTGTTTAATGTTTGTGTGTTTTTACAGCTAGTATCTACAACTTATTTGGCCCACCTTAAACTAAAATTTGAATATGTATATTTGATTAATCAAAAATATTTTTTTAAAATTATTTCTTATTGTAAACTGATTTTATAACGTTAACATAATTTCTTATTGTAAACCAATTTTAGTGTTTTAAACCATGCACAACTAGCAACAATGTTAGCTGTAAAAGGGAGAGGCCTCTTTTTTGTCCCTCCTCATACTAATTGTCATTATCCGTCTGTTTACTGTTAGACAGACATCCGTCACGAAAGACATATATAGATGGAGATATTCTTACAGAAACTTAATCATTTCTTTATATACGTTTGTGTACTATTGATTTTTATGGTATTAATTTTCTTTCGGTAAGACTGTTCCTTAACCTTGTCTTAATTATATACTAGGTTAGCCATCCATATATTACACGGATTGATTAAAAAAATTACATTAAATTATGCAAATTAGTAATTAACATTTAATAATTGCAAAATGAATTTGTCATATAACTTTTTTGTCAATTGAGTGATTATATAAAGTTATATGATAAAAAAATAGTTAATTTTGTTGAGATCGAATGAAGAAATTTAATATATAAAATGCAAAAATCCGACTAATTATATTCGTATGAAATTGGAAATACATATACACATTATGCTATTTGGATAAAATAATATTAGCACACATATAAAACAAGTAATTTAAAAAATATATATAATGAATAATAAAATTTAAAATTATAAAATTACAATTTAAAAGGATTTAAAAATTATGGTTGAAATCTTTTTTAAGTTTTAATAAATTATTAGAATAAAACGATTTATATTTTTGTATTTAGTTATATAATTTGATAATTTAAAATTGTTAGCATTATAGGAGAGAAAGTTATCGTTTAATAGAAAAAAGAGTGGAAAAAAATTGCGAGACTGATTCAACAATTGATATTTTTCAATTTTTGCTGATGTTTTATTAGAGTAGATTTGCAATCAAGTTGATATACTTATTAAATTATCTTAAAACGTGTCATCAATCTATCCTTCAATTCTTGGCATGTAACTTATAGAAGACAAAATTGTCTCTTCATGAACCCTTAAGGGCTCATGCATACACTTTAACAACTAGAGTTTAAATAACGATAAATAAAAAAAATAGGTAGAAAAGAAAGGACAAGAGTTGAACTTGGAAAGTCAACTTTTAGGTCTCCAAAGTCTACATAATGTATTATATGGTTTAAATTTTAATTACGGAAGGTGGTAGCATGTGATAACAGGAGGGTGGTGGGTTTTCAAGATTTAAAACCGTCCAATTCAAAGCTCAAATCAAATAAGTTACATGTTATATACGTAAATTTAGAAAAAATAAATAAATACATACATATACATATACATATGTATATAGGAGATGAAATTGTATATAACCCACTAAAAATAAATTAACACATTAACCATCATCCAATAGTTAATTTAAAATGTAAGTGCATAAAATCTTTTCATTTGTCATTTTCTATTTTTTAATATGGAAGGTTATTTTGACATTTTGTAACCACTTCAAAAACTTGATTTAATATGGTGGTAATCTTATATATTTTAATAAATTTAATTTTTTTATATAAAGTTTACCCCATTTTTTTAACATTCACAATTTTTTTATACTAGTATTATTTTTTAAAAAAAATAGCACCATTATACTCGTCTCATTTTTCTTTTTAATTATGTTATAGTATCGACTAGTTTTTTTTTTTTTTTACTTTTATAAGGTGTCATATATTTATATCATTAAACAAGCTTAAATATAACAAATGAATTTGAAATTTTTTCTACCGATGCTAAATTACAGTGATGTAATTTACATTGATGTAATTTACAGTGATGTAACATATTATTTACAGAGGTATAACTTATTATTTACAGTGTTTTATTTTCTTTTTAATTCCGTTTTAATCTAGACTTAAATTTTTTTCTAACATCGTTAATTAAAGTAATGTAATACAAAATTAAGTAATATACTTTACGGTGATGTAGTTTTCTCTTTTTGATTCTGTTATAATCTTGACTGGTTTTTTTAGTATTTTTCCCATATGTCCTTTATTTACATCGATGTAACAAGGATAAAAATAAAACATTATTTTGATTTTTTTTCTAACAATGCTAAATTACAATGATGTAATATAACAAATTATAATAACACACTATTTTGATTTTTTTTTCTAGCAATGATATTTACAGTGACGTAATATATACTGATGTAATTTACAATGATGTAATGTTACCATTGTTAGAAAAAATTTCAAAATAATTTGTTATACTTAGGCTTGTTACAACTAATATATTTACAGTTGAACAATAGTAGTTTATTTAGTGGTTAATTCTTTTTGATCCGTTGTTAGGTCAATTAGTGGATTGACCTTTAATTTAGTAATAACAATAATATTAAAGGCAATAAACCATATTTTAAAAGAAAATTTTTAAATTTGAATAAGTTATTTTGATTCTGAGGTTGCATATTAACTCATGTTCATCATGCCTAATTTAGTGACAAATTTGGTAAAAGTAGCTGAGTCTAAAGGTTTTGTAAAAATATCTGCAATTTGATCATTTGTTGAGACATGTTTAGGAACAATTAGTTCCTTTTCATAACAGTCTCTTATAAAATGGTGTCTTATTTCTATGTGTTTGGTTCTAGAGTGATAGACAAGACTTTTTTATGATGTTTTTAGCTGCTTCACTGTCTATCAAAAGAGGAGTTTTTATTTCAGTTATTCCAAAGTCCAATAATTGATGCTGAAGCCTAAGGACTTGTGTCGTGCAATGAGCTGCAGCAATGTACTCAGCTTCAGCAGTTGAGTTTGAAACAAAAGTTTTTTTCTTGCTTTGCGAAGATGCCAAACAATTTGCAACGAATTGGCATCCTCCTGAAGTTGATTTTCTGGTGAGAGAGCATCCAGCATAATCACTATCTGAAAAGTTTCAAGCTTACAAAGTTGACTAGCATGATACCAGATACCAAGTGTAGAAGTAACTTTTAGGTATCTGAATATCCTCTTCACAACAAATGAGATTGTTTTGGTGAAGATTGGTATCTTGCACAAACACATGTTGCATACATGAATTCAGGTCTTCATGCAGTTAAATACATCAATGATCCAATCTTGCATCTAGGGGTGTTCATCGAATCGAATTTCGAATAACTCGAATATTTCGAATCGAATGATTTCGAATTTTGATTTTTGTAAGAGCATTCGAATTCGATTAGAATTTGAATTGATTTGATTTGAATTAATTAAAAAATTGTTTATACTTCCTATATTTGTATATTCAAAATATCAAATAATCAAAACCTTAAACATTCAAATATCAAAATAACCAACATTTAATTTGTAATATTAGAGATATTATTTAAACTACTACAATAATAAAAAAACCAATATATAATGCCAGTAATAACATACGGAAAAACATAAAGTGACAAGTAATTAAAATATTAGAAATTAACAACTAAAATGATCAATTTTCGAGCTTCATGATTTACGCTTTTATTGTGAATGTTTAGGTTTAGCGTATTTAAAAGTGTTAAAATTATGAATATTTTATAATTAAATTGACATTTGTCTAATAATATTTTTGATTTTATAAACTAAACCACCTAATTAAAAAGCCTAATTTTTAAAGATAGTATTATTTGTGCATATAAAATAAAAATAAATAAATAATTTAAATTCGAATTTCGAATCGAATCGAATTGAAAATATGAAAATTCGAATCAAATTTCAACTTAGTGTTTTTCGAATTTAAATCGAATCGAATTTCGATTTTTTCGAGTCATATTCGAAAACTGAACACCCCTACTTGCATCTGTAGAGAGTTTGATCTAAAGGTTCACCGTTTTCATCTGGTGTAATTCCAGGTTCTGTCTTCGTAGGGGTAGAAATTATTTTACAGTCAGTCATTTAAAATTTAGTCAAGAGATCTTTTATGTATTTTGACTGATAAATGAAAATACCATTTGGTATTTGTTGAATTTGACGACCTAAAAATGTTTTTTATTCACTTAAGGCACTCATTTCAAATTTTGATGACATGAGATTTGAAAATGGTTCACATAGAGAAGGATTTGTTGATCCAAATATAATGTCATCAACATATATTTGGATCAAAAGGAGAACTTTTCCAGTCCTTTTAGTAAATATTGTTTTGTCTATGGTTCCCCTGGTAAATTTATTTGAGAGAAGAAATCGAGATAAACTTTCATACCAGGTTCTTGGAGATTGTTTCAATCCATATAGTGCCTTATCAAATATGTACACCTAGTCAGGATGAAGAACATCATCAAAACTCGGTGGTTGACAGACATAGACTTCCTCTTTGATTGTACCATATAGGAAGGCACTTTTGATATCCATTTGAAACACTTTTATTTTGTGAGAGATTGCAAAGGCAAGAAAGAGTTGATAGCTTCTAATCTAGATACAGGAGCAAGGGTTTAATCATAGTCAATGCCTTCCTCTTGGTAGTAACTTTGAACTACTAATCTGGCTTTGATTTTAACTACAATGCCCCTGTCAACTTTTTAATTTCTAAACACCCATATAGTATATATAGGGTATTTGTGCTTAGACAAAGTTCATAGTGTCCAAACATTTTGTCTTTTAAATTTAAGTAGTTCTTCTTGCATAGCCGCAACTAAATTACTATCATGTAGACCTCTTAATATTTAGATGGCTCTATTTGATACACGAAGACTTCATGAAGACAAAAGTTTGAAATATGGCTTCTAGTTTGAACATTTTTTTTTATATCACCTAAAATTTGTTCTAGAATGTAATTTTTGACATAGGATATGATCTTTAGACATGAAATTCCAATTTTCATAAATTAATTCAAATATCCGGTGTGGGCGTTAGGCATTGATAGGACCTTTCCCAGTACGAGAGGACCGGGAAGGATGCACCTCTAGTGTACTAGTTATCGTTATTTGTGGAAGCAACATCAGATAGTTATGAATTCTCAAATGGAGAAGGAGGTTTAGCAGATAGAGGAGGGGGTTCTTGCACAAAAGGAATTGTTGATGTGTGTTCAACAACATGAGTTGAAAAGGTTGAGAGTTGTTCAGTATGAATTGAAAAGTTTCTCAGATGTGAAGTTATATGAAATAGTGACGGAGAACCTGAGAAATCTTAAATTGAGGACAAGTCTTCTGAAGTTTGGGACGATTCAGAAGAGGTGGGTAAGGCTAAACAGAAGGAATGTAGGTAAGATTGTTATGATCAAACAGATCTTCAGGAGTGGCAGGAAAGGAAGGAGATGAAAACTCATTGAATTTTACATCAATGGTCCCTTTTACAATATTTGTTCTACGATTGAAATCCCTTTAAGCTTTTGAGGTTTGAGAGTATCCTACAAAATATCCTGGCTACACTTTTGTAACAAACTTGCACAATGTCACACCCTCAAAATCCCACGTGTGATGTTAGTCCACATGGGTGTGACGTGGCCATAATTGCAGCTCATGGTCATATAGAACACCTCTATATGCGTTTTCAAAATACGTTGTTTAACAATAATACAACCAAACAGCTTAATAATTAAGCAGCGGAATTATATAAGTTGTGCAGCGGAATAAAAATATGTTTAACCATGCAGCGGAAAATATGTTGTTAGACATTACATTGTTTTTAAAAAAAATACAAAACCAAAATAAAATTGTTTGATCAAATGACTCGACATAAAAGTATGCAGATCCTAAGCTCATGTCCTTAGGTGCATTTCCTGAAATCCTTATGCCTGTCAGTTACCTGAGAATACAGGTTTAAGAAAAAAGTGCCAACACAATGGTTGGTGAGTTCACAGGTTTTGATATACATAATAGTAAGAAAACATGTGTCATGCTGTTTATTATAATGTTAGTCCCGAGCCCTAGGCTCCAAGTGTCAGTGCGTCACTATCGAACTAGACTTGTTAGACATTGCCCCCGCTATGTCTCGTAATAACATAGCTAGGTAGGTCGATATTTCACGTGTCCCGACCTCCAATCAGTATTGTGCCACGTGGGGTTCGTCATACCCAAATAGATCTATTCAAACTCACCTCGTTGTTTGTACATTAACGGTAAGACTTTGTGAGGGCTTGTTACAATTACAACACTTAATGTTTGTCTAATAAACCAGCATACACTTAAAATGTTTGTACAGTAGTAATGTTTGTCTATATTCAACAAGTATTCTCCCCCTATTTGAGAAGCTTGTAAAAGAGTAAAGAGGGCCGTAAACTCACCTTAGTGGTAAAGAAATAGTGCAAGCGTAAGCTCCTGTGTCGTCGGGTAGTCAGTCACCGACTACCTATATCGTATACCATACGTGAGTTCGTGTAAGTGACAGTGTTCGTGTTTTTGCTTGTGTTTGTGCTCAACAACCCTCGGTTGTTATGTTTGTCCGTGTCGGTCTACATTGACCGTTTGCTAATGTTGGTCCACATTGACCGTGTTTGACTGTGTCAAGTCAACGACCCGTTGGTGAACCGTGTGTCGGTTGTGATTCGTGTACATCCGTGCTCGTGGTGTGCAAAACGCGCAAGTCACGTTCATGGACAACTTACTATTTATAGTAAGTTTCCATTTATGGCAAGTTTCACAACACATATCGTTTTTAAAAGTGCTAGCATGCTCGTTAGTCCTACGTGATCATGTTAACACATAGCACGTTGTCATACGTAGTCAAATAAGCACATAGGTCGTTTTTACACATTAAAGTTTCCTAAAAAGGAAAGTTTCTAAATCTAGCATGGATATCATCGGAAACCATCTAACTTATCATGCAATAATCATATCAAGTCATATTAAGCCTTTTAATATGCTCAAAACTTACATAGCATTTCTAAATCGATATCCTGCAACATAAAGTTACTAAAAATACTAACTATGACAATTTTCATCCAAATGATCATCCTAAGCATTCCTATTCCATTTTCATATCAAATAATAACATATAATACTATTTAGCATCATCTAAACATACCAATCTAGGCCAAATTATCATCTATCAACATTTAGGCCACAAAAGTTACTAAATATAGTAACTTGGCTAAATATGACCATAATCAAATCCCAAATCATTTTCCCTAGCATTTTAACATCATATAATCATCATAGTGACAAATCTACACACATGCATGCTCATAATATCATCATCATCACCAAGTTGTAACTAAAAAGTTACTAATATTAGAAAGTGTTGCAAATACTCATATTTTAACCATTTCAACAACATTTAATCATGCATAATATTACCATCATCATCAATGATCATCAAAAATCCATCTAGTAACTTTAGATCATACATGCATGTAAAGATTTCACCACTTTATGTACAAATCATGCATTTTACAAATACACATCATCTTGGATCATCAAGATATATATGTCACCAAATCATTTTAGATCATCCATATACATGCTAAAATCAACAAACCCAGATTCATTCATCACAAAATTCGTGCACGCAAAGCTAGAGAGCTTGCATGTGTGTTTTTGGTGCTTGCATGTGTGTATAGTGGTGTGTAGAGAGCATTTTAACCATAGAAACTACCTCAAATGGGTTCTTTGAAGCTTGGATGTTGCTGGAATAGATCTAGATAGATTGAGGAGGGCCTGGGATTGCTTCTTCAGCAGCTACGAGACGTGTATAATGGTGGTTGATGCTTCCTAGCTCACTCTCAATCTTCAAGGTCTTCAATGGTGCTCCTCAAGGTCTCAACAATGGCTTCCAAGGGTACAAGATGAGTTTTTCAGAGAGAAATGGTCGAGATCTGGCGTGAAAGGCCGGATATAATGATGATAATGAGTAGGGTAGCTATGATTTTCTTGGTTTTATAAGATTTTGGCGACTGGATGTCGTCGCGTACCGCTGAGGGCTTCAAAAAGATGCTCTGCATACCGCGAAGAAATTCGGGATTTCAAAACCCCCGCCCCCTCGTCGCGTACCGCCATGGGCCTCTCCGAGGTCCTTAACGTACCGCGACGAGCCCATGGAGAGCCCAATAGGCCCAATTTCAATGGTTTAGCCTGTTTTTCGCCGTTTTCATACTTACAGACTATCGTTCGACCTCGTTTGAACTTCCAAGTTCAATGTTTGAGCGTTTTGTGAGGTTTCTAGTGTTTTGTTACACGATGTGCTCGAGTTTTCTTAGACACGTGTGTGCGTGTTGCGATAATTCACCGAATTATCGTGCTTGTGTCAGTGTTCGTACCGTCATGCCACGTGTCACACTAAATTAAACTAATTCTAGTGCCACGTGTGCAAATATCAATTAAATAAACATTTAATAAAATAGAATGCTGACCTGGAATTTACGGGGTGTCATACACAAGCAATCCTTCGTGTTAAATATGAAGCTTGGACACCCAAACACTCTGAATAATGAGATGAGAGGCCTTGTTTTATGAAGAACTTCATAAGCAGTCTTGTTATGTCTTTTCACAATATGAACTCTATTCAAGACATAACACACAGTGTTTACTTCTTCAGCCAAGAAGTATAAGGGTAGTCCTGAGTCAGCTAGCATTGTTCTAGCTTCTTCAATAAGTGTCCTATTTTTCCTTTCAACTACTCTATTTTGAGCAGGAGTTCTAGAAACACTATATTGTCTCATAATTCCCTTAAATGTACAAAATTCATCAAGAACTTGATTCTTGAATTGTATCTCATTGTCACTTCTTATTATTTTGATTGGAAGATCAAATTGTCTTTCAATCCGAGTGATTAGGGCCTTTATTTTGTCAGCAGTCTCATCCTTCCTGAATAGAAAGAATTTCCAACAAAATATAGAGTAATCATCTACAACAACTAAGCGATACTTCTTTCTAGCTAAGCTAGTAACCTTCACTGGACAAAACAAGTCCATGTGAAGCATATGAATACATGTTGTTGTTTTAGATTCCTCAATAGATTTATTTGATGATTTATATTGCTTCCCTTTTATGCAAGAGTCTCATTGACCTTCAAAGTGAAATTCTTTGAAAGGTAATCCTCTTACAAGTGACAAAGTGGAAAGCTTATGGAGGGATTGATGATTTAAATGGTTGAATACTATGTGTCATAAGACAGATTCAGAAGATGTGGGAGTTGAGGACTGAGAATCATTTGCCATGTTGGTCAATTAAGGTCTTTATTTTGGAATTTATTTCAGGAGAAAGGATTATGCAGAAATGAGCAATAATTTTTGTCAGCTAATTGAGATACACTCAAGAGATTAAAATTGAGATTCTAAACCAAGATCACATCATTAAAATGCAATTTTCCACTTGAGACAGACCCAGACCCAACTATCCAACCCTTTGCATCATTCCTAAAGGAAACAGATCCTCCATTTTTTGGAGTGAAGTTATTTAGGATGGACCTGCATCTTTTCAAATGCCTAGAGCCTCCATTGTCCACGTACCATAGATTATTCAAGTGAGAAGAAGCTCTCTGTATATAAGGATTAAATGCAATGAGTTAGATATGGGTCTATTATTTAGTTAGGATGAGGAAGAGATTGAGGGTAAGTTTATTTTTTTCACATTATTCATCAGTTTTTTTATCATCATAATCAACTGTTGTTGATTTTTACTTAAGACATCAATCTGTGAGTTCACAGATGGTGAATTTGCTACAACTAAAGGATAATGTGATGGTGTAAATGTTGGAGAGTGAAGAGGTGAGGGTCCAACAATTAATGGCCTTGAAATTGGAGCCAAAGGTGGAGGTGTATGAAATGAGGAATGTGGCATAGGGCTATTAACCATTGCCTTATTATCAATTGGAGTATAACTAGTGGGAGGAGAAGTGTGATTATATCCAATTCCAATTTTTTGCTTTGCTTTGAACTTGCTTCTTTAGAGAAAACTGAAATCCTTTGCAGGATTACACCCACTTTTCACAGCTAACTCTGGTTTCAGAGATCTCGGATTTGCATGCTGTATATTTCTCTTGTAGCAATTCAAATTGAGCTTGCAAATCTGATTTCTCAGACTTCAAGAATGAAATATGGATATTTTTATCTTTTATTAATTTTTCAACCTCTAAGTTTTTATTTGTTAGAAGCTATTCAAGTTCTAAGTTCTGCTATTGCAGTAATACATTTGCCTTCTTTATGTTGGCAAATGCTTCAATGCAAGCTTCAGAACATAGCTTCTCAATGAGAGTAGGGATACCTGAGTAGCCTGTGAAGAGGTTTCAGAAGCAGATGGAGTAGGAGAGTTGGATAGTTCATCAATGGCCATGAGAGCATAGTTTATGACCTCATTGACTATGAGAGCAGATCCTACCTTATCAAGCAAACTACTCCAATCCACATATTCTTATGAGAATAGAGCAGGCTGACTTGGAAGTGAGTTTTGGAGAGTTGGGCCTGAAGTTTTTGCTTGAGATGGAGAAGGAGCCGCATCATGAAAGGTGGTTTTGGTAGGCATGAGTTGATACGAACCAGTATAGGAGGCTTGGTGGCTGATCTGGTGTTATGTGGGTCTAATTTAAACTTTTCTGCCATATTAGGTACTAAAAAACTAGAGAAAATCAATGAAGATGATTCTCAAATAAGTTCAACAAAATGATTCTGAATAATGAGTTGTATTCAAAACCAAACACTCTTAGCAGGTGACAAAAACTTAACCAAACGAAGAAATGAACAAGGTTTAGAAGGAGGAGTCTGCATTATCGAATATCAAGGGGAGCTATGATTTACAGCCTCGATGTTTAAATCACAATCTGAAGAACAAGGCTCTAATACCAATTGTTGGATTGTTAACTCTTGTTTTGGTATTCAATTGTTAGACTTGTTTTCTAAGAACAAGGCTAGAGCTCCCTCTCAAGTCAAGAATATGTGTCTAGCTTGTTCTTTGAGTCTTGTATTTATATTAAAATCAGAGACGATAATACAAGTAACAGTGTGAGAACAAATCCATATATTTCAGAGAATGTTTGGGTATAAATACCCAAACATTAATACACATGAGACAATATGGAATAAGACAAACAATTAACATTACAGACTTTGATATAAGACAAACGTACATAACTACGGATAAAAGTCAACAACAACTGAAAGAGTAAAAGCCTAAGACTAAAGCCTTCAGTGGTTTTTCAGTCTTGGTCTTCCGTGGTTGTTATCTGTGGCTTGCTTCAAAGTTCTTTTCGCGTTTGCTTCTCCGTGGTGATTCTTGGGTTTTGACAATTGTTGTCTTCCAGTGGTTTATTCATTTAGCGCTTGTTCTTGAGCTGTTGCGCTCCGTGGTTTACATTTGGCTTTCCAGTGGTTATCTTCAATGGTTGAACCAATCATTGGTTTACCATAACAGCTGAGAATGTGGTTTAGGATTCATCAGTCCTTATATTCCAACAGTTTACTTAAATTATATAATTTCAAAACATTTTTCGAAAATTATTTATAAATAAGGACTAGAAATGACAAAATCAAAAATTAAAATTCAAACCAAAAATCTAGAGGGCTGGAATTAGTGGTGCACAAGCTGTAGAAGATATACGGAATATCAAAAATTTTGTGAGGATACGAACTCCCTTTTTTAGGTCCGTGTTGAGACGTACCAACAAGATGGAATTCAACTTGGCGTATGTTTAACAACGTCGTACGACAAAGGGAAACCTTGGAGGTATTTCATAGAAATTTAGTCCAACAACTTAAGGCTAAATCTTTTTCTAGCCGATGTTGGGTCGCTATACAGGAATTCACTAGTTTATTTGGAACTTTTAAAAATGCAACTGCTATTTTATCGGGTGTTTATTATCTCACGTCTTGTTTGGTTCTTCAACAATTATTTATAATGACAAGAAAAATTAACTATTTTCCATCGTCTGGTGAGAATAATGAGATATATAGGAGAATGTTACTTCCAATGAAAGTAAAACTATTGAAATACTTTCAAGAAATGTCGGCCGGTTAACCGGTCCGGTTATTACCCGGTCCGGTTCCATCGGTTTCGAGATATGGGTTAATTTAATCGGTTATTAACTGAACCGGTATTTAGGAAAAACCGGTAAACCTTCTATACCGGTTAACTGATTTGTGCACCACTAGTTAGAACTGCCAAAAAACCAAAATATTTCTCTTCTTGGCTCGCATCCGCTTAACACCCAACTTGCGTGTTTTAGTGTAACGAAATCGATGAAGCGAGCTCATTTCAAAGCGGTTATAACAATTGGCACCAATTTTGGCAACCTATTAATCACGTAAGTCAATCATAATCATCCATTAAGATGAATTCTGTCGATTATGTACGATCGCGTTCCAAGAACTACCAATACATATTTAAAATTTAAAAATAATTGTAATGCATACAAAAACCAAATCAAATAACCATTTGAGTTTCCTTCGACCTATTCGAAACTCTGTGCACAAACAAACTTCAAACAACCAGAATCCAAACCTGCGAATGCTCAGATGGTTCTCTCAAGATCTCGAACTAAAACTCATGAATTCACAACTTCTTAGTAATGTTTTATATCCTAATTCATTTGTTTTTCAATTGTGAACAAAATCCCCATAAAGATTTATGTCTGTTTCTTAATCAAATTAATTTGATTGAGATCACAGCTAGGGTTTCAATTTAAAACTGATTCGAATCAGAGAACAAACAAAAGCATAGTTTTTTTTTGTATTTTTGGCAGAGTTGAGTCCAATCAGAAGCCCCAGACCAGACGATCTTGGGTCGTGATAGGCTTTGCATGCTCAGGTCGAGGGTTTAAATCCGGTCTCAGCAGGTTTTGGTTATATTTGTTTTTTTATCATTTTGACCATTTTAAACTAAAGAAGAAAATCTTTCTCCAATATTTTTTACAGAAAGAAACAAATTAATATTTTTATCTATATTATTATTAAATAAATTAAAATAAATATAACTATGTTCTAATAATAACCTATTGGTTTTAAATAGAATTAAGGTTCTTTTGACGCAATTAAATTTGATAGATACATACATAAATGTTTATGGATGTGAAATCTTTTGGTTATCTTTGGTTTAAGAGTAGGCATAAGGAGGGTTTGTTAGATTGGAGAAATTGGTGTAGTTTTGATTTTTAACTTGATGTAATTGGTTTCCTTGCGTGGTTAGTCTCCTTATTGGAGATGTCTCCCACGGGTGGTGTTTATTGAAATTTACCTTCCAAAAAAAATAAAAAAATGGTAAGGTAAATTTTTTTTATTAATTGTTTACTTAAGATTAAAAATCTAATTAGATTTTGTTGTACATTTTTTTATTGGAAATCTAAATTTCGTATAAAACTATTAAAATTTTTTATATTATCAACAAGTATTATGTAAAGTAACTTAAATCATCTAAACCCAGTATTACATAAATTTTAGATATTTTAAATTCTTTTCCCTCAAATCTCCCAAATTTTATACATACTTATACACATATTGAATAAATTGATTATTTAAAGATTTAAAAAAGTTAGTTCCAATTTAAATAAAATATGAATCTATTAAATGCAAATACAATTTAATGTTAAAAAACTTGTAACAAATTATAAAACTCTTTTAAACAAGATTAATTAAGGTAATTATGAAGATTTCTAAAAATCTAATTATTCAATCCAAATTTGAAACTCACAATAGTGTAGAAACTTAAAGAAATCCTTTAAGCCATAGGAAAATCTAGTAACGTATACGTGTTGAACTGTGAACTTGTATGGGATACATTTGGAGCTACATCTTTATAATTTATTGTAAAACTATAAAACTCATTAAGATGAGTTGTTCATACCCCCTCTCTTAATTTGTTTTAAATTTTAGGGGTGAAATATGAAACTAAACTTTAAAGCTTCCACTATTATCTATATGAACTTAGTTTAATGGACTTAGATGTAGCGAACTTTAGTTATGAAAGTGCATTGAACACAACTACAACTATTTATTAACAATGATAGATTTATTTGACTGACCATCCAACCAACGTTTGATTTACCCTTTAGGGAATGCATCTTGTGATTTTTACTACTTTAGCATTTTTAGGAATGCCAAACATGGTCAAACCTCATTAGTTGAAATATTTAAACTATTTGATGTAATTTACCGTTGTTAGAAAAAAATTTAGAAGTAATGTTTTATTTTTATGATCGTTACATTGATGTAAATACGAGGCATCCAAAAAAAAATTAGTCGAGATTATAACATAATTAAAGAAAAAAATGAGACAAGTATAATAGTACAATTTTTATGAAAAAATAATACAACAGAAAAAAATTATGAATGTCTAACAAAAGATGGGTTGAACTTTATATAAAAATTCAGATTGACACGTGACACGATCTTGTTCACATGATTTTTATATTAATACTTGTCATCGTCATATTAAATATAGCTTTTTAAATAGTACAAAATGTCTTAAATGCCCTCACATGTTAAAAATATAATCTTGACACGTGACACGATCTTATTCACTATACTTTTTACATTAATCATTAGATGATAGTTAATAGGTTGCTACAAATGTAACATATGTATCACTTTCTTTTTTATATGTATATGTAACTTCGTCACCGTTTAAAAGCTAACATCATTGTAAATTTGTATCAAAATAGTTACATTGAAGTAAGTAAAAAAATTACAACGTTAACTATTAATGTAGGGCCCACTAACATTAATAAAAAAATACGAAAAATCCTACATCTTTAGATTTAGTTTAATGTAGGCCTCAAAGTAATAAAATGTAGTTATTCGGTTATCACAATAAGGATGGGTTAACTAGGGGTGTTCAAAAAATCCGAAATCCGAAAAAATCCGAAATCCGAATTGTATCCGAAACCCGAAAAAACCGATCCGAATTAAAGATTCGGATATTCGGATCGGATATCCGTTTTCCGAATTCGGATCGGATCGGATCGGATTTCGGATATCCAAAATCCTTTTTATTCGGATCGGATATCCGAATTCAATCCGAATAACCCGAATAAACCCTGTTTATTCGGGTTGTTCGGATTATTCGGATGAAAAAATAGGTTTATTCAGATTTTTCAGGTTGTTCGGATATATTCGGATCGGATAGAAAATTTTCGAATTCGGATCGGGTCGGGTTTCAGATAAGGTCTTAAAATTTTCAAATCCCAATAACCCAAATAAACCGTTATCCGATCCGATGAACACCCCTAGGGTTAATATTCGAACCATCCCCTATATATATATATATAGGGAAGTGTTCAAATAATAACACACTCTTAAAGTAATAACCCAGATAACTTTGTCAAGATGAAGCCAAATCTTAAAAATTTTTTTGAAAATCATTGTACCACATTTAAAACACTATGTTCTTTTATGAATTTGTGAAAATTCATCACCGTTTAAGAGATATCATCGTTGTAAGTTTTTGATTTACAACACTGTAACTGTTTTAGGCCAAAAAACTTACAACGATGTAAAATCTCAAACGGTGATGAATTTTCGCAAACTCATAAAAGAACATAATGTTCTAAATGTGTTACAATGATGTTAAAAAAAATCAAGATTTAGCTTCATCTTGTCAAAGTTATCTGGATTATTATTTTAAGAGTGTGTTATTATTTGAACAATTCCCTATATATATATTATGGATTTTCAAGGAGTAATCAATTTACGTGTTAAAGTTGATGTTTGTTCAATTCTTTGGGCGCTTTTGATTGCCAACGTCTAATACACGTGTGTTTGATGCTTGGAAACGCTGATAGAAAAATAGAGTATTTAATATTGGATAATACTACTTATTAATATATTGGGAAACAATATGTTAGATAGATCCACTTGGTGTGTTGGTGACAAGAAAGAAAACAAAATGGCGTTTGACTCTTTAAAGACAAACATTTGATTAAAATAATAAAATTTTAACTTTTTTTTTTTAATTTATAAATAGTTTAAAACATTTGATCCACTGTCCCATGTTCCACGACCTCTTGTGTGCGCCCGCGCTCTTGGATGCTGCCCGTCCACCCTCGTTTCATACATGCATGCAACATACCAATAAACTAATTAGTATATATGTTTTTTTTAACTATAACTTAATTAACGTAAATGATTAATTACAGCTGCGGCCCGGGGGAGGGGCAAACCCGATCCCCGTCCCGGGCCCATTTTCCAGAGGGGCACACACACACACACACATATATATAGGGGATGGTTACATTGGTAACCCACTTCAAGTGTGGTAACCCTTTAACTAATTTTGATTGGTTCTTCAAATAATGTGTTTTAAAATGAGTGGTCCATATTAAATATGGAAAAAACAAGTATATGAGATTTGTTTAATAGTATTTTTGACATTTGGTGGGGTGTACTTGATTCCTTTTTTAAAAAAAGTTTACCCCCAATTTTTTAAACCTTAATAACTTTTATATACATTATTATTTTTTTATAAAAATTTCACCATTAAATTTGTCACTTTTTTATTTTTAATTCAAGTATAATTTTGTCAATTTTTTTTAAAATTTTCTTAATTTGTACTGATGCAGCGACGTTTTACATTGATGCAACGACGTTTTGCACTGACGTAATGAGCTGAATTTTTTTACACTGATGTAATGAGCTGAATTTTTACAAAGTTTTCATAATTACACTGATGTAAGGAGCTGAATATATATATATATATACTAATTGTAAACCCGCGCGATGCTGCGGCGAAACCAAAACATGCACTTCTAACTGCTAAATTCACCTTAAATTGTCATACATCTCAAAAAAGCAGAATCTAGTTAAAGATTAACACAAAACAACATAATCAAAAATTTAAACTCAATCCTGGATTCCAAAATGATAACATCATTTGGCATATTATAATTTGTTGCTAACCAATGGACATGATGGGAAATATAATCAAACAATTCTGTAAAAGTCTTCCAAACATTGGCATAACATTAGCATTGCCATACCTACAAACTAAGAATTAAATTGTTCACATAAAATTAAAAATAATAATTTATTGTTCACATAAAAGTTATCACAAAGATAAAATAAAAAAAAAATATCGTTCCTCCAATAACAAAAAAGTTAAGCAAGATGCGATTAACCATTGCATCATAGAACTCAATGTACCTGATCCAAACACAATTCAGATAGTTGTGAGTTTTATGGCCCAAAGGTGTGATCATTAACTTGGTTCTTAATTAGATTGTATGATAAGACTAAAGAAGTTATAATCACAAGGGAAAAACATGAAGATGCACTGCATTTTAATTAAAAAGTAACAGGTGAATTTCCTTTAACAAATTCTATAAGATGTCATATTAGCAGCCTTATATTTCATCAAAGCATCTTATAGCCAATGAGTCGAGGGATCCTTTAACTTCTTTACATGTATACGTTAAAAACATGTTATTATTTTTTTCATCTACTACAATGTCCAGACATTTATTCTCTTTATTTAGCCCAAAATCTTAAGATTATCTTTTGTTAGCCTTACTACAAAACAAATGGCATTAATCAACAAACGTCAATAATATCAACATCACTAAAATGATTAAATAAGAAGTAAATTGGATCTGGCTTGATAAGCACATGATCAGCACCTTGCAAACATAAAAAATGGATAATAATGCTTTCTTGGAAGCCTAAAATTAATAACATGAAAACATCATATGAACTAATTTCAACACCTTGTTAGAAGGATGAACTAAGTCAAAAAATATAACTGACAATTGCATGTTTTTGGTGGAAGTGTGGTTGTAGATTTCTTACCTTGGAACGACAACAGTTTGCAACGCGATAGTCATTTTAGAAAGAAGAATTTTCATCAATACAACATTGCCATCAAATTACACATCATGACCATTTGAACTCAATATGAACAGAAAAAAGAAATCTCTGAAATATGAATGGAAAGAAAGAAATCAAATATGAACTGAACTCAACAGGAACTGAAAAAAATTATATAATAAAACAATAATCAATCTCACATGATGAAAAAGATAGAACCCGTACATTATTACCATTGCCTACAAAAATTAACTCTTGAGAGGTAACTCACATTAAAGCACGATCTGACATCCGTCACTTTTCCAGGTTGTAATCTCGACCAAACTATAACTTTATGTGGCTATAAAAGGTTCATTTATACCCAATTTAAAATTCAACACATCAAGATAAATCGATCTGAGAATTACATACAGGAAGCATATATGTCCAGCTTCATCCATAATGCACACATCAAATTTCCAGAAAGCAAAGGGCTGGTTATCCCTAAGCATGTTACTGCAACAACTTTGGTTTACTGCAACAACTTTGGTTTGATCTAGTCTCAATTTAATATCTTTGGTGCTTTGAATATCAGCCCCTGTGGAGAGTTTATATATTTTTAAAAATTTATGATTCAACTAATTAAGGATAAGAGTTTGTTTTATAGAATCATGAAGTAAATAAATCCAACCATCAATACAATGGCCACGAATTTCCTCATGCACGGCTTCCTCTCAACCAATACATATAAAATCAATGCCTGAAGTAGTTGATGATTCATTTCAGTTCATAAAATCTTGATAGTAGTTTAATATTTCAAATTTGGCTTTAAAATGCACAAGGGGTTGCTCTATGTACATATCAGAAGCCGCTTCTCTCTAATTTGTTTTACATATCGAGTTATCAACCTTTTTATTAAGTAAAACATTTTTTAGTTGTTTTACATACCAACCTCCTATAGACCCTTAATTTTGACCCAATTCTACAACCTTCTCAAGAGCAAGAGCAAAACATATCAAAACGTATCAAACCATAACAACCTTAGCATACAAATCAAAAGCAAAAAACCAGTTCTACAATCTTACACAAAACATATCAAACCATAACAACAAAAAAAGCTGAAAACGTAGACATTCCAACAAAACCAATACTCAAAACTTACTCAATATACTCATTCAAAAATAATGTGCAGTTAAATTGGTATTGGTAATTTTCCGATTCGAAAAAAAGACGATGATATTATCATTAGTGCGGTTCAAACCACATTTGCCTTTACAAGTTGCCTTCGCCACCACCTGGTGGATGGAGTAAAGCGTAAAAGTGTAAATGATGCAATCGTGTAAATCTTACTGACTATTGAGGGTAATTCCTTTGATTTACAATACTTAAAATTATGAAATCCATGGGTTTCAATTCTCAAAAATCAGTAAGAGTTTAAGTTCAACAACAGAGACTTACATGTGATATTCTCTAATTGCATTCAGCTTCCTGCTTTTGATTTATCTTCAATGTTGCAGAACCCAATTCTTGAAATCGATTTCTTCGAACTGTAGTTTCCAGAATCAATGAAAAGATACGTGAAAATTAGTAGCGTTTAAATTTTGTAATCTTATTTATCAGTAATATAAGCCATCACAACGCATGTGTACAAGAATCTGTGAGTGAGAGAGAACAAAGGGAAGAGAAAACGAACGTAAACGTGAGTGAATTTTGAAATTTGAAATGAGATTAGGGTTTTTAGTGATGTTGCAGGGTTGTATGAGTTGGTAATATCATCGTCTTACCTCATTGATGGTGATGAACATAATCATCATCAGCTGATTATCGTTCCAAACTGTTGAAGCAACAATATCATCAATTGAAGAGCAGCATCGTATTTAAAGAAGAAATCGAAGATTCAAACTTTTGAATTTGGAGCCAAATGTCTTAATTTCATATTGCTATTTGTGATTGTCTTGATTCAGAGGCGAAGAAAAGATGAGAAGATGCTTCCTTCTTTCATCTTGATGCTTTAGAGCGAACATATCAAGGAAGCATGCTTCAAGATCTGGTTCGGAATCCCATTCACCTGGTCGAGAAATTATCCGATTATGGAAACAAGAATCAAAGGGGAAGCATCAAAGATCTAAAGATTACTTATGTGGGAGAAATGAGGCTGTAAATGGGAAAGGATCGTTAGGGGAGTAAAAAGCAGAAACCAGGGTTTTCATCAGAAAACAAGATGCATGGGATACAGGTGTGATTTGAAGCATATAATGTTTGTACCACAAGCTTCTCAAGTTGTATATTTCTTAAATTTAAGATTTTAGATGTTTCTCACACCAATACTTATTATATAATAGTAAAGATATATATATGATTTGGTTCAAATAAGAACCCACCATAATTGTGTTAACCAAATAACTCAAATCTAATGGTTTTAAATTTCCAGATTTAATAAGATTTTGTCATGTGTCACCTAACCTTTTTAAATTAAAAAGGGTATCCAAGTCATTTCATTTAACATAAAAAGGTCATATTTAATAAGAGAGTGACAAGTGTCACACTCTTAAAAATCTATCCATTTTTCTTTTTTTAAATCAAAGTTTCCCCTTGATTTTTATACACTTATAACTTTTTTAAACTATGTTATTTTTTTATAAAAATTACACCATTAAACTCGTTATATTTTTCTCGTTAATTCTATAATAGTCATGCCAATTTTTTTTTTGAATTTTTTTCGAGCGTTCGTAATTACATCAACGTAATGAACAATAAATACAATAATTTTCTCTCATTTGTTCAAAATCTTTCCATCTTTAAAATGTTTTACAAATTATTTCGAGCGTTCATAATTTTCTCTCATTTTTTCGAGCGTTTGTAATTACAACAACGTAAAATCTTTCCATCTCGTTACAAATTATTTTTTATTACAAAAATTAGTTCATTAATATTTTAAAAAATTAAGAACACTTTGAAAAAATCCAGCTCCTTACATTAATGCTATTACGAAAACTTTGTAAAAATTCAGCTCGTTACATCAGTGTAAAAAAATTCAGCTCGTTACATCAGTGCAAAACGTCGCTGCATCAGTGTAAAACGTCGCTGCATCAGTGTAAAACGTCGCTGCATTAATGCAAATTACGAAAATTTTAAAAAAAATTGACAAAATTATACTTGAATTAAAGATAAAAAAAGTGACAAGTTTAATGGTGCAATTTTTATAAAAAAATAATAATGTATATAAACGTTATGAAGGTTTAAAAAATTGGGGGGTAAACTTTTTTTTTAAAATGAAATCAAGTACACCCCACCAAATCTTTAAAACACCTTTAAACAAATCTCATCCACATGTTTTTTCCAGAATTAATATGGACCACACATTTCAAAAGGCTTTATTTAAACAACCAATGAAAATGAGTTAATAGATTATCACACTTGGAGTGGGTTACTGTTGGAAAATAAGGACTGATGAAGCAAAACCACCTTTCAAATAATCTTTGTAATAAATGTTGCAAGACACTAGCTTCCGAAGACAAGTCTTCAGAAGAACCTTCGGAAGAGACAAATAAAAGACAATTGCTTCCGAAGACAAATAAAAGACACTAGCTTCCGAAGACAAATAAAAGAAAAATGCTTCCGAAGACAATACTTCAGAAAATGCTTCAGAAGACTCTTCTCAATAACAAACCTCTAAAGACACTTGCTTCCGAAGAATAAAAGTCAATTATTTCGGAAGACCTCCAAAGACATTGGAAGAAAAACAATATTTCAGAAGACATATGTTTCTTCTGATGAAAGAATAAATGTAACCTTATTTAGGATAACTGACTACATTAGATAGTTTCCTATGAAGAACTTCCGAAAGAATAATGTATTAGCATCAGTACAAAAGTCTGAACTCAGATCTTTAAAGATCCTATGTTGACTTTACACTTGTACTATTCTGATGCTACAGTGTCTGTAATAGTGTCATCAGTCTTATCTGTTTGTCCTCTTCTTGTATTTGTCCTGAAACATTAAATGTCAGGGCTATTTATACCCCAACATCTACTGAATAAAATACAACACTTTTCTCTGAATTTCTCTTGTGTTGCCTTACTGTTTTCTCTTTTCTTTTCTTCTAACTTAATAAAACTAAACACTAAAATAACTAAAGAGCAAAATTCCAGAGGGAGCAAAACACCAAAAGATTTGTCTAAGCTCTTGATCCTGGTTAAGTTAGTCTCTCCTCAGCTCACCGATTTTCTACAGTTACCAATGGAACATTCCCCTATATATATATATTTATAAAAAAAATAAAAACCATATAAAAACAAGTTTGTAAACTCATTTCAAAGAGGACCCAATTTGTATTAAAATGGGTCCATTTCCAATTTTTTTTTATACCTAAGTTATTTTTTAACTTCATTTAATCATTTTAAAATATTTTATTTAATTATTGTTTTTCTAAAATGTGTCCACATAAATCCAATCCCCTTTTGACCCTTCCATTTTTTATTTTGCCCTCCCCGTTCAAATCCCCATTCCCCAAATCCCCAAATTTCCAAAACGCAAAACCTCCCGCTCGGCCTCCACGACTCCACCGGACCACCGCCTCCAGGCCCTCCACGCCCGTTGCTCCGAGCAGCCTGCTCGCCTCAGCCTCTGGCTCAGCCCGCCCCGCCGACCGGCACCTGCCCCTGCGCCGCACCCCCGGCCTTCGCAATCCGCACCCTCATTCTCATCCCCGACCTCACTGCTCCGCTGTGACCGGCTGGCCGCCGACCGCCGTGAATCCGTGACCACTGACCAGGAAATATTAGTCTTAATGACTTAATGTTATTGTGTTGATTGTTGAATTTTGATTACTGATCAGATTATACATACATGATTGATGATTCATTCTTAATTTCTTATGTGTTCTATTTGATTTAGGATTACTGATGTAGGATTTAGTTAGCCATTTAGCCATTTAGGATTTAGTAATTTAGTTCAGATTTTTTGATTGATTTAGCCATTTAGGGTTTACTAAACAGATTTTGTGATATACTAATTTAGGATTTTGTGCATCCCTAATTTTTAAATTAAGGAATCATGCCTCCTAAACAACTATGCGGCAGTCAAAAACGAAAAAACCGGTTATACAAGAGCATGTGAGGCGAATCATAAGTGATGCTAGGCGAGCTATGAAGAATGCTAGGCGAGCTTCACGAATCATCGGTTAATTATTATTATATGTATTTAACTAAACTTTGACACTTTAATTTTTGTTTATCATTTATTAGTATAATTAGTCGTTCCTTACGAAAAAAATTTATATATTTGAATGCGTTAGGCGTGAATGGCCTTTTTTCCCCGATTCGTCCTGGGCACCCAAATTCTCAGGGCCGCCCCTGATTAATTATATATATAGTATAAATAACAAAGTCGGTTGCTCTCATAGAAATTACTATTTATTTTCTATAATTTCTCAAGCCTTAGGTACAAGTTCTATTTGAGCAACTATATTTATTCTACAGCCAATCAAAGAATAATAGGCCAATTTGACAGTTAATATGACCTGGCGGAATGTCAATTTTCATGCACAAAAATAATTAATTGAACATTAATAAATCTTAAATTAAATAACAATACTAATTGAAAAATAACATTAACAATTCTTGAATTAAAGAATGATACTAATTAAAAAAAAATAACAATTTTACGGCTGCAAACACATGTTTTTACTGTTTTAGTTATGTGGTTTTTCGCATTGTGCTTAATGTCGTGATTGAATACCCATATCTGGGTATGCGTTTAAGTTTAACGTTCGCGATATTGCCACCGCAATTATGATCAGATACTCATATCATTATTAACAGAGAATTATGACTTAATATTTTTTTGTCTGAATTTTAATTGAGTAGCTATCGTTTTTCTCTATTTAATATGGTGTTACCGCTGCAACATGAGAGGTATATCGCCTAGTTCAGTTTAAAAAGAAACTTATTCATTATTTTTGGGGCCAGAGTTTTTAAGTCATGCTTTAGTTTTTAGTACGTATATGTTATTTTTTGTATTTAAAAATTTGATCTATCCGTGTTAACAGAATAATTTGTGATTAATGTCACTATATTTCACTTTCTTTATCAAAGCCAACTTCCCCTACTTTTAACCATCATTTTTAGCCGTTCAATATATATATATATATACATATAGGTTAAATCCCGTGTAATACACGGGTTGAAAACTAAAATGTGATATACTTTGAAATAAACTTGTTTTAAATAAATTTATTTTTAAGAAACTTATTACTTATAAAACTTATATTTTTTCTAAAAGTAAAGGTTTAAACTTTAAATATTTCTTATCTATTTAATTTTGATTATTAGAAAAAATTCATATTATGTAAACTATTATTGAATTGTGTTTTTTAATAAAAAAAGCCTAATTTTGAAGTTATTAAACATTATTTTTTAATATAAAAAAGATATATAATAGTATTAGTCATTAGATTTATAATTATTTAATAAAATAAAGATTAATTATCATTTAATATAAGAGATAATAATTGAAAATATAATGAAGTGACATGTGGCAATAAGAGTATGAGAATTTGACATATGACAATATAAGTCTAATAAATTGACATGCGGCAAAAATTATGTTTGTTTATTAATATAGTAAGATATACATATATACACGCTAGTAAGCTGCCTGCGATGCAGCAGAAAACAAAACATTTAATTTGTTGATTTTGACTCGTAAAAAGCTTAAAAAAACTCATTTTGGTTAAATCAACTCTTTTAATTTACTCTTAATACTTAATTAAAATAATTCTTTTGATAAAAATCATAATTTAAAAGGCCAAACATTATAAGTTAAATGTGACAAATTAAAGTATGAAGAAATGATTCATTTGATTTGGGAAGGTTTTCTTTTATAATTTTTATATGACACTTTATTTTCTTAAAGGTTACAATGTGTAACAAACTAAAAAGCTAAAAAAAAACATTAGGTTATGATTTTAAAGCTTTGTAAGATGTAATTCATATTATAACAGTCGTATAACTCTTAATTTGAAAAAATTTTTGCCAAATATCCATTATGTATTTACAATATGGATTATAATATATATATACACACACATATATTTGTATGTGTATGTATCTATACATATGTATAAATATTTATACACACACATATCTATGTATACATATGTATATATATACAAGAATGAGAATAAAAAATAATCCAAAGTATTTTCAACAACCAAATAACTATCATTTAATAGTTAATCTAAATGTCAAGTGCATAAGATTGTGTCGCTTGTCATTGTTTTTTTAATAGGCGAGTACATTTTAGACATTTTATATCTTTCAAAAAGTTAGATTTAATATGATGGTCACAACTCACAGGTACATCCGTTAATATATTTTAATTAATTTAATTTTTTTATATAAAGTTTACCCTCTTTTTTTAACATTCATAGCATATTTATACCATTATATACATCTTATTTTTACTTTAATTCTATTATATTTTCGACTAGTGTTTTGAAAATTTTCTAAATACCTAATATTTATATCAATGTAACAAGCATGGATAAAACAAATTATTTTAATATTTTTCTGGCAACAGTAAGCCACATCTCTAAAATTATGAATGTTTACAAAAAGGTGATAAATTTTATATAAAAAATTAGATTGATTAAAATGTATTTGATAATTACACATGTCATCACCATATTAAATTTAGCCTTTTGATTAATACAAAATTTCATAAATGTCGTCTCGTGTTAAAAGATGTATAACGACACGTGGCATGATCTTATGTACATACTTTTTAAATTAACTATTAGATAATAATTAATATGATAGTTGATTTTGAATGAGTTAGCAATCATTCTATGCCCTATACATACGTACGTACGTATGTACATACATACATACATACATACATATGTATATAGAGGATGAAATTTTTAATAACCCATAAAATTTGCTACAACCCATTAACTATCATCTAATGGTTAATTTCAAAGTAAGTACATAGGATCGCGACACGTGTCATTATTATTTTTTTAATATGGGAGGGCATTTTAGACATTTTGTTACCACTTAAAAAGCTGGAATTAATATGGTAGTGATAAGTGTCATCATATAAGATATTTTAATAAATCTAATTTTAATATAAAGTTTACCTACATCTTTTTTAAACATTAATAACTTTTTTATACTATATTATTTTTTTAAAAAAATTGCACCATTATATTCGTCCCATTTTTCTCTTTAATTTCGTTATACTCTCGACTATTTTTTTTTTTACTTTTTTTAGATGCCCTATATTTACATCATTATAACGAACTTAAAGATAACAAATTTATTTGAAATTTTTTATAACAATGATAAATTACAGTGATGTAATTTACATTGATATGATTTACAGTGATGTAACTTATTGATTTATATTAAAAAAAATTGCATCATTATATTCGTCTCGTTTTTCTCTTTAACTTCGTTATAGTTCGACTATTTTTTTTTGCTTTTTGTAGATGCACTATATTTACATCATTGAAACGAGTTTAAAGATAACAAATTTATTTGAAATTTTTTCTAACAATGATAAATTACAGTGATGTAATTTACATTGACGTAATTTACACCGATGGAACTTATTATTTACAATATTTACAGTAATATAACACATTATTTACAGAGATGTAACTTATTATTTACATTATTTACAGGGATGTAAACTTTAATTTACCGTTAGAAAAAAATTTGTTATGTTTACGTTCTTTATATCAATGTAAAACGAGATATTTGAAAAAAAAAATTAAAAACTAGTCTAGATTAAAACGGAATCAAAGATAAAAATTACATCACTGTAAATAATAAGTTACATCTCTGTAAATTACATCAATGTAAATTACATCACTGTAATTTACCATTGTTAGAAAAAAATTCAAATAAATTTGTAATCTTTAACCTCGTTACAATGATGTAAATATAAGGCATCTAAAAAAGAAAAAAAAATAATCGATACTATAACGGAATTATAGAGAAAAATGAGACGAATATAATGGTGCAATTTTTTTTTAAAAATAATATAGTATAAAAAAGTTATTAATGTTTAAAAAAGAGAGAGGTAAACTTTATATTAAAAATTAGACTTATTAAAATATCTTATATTGTGACACGTGTCACTACCATATTAATTCCAACTTTTTAAAGTAACAAAATGCTTAAAATGCCCTCCCATATTAAAAAAGTAATAAGGACACGTGTCACGATCCTATGCACTTACTTTTGAAATTAACCATTGGATAATAATTATTTGGTTGTAACAGATTTTATAGGTTATTTTTTGTTCCTTTTCCTATATATATATATATATATATATATATATATATATATATATATATATATATATATAACCTTCATTTCTGTCTTCTCAAAACAATTTAAATCATCAACCATATGTTCGTCAAATAAATCATATCAGATCTACATTAGTTTTCCTCATAAAGATTTTTTAATAATAAAAAAATAAAAAAGTAATGTTATTTGTATAATTACAGTATACAATAACCCAACACTTGAAATACATATAAATTATAATAAAAAAGGTCAATTCTTCAATAGAGTGGATGAAGTTATTTTTTGTGTGTGACCAATTAGTTTGTCTTTTGAAATGAATGAAAGTTAAAAAGTGTTGTTAATCACATTTCTATTTTGAATGACTAATATTCAATTTGTCTTGTTTTTCTTAATTAAGTTAAATTAATATATTAATATATCTTTTTATCATCAATATAGGTATTAAATATTTAAAATATTATTCCAATAAGTTCTGTAATGTATAAATCAGCTGGTCAAATTATAAAATTTAACACCTCTTGCTTACACGAAAATAGACCAACGACAAGCCAATTTTGTTTAGTGATGTTGTGTTCTTAGAATTAAGCTCAATTTTTCAAGCATTTGTAGCTTGTAGGTCTTGCTTAAAATTTGGGAATTCACTGTATACAACAAGAATCCGATATTACTTTGCTCGAGTCAAAAAACGAGTGGATATCCGAAATAAAAAACTATTTCGTATATCGGATATATGAACTATCCGAAAATTTTCAAAATAGGTAACCGAATCTGAACCCGAATTATCAAATGTACAAACTTTCGGTTATTAACTTCCGGATATCCGATTTTTTCGGATATTTCGGATTCTGGATACGGATTTTTTTGAGCACCCCTAATATGAGGAGTAGTAGTATTTCTCCCATTTTCTCGTTTTTTATCGTTAATATTTCTTATATTCTAGCTTTATTATTCCTATTGAATTTCATATATATTTCTCATTAATTTTTCACTTTATAGTTCTCTATATTTCCAATTCTTTAACATTTTCTTATTTGTTTCTCTTATAGATTTTCATGTTTATGTATTTCTTAAATTTATAAAAGTTTAAATGTCCATATTTATTGTTGTTTGCCTGTTGGAAAACGCAAACATATCTTCATCCTTAAAGTTGTTAGGTGATGCTTTTAATATATAATGATGAAGGTCTTCATTTTGTTTATCTTCGATTGATCAATCGCTTCTTTAGTTTTGTTCTAATGTTGGAATAATGTAAGTAAAAAAAAAGCTGTATGAAGAATTTATATTTTGAACGGTAAGAGCTCAATGATATGACTATTCATATCCCAAATGAATCCTTGGACCCAATAATCCACGTACTGCGATCACAGTTCGCTATCAACTCTCCTATATCCAACAAGCAATTCCACCTGCTTATCGAAATGAAACCAGTTATGCGTTAAACCCCAACTGTTCGCTTTGACCAATATTTGAACCCATGATCTTATATAACCTAAGCTTTATAAGAATAATGGAGTGATAATTGAGCGACATTTGAAGAATATATAACAGTAGAATTTAATTGATTAATAGAATCATACTTTATGATAGAATTTTATACTAGTAAATAAGTAATAATAACACATATTACTATGTATTGTCTACTTAACTTTATTTTCTTGTATCTGACATATATCCATGGCGTATGTAATTATTTGATGTATTCTTATTTACTAACATTTATATTCTAATAAATAATAATATAAGAAAATAATGATTTTAAAATAATATATTTTTAGATATTAATTAAAATTAATTATCAATAGTTATTATATCCGTAACAAATTCATTAGTAATTATTACTTTATATTTTCTTTATTTAACACAACTAATACACAAGTTTTTACAATATAATTTAAGAAATTTATACGAGGAGCTGAGGAGGAGGAGTAAACATCAAAAGATTGCATACAAGGATTAGATTATGTAAGAAATATTATTAATCATTAGATTATGTAATCAAATTTAACATGAAAAATTTAAAAATTTTAGAAGGAAAATTGTTAGAGGGTAATTTAGTCATAATCATTTTCTTCCACATTTTTTAAACGTTAATAACTTTTACATACGGTATTATTTTTTTAAAAAAATATCATAGAAAGAGCATTTTTTATCTTTAAAATGAGTATAATTTTGATATAAAAAATGAAATTTTTCAGCTCATTGTGTCTAATTATTTTCATTGTGTCTTATTAAAACGTTTGTGTATAATTATCTTTTTGTTTTTCTTACAGGTAATTGTGTCTTTTTTACAAGTAATTATGTCTTTTTTGAATATTATTGTGTTATTCATACTCGTCATTATGTCCTTCTTAACATTATGTGTTCTGCTACATTATTGTGTCTTAAATTGTTCATGAAAACACAACATTTAGCAGAAACACAAAAGACACAATGACCTGTACAAAATTGTTATACTCATCATTGTGTATTTTTTATAGGTAATTGTGTCTTTATTTAAAGATAGGGAGTGGTTATTCCCACACACCACTTTTTTAATTCAACACCCCCACCTTTTTCTGTACGTGTCGTATATTTCTATACGTCACGTACAGAACCACCTGCAACCTTGTTTTCTGCATGTCGTACGCCACGTACAGGTCCCTACGTGGCGTACAACATCTGACACCTGCAACCTAAAATTCCCAGATGTGACTGGTGAAATTATGTGTTGTGCGCCACGTAGGGTACTGTACATGGCGTATATGTTTTCTGATTAAAATGACTTGTTTTTAGCCCATCTCAACATTGAATTCTTATACGCATAGTATGGTACTATACGACACGTATGCCACGTACATGGCTGTACGTGGCGTACTGTTCTTCGTTCAGACTAGGTTACGACTCCCAACCCTTTCCCGTGGCAATCTAACCCATTCTAACGGATAAAAAGTGAGAAAAACTTACCTATAACGTGTAGAAGGAAGATCTCAACAAGCTTGGCTCGAATCCGGACTCGTATGGCTCGATATGAGGGTTGAGAGCTCGAAGACGCGTATATGTTGAGCAGCCTCATGGTTATGCTCGTCATTTCGGACCTCTAACTGCCAAACAAGACGTTTTTCATTGTAAACGCCAACCAGTTTAAATGGACAACCAATTTTCTTGCTGCTAGAGCGTCTACGCGTCGCTACGGTCTTGTGTTCGTCACTACGATCGCAAACAAGCCATACCTTCTTTAAAACGTCTCCTTTCTTTTTAGATCGAGCGGTGTCTACAATATAAATTGTTGTCAACTGTTTTGCTTTTCACCCAGGCAACCAGTTCATAATGAGACATAAATACCTAAAACAATAACACGACTTAAAATATATGTGACAATCCGATATTTTCGAATTAACCTCGTTAACCCTCGTAGGCCCAATTGTATGTTATGAGGCCCAATTGAATAGAAGTAGGCCCAATGAGGCCAAGGTAGGCCCAATGAGGCCAAGGTAGGCCCAATGAGGTCCAAGGTAGGCCCAATGAGGCCAAGGTAGGCCCAATGAGGCCCAAGGTAGGCCCAATTGTATTTATGAGGCCCAAAAGGATTAATCTAGTTCAACAATGTTCCAAGTAGCCAATTAGTGACAATCCGGCATTTCCGATTAATTCCGTTAACTCTAGGATTAATCGAAATGATATGTTATTGATCAAGAATATCTATAAGGGTTAAGATTAATCAAAAATCAAGTTCTAAGTGTTCTAATTTCAAGGATTAGATTTATAAATTAGAAGTAATGGTTAATTTTGACTTGCAAAGTCAAAATTTTATGAGTTATCAACTTAAAATTCGAAATTCCTATTAAATCACTATAATCAATCGAAATTAACATGCATAACTGTCATGTTAATGATGATTATCAATTATCATCAGTTATGGAACCATTAACTCATCGAATTAAACCAAAAATCATCCCAAAAGTCGTAACCGTCGAAGTGGATGACAAAGCCGTATGAAATTGGGTATAATTGATCACAATTGATCAAAGTTTACATACACACATACTATTCGGCACTTTCTGAACATAGTACCCACATCAATTTGATCGGAATAGCATCGGAGACCATCGGAGTCATACGTGTGCGGCCGAATACCCATCTAAAAGTAGAGATACCTCAATTGGGTTTCAAAACAAGTAAGTGATTGTTTCTACACACTCTAAACATGCCGATTAAGCATAGCCCCATAACAATTCGTGGTTCTAGTATCGGATTGATTGAATTCGATTATTAGGGTTCAAAGCATAAACGGGTTTGGGGGTTATTGCTCAAAAGATTTTAAAAACCAAATTGAATATCATGGAAAGCTTCATGATGTTCTGTTAATTGTAAATCATGTGTTAATTTCTGTTAGTAATAACGAATCATATGGATTCGATTTCTAGGGTTTTTCTTGGGAAGTCATTTGGGGGTTTCGATCAAAATCGGTTTAAGAAACAAATTAAATTGTATAGGCAGATTCAGAGTAGTGCGTTTATGGAAAAACCTATCTCAATTTAAGATTAAAATAGCGAATTGATCATGATCGAGTTTTAGGGTTCTTGTTAAGAACGATTTGGGGGTTTCTGTTAAATCGAGTTTAGGAATGAAATTAATTAGCACAGAGAGGTTCGAAAATTGATTTTTCAATGAAAACCATATGAATTTGTGAACTTATATTAATGAATTTAACGATTTTGAGTTGGTGGTTAACGAAATCGAGTTCGAGAATGGTTGGCATCGATTAACCTATTGAATCTATGTCAAAATTTAAATTAAAATCATCTAAGGAGTCGGTTGGGTGATTAGAACATAACCCCTAAGGTTTAGGGATCGAACTAGGCCGGATCGTGGGTCAATCAGGACTCATATGGCTCGGTTAAAGAACAAAAGGGAATCAGTGAGTTCAAGGTTAAAGGAATTGATTTTGGAATCTTGTTGCAAATGCTGAACAGGTGCGACTGGTAGGGAATGTGTGTTGAGTGTGGGAGGGCATGGGTTCGACCCCATGCCTCACCATTTTTTTGAACTAAAACCTATTTTTAGTAGTTTTATCATATTTCATTCGTTTCAACTCCGATTTAGTCCGTTCGAGTTGCGTTGGAACCGTAACGGGAATACGAACACCTTGAAATAATAAAATTCATATTTTAGATCGGAAACGAAATCGCGTATAATTACAGTTATTTAAATAAAATCAGATATGATTTTATTTAAACGATTTCAAAGTCACACGTATTTACGTATGCACATTTCTAACACTCCAGCATACGTGTGTTGACACGTATGTGATTTCAAGCACAAAACGACATCTCGAATAACACAACGTTATTGTTTAAACACAGATCCTTCGTAAGAGGATTATCTACGCGAGTTCACGTATTTGATCATTCTGCAACAATCAAAGGTGCGTACACGGCCCCTTTCTTATTTTAACTGTTTTGGGGGAGAAAACATGTGCAACAAACAACTTTTAGATACATATCACTTGCATGAGTTAGCTGTTTACATTATGTGACAACATAGCATTTAAAAGTCCTTACACTTCGAACCGTTTAGTTTGCCGTAGCGCAAAGCGTGGTAGTTGGAAATAGATCTATTAGGTTTGACAAACCTCACTTGGTAGATGGGATCTACGCAGGTGTTTGACTGACCAAACAATCATTTACTATTGTTTGTGCTAGACAATAGTGGTAAGGCAAAACATGCGATAGCATGCACTAGTCAGCTTCGGTGTTGACCACTTATGTAAATAGTATATATGACTAGCTATCATGACTATGCAATGTGTGATTATGTTATCTGCAAACTTGATATTCAAACTGTTGTTTTAAACATTGTGAATGCTTAAACCTGTGTTATGCACCAACCTTTGTGTTGACTTGATTTACATGTTTTCTCAGGACGCTAAGGTGTACAAGAAAGCAGGCATGGACTAGGAGATTGAGTCGCATGCATATCTTTACATTATAATTATTTGGTTTTGAACATTTGCAACTTTGCATTGTAATTTACATTTTAAAATTATTATTGTTTTAAAACGCTTCCGCAAACTTTGAAAACTTTGATGTTACAGTTTTAGACCAAAATATGTTTTGAAATTCATATAGAGGTCTTCGTTATGTCTAATGATCTGAGATCCTGGTTTGTCACGTTCCCAAACGGTATGATTCCGTTAGTTGAAAATTGGGGGTGTGACAATATATCTAATGTTAAAAACACGAAAGTCAATCTAAAATATACCTGATTGGTATCCTAAAACACTTTAGCATGATGACCCTCGTCAAAATAATCATGCCCGCTATTTTGCGGTTCTGAATATACATCATTTTCTTCATGCAAACTTTCATGCCTGTATGAAGGCTGACTTTCTCATCCAAATCCTTGATGGTTTTCGTAATTGTAAAAAGATTCAACGCAAGGATCCTCATTTAAATCGGGAATCCTATTCGCGTTGTATGATTGAAAGTTGAGTTCCTCGTTTAAATCAGGCAGCTCTTGAGGTCTACTGTCACCATGATAAGATCGACCGACAGAATCCTGTTCTATCTTGTCGTCTCCAAAGAAGAAGTTAACGTCCCAAAATGACATTATGTTAATACAATAAACGACTGAAAGAATTCAAATAGAGAATTCGTAAGAAGAAAAACGCGAATGAATTCGAAACGTTCGTTAGTTCGATATATATATATATATATATATATATATAAAATTTATGGAATCTTACGTCGTTTTGTTATTTGTACGAGATTTCAATTTGAAAATTTATACGTGTCGTATAGTTCTATACGTGGCGTATATGGCCATTTTTAGTACACTCACCAGACTCTAAAGTCAATTATTGTCCTTTATACTCCACGTACAGCACTCTACATGGCGTATAACTTTTCAGCATGTCAGGGTCCAGACTGTTCCTCTCATATAGTTGTCCTTTATACGCCACGTAGATCTACGTGGCGTACAACATCCCATCATTGTGCAAAGGTGTCAGTATTGTTTGTACTATGTTTTGTACGTGGCGTATAGTATTCTACGTGCCATACAACACCCAATCATTGCTTAGAATGCTAGTGCAAATGTTGTTTTACGTAGCATAGGGATCTATACGACACGTACAAAGGGTGTGAAAATATAGAATTGGGTGTGAGATTAACACAACCCTTAAATATATGATCATTGTGTTATTCATACTTGTCATTGTGTCATCCTTGCTTAACATTATGTATTATGCAACATCATTGTGTCTTAAATTGTTCAGGAAAACACAACATTGAAAAGAAACACAAAAGACACAATAAACATGTACAAAAGACACAATGACATAAACAAAAGACACAATAACCTCTATAAAATTGTTCATACTCGTCTTTGGGTATTTGTTATAGGTAATTGTGTTTTTTTAAAGATCATTGTGTTATTCATACTCTTCATCATGTCATCCTTGCTTAACATCATATATTATGCGACATCATTGTGTTTTAAAATATTTAGAAAAACACAACATTGAGCAAAAATAAAAAAGACACAATGACTAGTACAAAAGACACAATAACCTGCACAAAAGAACAATGAACTAAAAAAACAAAATTTTTTCTATAGCAATACACTACTAATTTTGAAGATAAAAAATGCTCGTTTTTATGGTATATGTTTTTTCAAAAAATAATTTCATATGTAAAAGTCAACAAAAGTAGTCATTACTAAAATACCCTCCAACAACTTCATTTAATCGTAGTCATTGATTAATGATCTAATAGCTCAAGATCCTTCTTATACTTTTTAGGTTAAAAGACTTATTTAGTTTGACTTAACCCTTGCATACAAACGGGGTGTTTTTATTTTATAAATTCCTTGTCCATTGATTTATTCTTCATGTCTTATCATACCGATAGATGAATAGCTAAAATCAGATTAGACATGATAATTAAATTTTTTAATCCATCAATCGTGTGCATAATTGCACTGTTCTTGGCTGATATCTTTAACATAGTTAGATTTAAAATAAAGTTATATAATGTCTTTTGTTGTGCATCAAAGAAAGCAAGAGGTCCCATTTGTATTAAACGAACCGGGCCCTAAGCATGAAATTGGTTTCTATATCGTTAAACGGAAATTGTAGGTTAAGTGGTGTATTTTATAACTAAAAGATTAAGTTCAGCCTATCAATTTATCAAAGTCAAAAGATAAGACGCATAATCACAACACATTTAAAGCAAATAAACAAGACACGAGCAAATTGAACAACAAACTAACAAATCTAAGATTTACAACAATTAAACAAATTAAAAAAGATTGCAAATTATCATAATTGATGGAAAAAAAACCATCACATATACATTTTTTTTTATAAAAATTGAATGTCGTTTAGATGACCCTAGTCCCTAACTTAATCTTCTATATGTTACGGGTTGACGCTAAAACTCACATACCCTACTAAATTGATCAACATGACAAAAATAAAATGAATTGCAACTTTTATATATCAAAAACTCATGATATTATCTTCCTATACTAATAATTGATTCCAAATAATGCCACATGGCATTCTCTTATTTTTTTCAAAAATAAATGTTTATTTTTAAAATTTATATAAAAACTCACAATTAATGTTATTAATTATATTCATTGTTTACATAAATATAGTAAATTAATACTAATAATTAATAATATGATAATATGATAATAAATATCATCTATGTTTAATGTTACACACACACATATTAAGAACAATTTTTATTTTTAAATTATTTTTAATATTAAAAACGTATAACTAATATAATTATTTTAATTATGTAAATTTATAAAGACATAAGCAAAAATGTAAATAGCTTTTGTTTACAGACCCGTATAATGCATGGGTTTATAACCTAGTTTCTGATATTTTATTATCCATATTTTAGATGAGATATAGACAAAATAAAATTCGAGGTTATTTTAGAATATATATTGTTAAATTCCCACTTGGAAAGTGAGATCCCATACAAGTACTTCTATTGGACATTTTTTCCCTAAATTAAGAAAAGTCATAGGAGGTGCCTTCATAATGCCTAAAAGTCAACATATGATCTCAGGCAAGCTTTTCAATGCCTATAATGGATGAATTAAAAATTAGAACAAGAAGTAATCCGCTAAAACTCCGATTAACATCGGTTGACTTTTTAATTTTGACTTCTTAACTCTTAACGCTTTTAATGTCAAACAAAGTGTTTTTCAACTTCTAAATATAAAACCATTAAGATTGAAAATTTTGAAATCATAGCCAAATTGTTAAGCCGGTTGAATGTTTCCCTTATAAAATATAGTTGTGACGGCAAACGAAAAGATAGTACTGCCTTGTCAAATCGGAATCGGTATCTTATTTTCTAACACGATACATGCCACCTAAGTCAAATGTCAAAGGTTAAATGACAATAAAGTTTGTTTAATATGTGTTTATATATCAATTATTCAATGTTAAATTGGCATATTACTATATATCCTATGGATCATAACTAATATAAACACATCCAAAGTCGTCTTAATTAAAATGAATAAACCCATTTCTTAATGGGCAAAAGAGAATCAGTTGGCCCATTTTAAAGTTAACCAACAATATAGGAAAGCGTCACCTAACTAATTGTTTTAAAAATCAAATCACATGGTAAATTGGTATTTTTTTTCTTATATGCTAGTGAAATTAAATAAATCAGAATTCAGAATTGAATGAGGTCATACATAATATAAAAAATTATAACATATATATTGGTTTACTCGTTTAAAAATATATAACAAACTGATTGTTAAATAATAATACTTTTAATATTATATAATAATTTAGTAAGATATAACAAGACCGGTTACACCATTAAAACCTTTAAGTTACACCATTTTTGTAAGATTAGTTTATTTTTGATTGTTAATAAATTTATAAATTTTTATATGGATATCTTAATTCATTTACGGGATCGGGATAAGTCATGAAATTAATCTTAGAGTCTTGTTTAAAAAAATACATGAAATTTATGATATAAAATTACAAAATGTAATTTTCACTAGTAAATATAATCGTCATCTCACATTAATAAATAGAAGTTAATAAAGTTTAAAGAATCTGCCTTGTGAAAATATATGATAAAATAAACATGTGAATCACACAAACCTAATATTGGTAATTTCAAATAATTTTTAGCATTTTCACACCATGCAAGCAAACATTATCGTGTATGTTTGTAATCAAAGTCAAAACTAGCAGAATGACCCTAAAGAATACCATCATGAATCTGATTGGCCACATCACGAACCACACCTAGTAGTTAATGACGGATGAACACTGCCGAAGATTTGGATGCAAAACTAATTTCCTTCATGATGTCAATATACCAATTCACTACAACCATGTCCATGACTTCTTGGGCCTGGTTCAACCCCAACACACTCTCTCTTAGCCCATCCACAATGGCTTGACTTTGGTGAGAAATACCTAACCCCAATAGCTACTTTGACATGTGTTAACATTTAATCATCTCCATTATATATATACATGGTATGGATAATTTGAAAACCATTTTTTATTGTTAAAACCCATGTAAAACATACGTAATAAAAACCATGTAAAACATACGTAACAAACGTAAAAAATTCCGTCAGATCTGACGCACCGTTGCGTATGTTTTACAAAGTAAAAAAATTTATAAAATATTTTTTTAAAAAATATTTCTTCGGCGCTTTTTTTGATTTTTTTTACAAAAATATGCCAATAATGTTATAAACCTGTAAAAAATACTCAAAAAAAAAAAAAACGTTACATGAGTTTTCGAGGTTTTCACACTAAAATGATGTTTTCATTTTATTAATCCCCTATACATACATAATTGTTTTTCATTTTTGCAATTTTCTTTCTCTCTCTACTTTCTCACTCTAAAAATTTGGTCCGCTAGAATTTCTCACCACCGCCGATGAAACCATCAATTGGTGGGCATAAGTGCATAACCCACTGATTTCGGTCCCTTTTGACAGGGGCGTCTCCGAGAATTCGAGTGCCCAGTGCGAAAAGGGAAAAAAAGGCCTGTTAGATAATTTTTTTTATATATATAATGACTAATGTTGTGACAATTAACGTAAGCATAACAACATCATAGTTTTAAAACTTAAAAGTACGTACCAATATACCAAAATAACTAACCGAATGGGCCTTGTAGATGTGTCTATTGTTTTTTTTAATCATTTATTGGGCCTTGTAGTTTAATATATAGAATGTTATAATGGGACAATTGAATTTTTATAAAAAATACATAGTATATATAATTTTTTTTTACAAAATTACGCCCCTAAAAATGATGGGCCCTGTGCGGGAGGGGGTTTGCACCCCCTCTAAGCCGCCCCTACCTTTTGATTTCCATAGCCATTTGCTTTGCAGCTATTTCCATCAATTGGGGATGAATGGCTCTTAGACGGATCATCTGGCACTTGAAATATTATTTTATTTTAGTATTTTTTTTAAGTGAACAAAAGTAAAAAGATATTGATGTAATTGCATGTAACATAGATTTAATTAGCGGTTTAAATAGGATAAATGGAATGCCGGTCCAATCTACTGGTTTGATCTTTCTTAGTGTCATTCAAAGTTGATACGTCTACGTTAATTTGGTTAAAAAGGCTTACTTGCCTAGTCAGCCGAGATTGGGAGGGTCAGTTTTAGGTTAGAAGGCTGTTGGATATGTTTTGGCTCAGCTTCAGCTTCCAGTTTGGTTTTGGCAATGTTTTCATAACCGGACCGGACGTCCAACCGGTCTTCTTACTGGTCAGAGGTCCGACCGGTCGAACCGGATTTAAGAACCGGATGATTTTATATACATTTTATACATATATATATAAAAAATCAAAAAAAAATTAAAAAATATAAAAAAATGGTTTAACCACCGGTCCGACCACCGGTTCGGCGGTTCGACCGGCCGGTTCACCCAAAAACGGCCCAGCGCCCTTAATCGGACCGGCCCGACCGCCAGTTCCCGGTTCGACCGGTCCGGTTTTCAAAACATTGGGTTTTGGCATGGTGGGGCCCACCAATGGCACGAGGCTGGCTTGCATGCTTAGGCACATGGTCTGTGTGCCATGGCCACTGGTTTTCCTGGCCGCTTAACATTCAGCTTTACTTGGGGAGGTTATATGTGGTGGTGCACAAATCAGTTTTTTTTGTCAAACCAGTTAGGTTTAGGAACCGATGCAGTTTGGTCAATGATGGTTCTAAACCGGTTTGGGGTGAAACCAATTCGGTTTGGAAACCGGTTTGAGAGAAGGAGATGCCAAACCTATAGAAACCGGTTTGGAGGGGTTGAAACTGGTTTGAATGTGTTGAAATCGGTTTGGAGGGGTTTGAAACCGGTTCAGACCGGTTTGGAAACCAATTATAAAGCCAAAATCTCGAACCTATGCCAAACCGGCGGCTCGGACCGGTTTGGCTGGTACCTGTTTGAGATCCACTAAATACCGGTTTGTAAACCCAAACCATTTTTTTTTGTTCACCTCTAGTATGGAGCTAAAGAAGTGGATACGGATTTTTGGGCCAGGATGTTTTGGACTACAAGTTGGAATCTGGGTTATTTTGTTTTATCTTTGAGTTTTTGGGCGTCTACTGATAGTTCTTAGGGCATCTATTTTTGGGTATTGGGCTTACCGAAGTAATGGGTTTGTTATTGGTTTGTTTGGGTCGTTTCCTGTTTTTTGGGCCATCATTTTGGTGGTTTTAGGTAGACTGTTTAATGGGTCAGGCTTTGTTACTAGGGGCCAGGTCCAGTTGTTTGTATTTGTATTGTAGGTGTTGGCCCTTTGGCTTTGTTTTATTTTGCTGGACTTTCTGGGATTGTCGGAGATATGTTATTCGGGGGTATGTCCCCCTTTTCGTTTTGCAATTATTTTGCTGGTTAAATATTTTTTCGGACTAAAGCCCTTTATTAAAAATAAAATAAAATAAAATAAAAAAATTAGATACGTCCAAGAGTCAATCAGAGGACTTCAAGGATCCAGAAGAGAGTTTAATTGGATATAAAACCGGCCGTTATTTTAATATTTTTTCAATAGAAAAGTATTGATTCTCTTTTAAATGCTTGAAATTTAAAACACATTAGACGCAACTGAAATGTGTACACAATGAGCTTAACATCGTGTACTCTATAATTTGTGTAATCTAAATTAGCTTGTGAAGATGTATTAACCGGAATCCCCCTTGTACTGATTCACGATTAACTAATCTTTATGCCATCATCCCTGGTTGAGCAAAGCAATGTTAACGTACTTTCTCCGGTACAGATGAGATGGTATAAGGTTCTTCTTTTTTGGTGTGTGTGTGTGTTAATTCATATGTCTGAATGAATGGAATTCTTTTCTCTTTCATTCGTTGTTACAACTTCCTCCAAGAGTTTGCTATCAGTGTCGAATCATGAGATAAATTGGGTACCCTTCGACTATGAGGAGTTTTTGAGAGAATTTCGAATATTATCCGCCTGGCATCCCGAACTCCCCGGCCCTGGGCAAACATCCCTAAATGCCTCTCCCGGCAAGGTATGCTTATATGCCGACTTTTTCCGATTCTCTCACTTTAGGCTACCGGTGAGTAGGTTTTGCTTACAGATGCTGGAAAGGTATGGGGTTCATATATCTCAAATGAGTCCCCTGGGGTTGATTCGACTTTACCACTATGAGTTCGTTTTGCGAAGCATTCAAGAAAACGTTACTCCTCTTCTTTTTCAAGTATTCTTCAAACTGGTGAAGAAGGACGATTGGTATTCTTTCGATAAAAGACGGGTCCTTCTATGATTGATAAAGTTCCCTCTAGTTCAAAGGATAAGAATTGGAGGAATAAGTTTTTCTATATTGACGAAAAGGTTTTCCCTGGTAAGATGCAATGGCGATCCCCTATGGATCCTATCGTTGATCCCGCCCCTGCTGAGAGTGAATACGCAAATTCAAGATTGTATAACTGGCTCTGCAAGCATCCTACCGATATCCAACCCATCCCTGAACACGCTCTTGTAGCCACTGGGATAAGCCGTTTCTAGGATTCTCCTTCCACCAAACCAGTGTACCTTAATCAGAAGGGAGGTATGCCTTTTCTCTCTCTCTTCTTATGTAATCACTTTCCCTTCCATCTTTTGATCGTGATTTTGTCTTTTATTAGAAGAGGGTTATTATTTTGAAGTGTTGTCTGATACTCGCCGCGGGCTTCTGGTTCTTTGAGAACAACCTTTAAAGCCTAATGTATGTGGCTTTTCCTCCCAATAGGGTACCTCAGGAGATGATCTTGTGGGAAGTTCTTCCCAACAGGTTATTCCTTTTTTTTTTTCTCACAATTTTTACTTATTACCTGTTTTTTACTCTTGTTTTTTCAGCCATCATCTTCTAGTTTTTCCCAGGAATCCCCTTCCCCGATCCCCGCTGATGCACCGAAAAGATATACTATTTCTCCTCCACCCGCGGTTTCAGTTGGCGGATCTACTCCGTTTACCCCCTGGCCTTACACGGGTTATCTCCTGATGTTGATTTGAGTTCAATTAACATACCTTTGATTTCAGGTATATCCAAGAGTTATGTGGCCCGTCTAATTGCTTCCAGTGTACTCTCTTTTTCCTTTGCAGGTTCGGCTCCAGAGTTAATTGATACTGTTTCTTCTTCTGCAGGTGAACCTCTAGTTTCCCAGGGTCTTTCCATGACTTCTGCGGCTTCCGTGGGCCAACCCTTGACCTCCTTAGGTTTCACTATGACCTCCCCTGGTCAGACTGTTACATCTGCAGGCCAACTTCTGGTTTCTCGGGAATCTGTCATAACTTCTACCAGCCAAATCACTATCTCCCAAGGTCCGCTTTTAGTTTCTTCAGCACCCGCCGTGACTTCTTCTGAGTCAATTGTTTCGTCCGCGGGTCACCTCCTGGTTTCTTTGGTGTCCTCCACTTCTTCCCCCCTGAGGTTTCCTGCTTCCTGCACTTCTCCACCTGCGGCACTCTCAAGATCCTCTATCTCTCCCCCACTTTCGGCTTCCCAGCTTTGGGCCAAAAAATTATCTTCTGTTATGCTGAATAAGTATACTCGGAAGCGCGCGAGTATCTATATTGTTTTCTTCAGGTTTTATTATTGTCTTTGTTTTCATATTTTATTTGGTTAGAGAAATTTAACTGGTATTTTTCCTTTTTCCTTTTACAGGAGCAGATTTTCCATCCTCTCCATATCTTAAGAAGTTTAAAGAGTCATCTCCTTCTACCCCGGTCACCTCAAATTCATCCGGGACCTCCGCTATTCCTCTTGTGAGTGTCTTTTCTTCTTCACCTTGCGTTTGTCTCCCCTTATCTTCTACCACTTCTTTGTCCTCACTTGTAACATCTGTGCATATAGTCATAGCAGTCATGAACAGTGATAGTACAAATATGTATTTACATTCAGTATGTCAATGTAATTCAAGTGTTCAAGAATGTGTTTGTGTGTTATAGGAATTCTTTAATTAAGAACAAGTATGTATTATTTATTTACAGTCGAATACGCTAGGCAATAACAGTATCGTATTATATCGAAACAGTGGTGGGATGACGTCAGATAAGGCAGGTAGCCGGACTCTGGGGTATGCCCTATACATATACTGCGTTCGGTGTAATGGGATAATGTTAGTGCGTAGTGTTATGACGAATAGTATGACGAACAATTAATCAAACAAAATTGTAATGCGTAAGCGAGACTGAGTATAGTTATGGGTGACGATCCATAAAGATACGAATGTTGAACTTATAATTACGAGTAAACGGCAATAAATAAATAATACGATCGAAAAACGTACGCAATTTTGGGTATACACGTAATTGCAGTTGTTTAACGGTATGACAACGGACGAAAAGTAAAAATAAGTAAAATATTTTATTTTACATTTTACAATTTTGAAACTCATCAAAAACAATGAAAAATATTAATTTCGTAATCGTATTGATACACGTGTAAAAACACGCGAAACCGACACCGAGTGAGACCAAACACGCGGGGAACCAACCAGGGCATAAAAGCCCTTAATTTCCTCCATTTCTCTCATTCATTGCAGCCACCACTCTCTCTCTCTCTACAATTTTCGTGAACCCTCCCTCTCTCTAAAATTTCAACCTTCCAATCGTATCTCGCTCGTTTCTCAACGGATTTGGGTGTTCTTGGTGTCCACGCGAAGCTCGTGATCTCCTCTAACTAAAAGTACAACTGATCTGAAATTTTCACCGGCCAAAATCGAGGTATGCTTCGAGAAAGATCGGGAAAAATAGGGTTTTCTATGGTTACTCGACACATACATGTTTCATCGATCCTAGATCCACTCTCATGACCTCCACGCCTTCATAGATCATGTATTGCATAACACAATCACGTAACCAGCCTTAGGAACCACGATGGTAGGTGAGGAAGATGATGCAGGTGCAGGTTCGTGGGAGCAACATCACACTCGGCCGAACCTACTAGGGTTAACGAACCTGTGTGAAGCGAGCATCCATGGCCGAACCCTACTAGGGCGTCGAACCTTCAGTGCATGGGACGAACCCTGGGTTCGTGGTCATCAAAGCCGAACCATACACGAACCTCCGTTGTAAACCCTAGTCAAGCGAACCTTTCACTTTGTCAGCGAACCCCGCCCATGATACCGAACCTTAGGCACCGAACCCTTCGTAATCAGGCGAACCTTTCAGCCCACCGAACCCCAGCCGAAGCTTCCATGTAACGAACCATTCTTTTCCGGCGAATCATTCCCTTGCCCGAACCTAGCTTAAACAACTGAACCATCATGAGGTTGCTGAATCTTTGGGATGTAGCCAAACCTTGCAGGGTTCGTTGATCAGCTTGTCGAACCTTGGTGATACCGAACCCTCCATTACAAGAGACGAACCAGGTTGGACATTCATGGCGAACCCTTGATCACCGGCGAACCTAGATCATTCGCTGCCATCTTTGTTCAGCCCAGCTACAACATGCAACCCTAACCATTGCCTCGGCCCAATTCACTTTTGTTCGGTCCAATCGATGGGCTCCCGACCTCAATCTAGTTCCCTTTGACCAGCCCATGAACGGTTCGAATTAGGCCTAGCCCACCATCATTGGGTCCAAACATCCGATTCATAGGATTGTGTCTTGGCCCAATTTCGATCCCATAGGCCCGATAACTATGAACTTGATCACTTGATTTTAAATGGGCTCACTTGTAATAATGGATTAAGAGGGGTCAATGCCTAATACAACTTAAAATTTGTTATGAGGGGATCATGATTGGTTTATGTCACACCCCGAGCCGGCGGGGTTGGATCGGAGTCCCCGTCGGGCGGAAGGTACCCGGGGCGCGATATCGAGAGTGATAATCGGAATGATCAGATTGTTACATTGCACATGATATACAAGTGAGAAACTTGCTAAAATAAAATAGAATTACAAAGTTAAATTACATCAGTTAATTTTATAATTTAACAATGTAAATCTACTATCACATCATAAATCTTCTATCTTGTATCTGCACAAGATATACAAAATAACTGTATAATATGATGCTTCAAAAATATGCAGGTCCAAAAAGCTAGGTCCTCTATCCGATAACCTAGTCCAAAGAAATAACTCTTCAGTTGACCTGTTCGTCACCTGAGAAGTCATGAAAAAATAAAGTCAACACATGGTTGGTGAGTTCATTAAGTTTTATAAAATGAATTTGAATAACATTAATGACAACCTTAACCTCACCATTAACCACCTATACCATCCAGCTTAGTATGCTTATATATAGGGCATATGTAGGGTCGAACTTACCGCCCGCCCAGCCACCGTCCCACCACATACTAAACCACATGATATATTGTTCCTGGTGATAATTAAGCATTTCATTTCACTACCTTGATTCCATGACCAATGATTTATAGCATTTGATTACCCTGAAAATGTTTACCTTGATCCCCTGAAGTGACAACCTTAACCTCATCAACAACCACCTATGTTATCCAATCAAGTATGCTTATATATATTGTTGTTAATGATAATTAAGCGATTCTTTCCATTCACCTTTGATTTAGATTCTGATTTCCACAATTCGATATACCTTTGATCCTCTTGAGTTCATCATAGTTACATGATTTCCCAAAAAAAAACAATTATAGAAATATAATGTTAAATATTTAATTAAACAAATAAATAAACATTTAAAATGCAACTAAGACATGATGATTGGGTCTTGTTTGACTCAATCAATTAGACTTAGTTGTTGGTGGTTGTGCAAGTTGTAACCTCTCACACGTGACCCATATCAGGCATAACTCACAAGGAGTATACCTGAGCATGCCGGGATTTTAATGATGCCCATACAGCTTGACCCAATGGTCTACTGTACCTGAAGGGACTTTACGGATATCCTTTGATTCTTGATCTCTTTGATTCTCTTGATTTTTGATATAGATTTTCATTTGATAGTTCACGTTATTGCCCATATAGCTTGACTACAAAAGTCTACTATTCATGACGGGACTTTATGTGTGTTACACGTGATCTTGATTCCCTATACAACTGACATCCACCTTAACTTAAATATTAATAATTTCATTAGATTGTAATGATTTCATTATTTCCATGATTCACACACATTTATGATTTCTGATTCCTTGAGTCTCTTAATTTGATCTTTAGAATCCCCATGATTCACAATGATAATTGATTCATAATTAGGATCCTTTGTTTTCAGATCACACACTGAATTAGGTTCTTTGAACATGATCTTTAGCTTTAGTTCTTTTGATTTCACTTTGAATTTAGATTCTTGAATTTGAGCTTGATGGACTAAGGGTTTGTTTAGAGTTTAGAATTAGAGTATTACTCAAAAGAGTAATTTAATTAAATTGATTATTTGATCAGCATAGTAATTACCTAGACAGGAGTCTAGGAGTATCAACAAGCATAAAGATATAACATATAATGAATAAAAACATTTAAGTAAACAATTTAAATAAAACAGTTTACGCATGCTTCTCAGCCCCGCGTTTTAAAAACAAAAATGTTTAGAAAAGGGGCAATGAACTCACTTGTGCTGCTATGTAAATGATCTAACACAAAATGCGCGCTCGTTCTGGTAGCTTAGATTTCTTCAGTTTCTGAGTTGTTTTATAAGAGTTTGAATACGGTAAGTATACGCAATATTCGTCGTACCTAAGATTTGGTCTTGGTGTGTGTAACTAAGTATCCTAATTACTAGTGTAACTCTAAGATTTGATCTAAATGATCTAGTTCAATTACCCATTTATAACCCCAAATCCCATGTGTAGTTACAACACTTACTTTTAAATATTTAAGAAATTTGGGCAGAGTCTCCTTTGTATCTAGTTCAAATCCAGACAATTATATTGTCTATTTATAAAAAATTTCCCAATCATGTAATCATATCAAGTTCCTAAAACATTTAAAATAGAACTCCATTTAGTTTAGAAATCTTAGAAAAATCATTTCATTTTATTACAATTTTCATTATTTTAGATTAATTTAACAATAGCATGTGATGGGCTTTACTAAGCCCCTTGGGCCAACTTAGACCCAAATGACAATCTTTGATTTCCTTGCTTTGCTCCCAATTGTTTAATGAAAATCCCAAGAGTGTTCCACTAATTAAAATGAGTGTGACCCTTAGGTTGCATTGTTAATGTTCAAAAGAATGCTTTGTTTCGAATTAATAATTAGTCCATAATCATTAAGATAGTCTTGATAGACTTCTCATGTATTCACATTGAATTCCATGCATGCACCTTATAAAATCAATCCTCATGAAAACCCTAGGTTGGTGGTGAGTTATACATTTCCTAGGTTCTTACTACTAGCTTTGATGATCCTTGATCCAACCTTAACCAAATTTTAACAACATTTAGGTTCATCCTTCAATTAGAGCAGCGAACCTATTGCCATCTTCCTAAGGTTCAGCTGGGTTCTAATAATACCAGGTTCGGCTGAGTTGGCACCATGTAGGGTTCGGCTATTAAAGGTTCGGTTGAGAAGGCTTTAGGTTAGGTTCTGGGTTTGTTGCTCCATGGTTCGTTAGTCGAAGGTTCGCCTAAACCATGATAGGTTCGGCCGATTAAGGAGGTTCGTGCTAGGGTTCGCCAACCCAATGGTTCGTGACCAGTTAGGTTCGCTAAAAGGGAAAGGTTCGTGGTTCTAGGGTTTGCATGGCCATGGTTCGGCCATGCAAGGTTCGTCTCCTCTTATAGGTTCGTCTGGCATCTGAAACTCTTCATCCTAGGTTCGGCTAGTGTAGAAGGTTCGGTCAGTGTTGATGAAAGTAGCAGGTTCGTGGCAGGTAGCCACAGGTTCGCAGCAGGCATCAGGGTTCGTGAATCAGAGGGTTGCAGGGTTCGTTGTAGCAAATGAAGGTTCGACTAAGTTTGTATAGGTTCGGCAGGTTGTTGAGGAAAAGGTTCGTTGCAGCAAATGAAGGTTGTCGATGGCAGCCCCTAGCGAACCTGTATCATCATTCTAATCATTCACCCTAACCTGTCAAAATCAATATCCAATGCCTCCTAATTGTTTCCAGTAACTTGTTACGTGCTTTCTAAGGGTATATGTAGATTAAAACAACACCATTACAAAAGGGTTCTTACACCCACTAAAAACCGAGAATATGCTTAAGATTTACCTCTAGATGACGGATGGAAGCGTAAAATCCTTGTACTTCCTTGATCTACGCAACAAAAGGAACGTTTTGACACCAACTATGCTCGAATCCGACTAGAATTTGGCTCCAAATCTTAGAGAGAAGGTTAACTTGCTAGTGAGAGAAAACTAGAGAGAGAGAGAAACGAGATTGGAGTGAGAGAGAGAGGTTGGTGGTGATGGTTATGGCATTTAATGCCATATTAAAGGCTTCACATTACCCGGTTTGTTCGGTCTCGTTCGGTTTCGCGTAAAATGCTTTTTCGCAAGGTTTTCGCGATAAAACGACACGGTTTATAAAAATAGGATTTATAAAATTATTCTAAGTTGTGATTCCTAATAAATTAACTAATATATTTAATTTATTTTAAGTCTTAAAATATTAATTTATATTTAAATCGAAACGTACGGTCATCACGCGTATTCGTTCGAATCGTCACTCGTACGAACACGACGATAACTATACTTTTCAATCGTGTTTTTTAATTATTGAATATCATTCAGAACGTTAAACTTTCAGATATATTCGTACAGATCGTCACCTATACGAATAACCCGTTGATTTAGCATTCACATAACAATATTCGTGTGTTTTGGTTCTGTAAAGCCTCACATACGATTATACATAATAAAATCCTATCACATAATCACATGATGGTTCTGTGTTGCCAGATAATTATCTGACTCAAGAACCATTGCTCTAAACTTTGTTTCTGTTAAATGTTTATGAACTTGTTGTTTGATAACTCAAAATGATAATGATAACTGATATGAATGTAAAATGTACTGAAATGTATTTAGATCGTACCTGTTACTGTTCATGTTACTGTTTAAGATCACTGTTCCGGTGACGGTTCCGGCACTGATGTTACAGTTTAAGTGTAACTTAACCCAATTAGAGGATCAAGTCATAAACACAAGGGCTTGGAAACATCTTAATTTTTCTCTTTAAATCTCATGTTAACCAAGGGTTTATCAAATTCACAAACACATATTATTTTATGCATAACAAGTTTGTGCATAAAAGAACATGACACATTCTTTTCATAAATCAATTATCAATCAAGTGACTCAAACCTGGTATTCAAATTTACACAACATTCATAAACATGAGAACAAGTAATCAAGAGATAAACAAGATCATGAAAACACAAGTTAATCAATCAGACAAAGAATACAATCATAAATTTATATTCTATGTATGATTACATTGACATAGGAACCAGATAGAAGTCTTGTTTGCTACTTGCTACTTGTTCTAGTTCAGAGTCTACTGCAGTCAGGTGAGAACTTTAGCCCCTCTTTTACTATTTTACAACTATTTTGGGGTGGAACACGTGACCAATTACTCTTTTACTAAAATCTTGTGTTTTCGATAAAACGATATTTATAAACCTTGTTATTATACAAGGACACTATTCGCTGTATTAAATCAAAGGTTTCAAAACAAGGTTTCAAATCGATAGTTTTCATGGTGGGATTCAAACAAAGGATTTCAATTCATGGTATTCAAACAAGTTATTCAATCATTGGTATTCATGGTATTCACGGAAAGTTTTCAAATCATGGAAATCAAATAAGGCATTCAATCAAAGGGTTTCAATTCAAGTTTTCAAAAGCATGGTGTTCATCGTTGTGAACAAACTTATACACACATCAAGTTACATATTCATTTAGCGTTAGTACTGGGTGATCACAACAAGGGAAAGCATACACATTTGGGCAGACCAAAGATGGAGTGAGCTTTTAAATTTGTTTTAAAAGCTAACTGCAGAATTGGTTACGTTATGGTTATATCAATGTTGCTGACTGATTTTCTGACTCCAAACGTAGTTTGGGACTTGATTATATGTTGGTTTTCTAGCAAACAGTCTGATGACTGATTGGACACGTTTTACAGACTTGATGTTAGTTTGGTTTGCAACCATCAATGTATTTTTATTCACTGTTTATCACATATGCCTTACAATGCAGATTCATATTTACAACTGTTAAACCTATTGTTCTCACCGACTACTTTTGTAGTTGACAGTTACTTTTCACGTGTTTCAGGTAATCAGGTTTAAGACATTCAAAGGGACAACTAAGGAGACCGTTTTAAGATAGAACAAGATGAAGAAACAAGCTAGGATGGATTAGAAACACACTAAATCCTGATTGTTTAATTGTCTTGTTTGAAGTCTTATTTTGTAAACTATATTTTGGGTCTGTAGTTGTCATTCTTTTGATAGATAGATAGAATGTCTGTAACTAAACAATTGTCTAAACTTTATGAAACTTAGTAATGCATTGTGGTTGTTCTTATTCAATACTTGTGCATGATTCAACCATCGATCGTCACCGCGCCGTGGATTCCGCACGCGGTGCAGGGGGTGTGAAAGGTTGGTATCAGAGCCAAGGTTGTAGAGAACTAGGAAAAACCCAATAATTAATGACCTAGACTATAACCTAAGCTACCCCATAGGACTAAGTGCTATAGGCTTAAGGATACTTAGGATTTAAGTAAACTTAAGTGAGCATTAAGTCTACATCAAGCTTGAAAGATCTTAGGGATACACTTCTAAGATTAAGTATCGAGTCAAGAAATTTGGATCGGGATTCTATAATTTTAGAAACCGAATTAAATTTCTCAACACATATTCATTAAAGGATTTCAGAGGCAAGGATCTGTATTCTTAGTATCCTTGATCTGAAATTCTCAATCAGAGTTCATTAAAGAATTTCAGAGGCAAGGATCTGTATTCTTAGTATCCTTGATCTGAAACTCTCAATCAGAGTTCATCACAGAATTTTAGAGGCAAAGATCTGTATTCTTAGTATCTTTGATCTGAAATCCTTATCATGTTATCACGTTCTGGTGTTCATTATCATTAGGACTTCATAACCTAGAATCTATGTAACAGCATTCTTTAGTTGAAGTTCACACAAGGAGATCATTATACTCAATACTGTAAGTATTGAGAACCTAGGTTAATTAACCTAGGACACATATATTAAAACCTAAGGTCCTGATTTTTAGTAAATCAAGAACCTCGGTTTAGACAATCATAATCACATTCATAGTTCAAGAGACAATCATGAATCAATCATAAAAAATCAAAAGTTGGGATCCTAGCTTCAAATACAAATGGCGGCCAAGCTCTGGCATACTGAAGTGGTGGTGGGATGTCGGCTGGGCAGGCAGTTTGCTTGACCCTACGTAAGCCCTAAATATAAGCTATCTTCTGTATGACAGGGGGAATTCGGCATTCGTATTTGAAGTGAAGATTAGGGAGCAACTGGAATCATTGAACATTAGTCAAACATATGAGATACAAACATTTGAGATACAATCATAGTGTGAAACAATCATTGTGCTAATCAACCATAGATGAGACAACCATTTTGTGTGAATCAATCAAGTTGTGAACATTCTTTAAATGTAAACCTTAAGTGAAATTCTTAAGTGATTACATGTTTAGTATTTACTAACAAAGGTTAACAAGAAAAATGTAGAGCACACAGACGATTTAGTTCTACATGTTAACAATTGTTAGTAAGTGCACACATAATTCAACCATAATTCAATCATAGACTTAATCACAGCTCAACTGAACAAGATCATGGGATTCTTAATCAATGGAACATACTTGTAAATCAATACAATCATATTGCCAAATGCTAGCAAGGGCATGATCGTGGTATATCGAAGCGGTGGTGGGCTGGCGACTGGGCTGGCAGTTTGCTTGACCCTTTTGTATGCCCTATATATAAGCTATCTTCGGTATATTGGGAAAGTGTCAGTGTGTAGGTTTGGTGGAGTGAAATCATGAGACATCGTACATATTCACATGAGAAGTATGCTAATAAGTTGATTGCTTATACGTATATTTGCTCATATTACAATTGAATGATAATATTAGTAGTATGGACATATTACTAACTTTATCATGAAAACTCAATTGTATTATTTCTCATTACTGAACCACTTGTGGTTTCTATTCGTAGAATGCCTCCTCGACGTGATCCTAACGGAGGGGGTTCAACAAGTGGCAATGATGATGAGATCAACAAAATTGCCCGGGCCATCGCTGTACATATGAAGGATGTTATTCCTGGTATGGTCACTGATATCACCCAGAACCTTCGGGGAAGTACCAGTGATTCAGCACACAATTCAAATGCCAACAACGCCGGAACTGCTACTTTCACTTTCAAGCAGTTTAATGATGCTAAGCCTCCTAAGTATGCTGGGACTGAAGGAGCTACCAGCCTACTGCAATGGCTGGAAAGCATTGAGGATATCCTAGACTTCACTGGATGCCCGGAAAATCTGAAGGTCAAGATGGCTTCAAGCGCTTTTCACAAAGGCGCACTCACCTGGTGGAATTCTGAGAAGAACACTAGGGGACGAGAAGTTGCTTTGGCCCTACCGTGGGAATATTTCAAGAAGGTATTGGTGGAACAGTTTTGTCCACGCCATGAACTGAAGAAACTTGAGGTGGAAATGTGGAACTTAGTCCAAGACAGTGGCGAAAGCGCCAAATATACAACTCGTTTCCATGAGTTGTGCATTCTAGTGCCACATCTGGTTACTCCTCTATCCCGCAGGATAGAGAAGTACATTGAAGGATTACCCCTAGTCATCAGGGGAACTGTTATGGGGAGTAGCCCCACTACACTGGAAGCGGCCATTCATCTTGGTGCCACTCTTACTGAAGAATATGTTAAGGCTGGTGTGCTCACTCGAAAGGGGTATAAGAGAGCACATATTGAAGAAGGCAAGAAGCCTGAACAGCACCAACCCAAAAAGAAAAAGCAGAAACAAAAGACAATCAAGAATTTTGCAGCCATGACTGTAGCTGCACCTACTCAAGCCACACCCATTACTGCTATTCTACAACCTGCAACGGCCAGAAAACCCTATACTGGCTTGTTTCCACTTTGCACCAAATGTCAATACCATCACCTACCCACTACCCCATGCAGAAAATGTCTCAAGTGTGGACGGATGGGACACTTGGCTGCAACATGTCGATCTGCTCATTTATCTGTTGCTACCGCTAATCCTGCTACTACTAGTGGAAGGGCTTGTTACAACTGTGGAGCATAAGGACACTTCAGAAACCAGTGCCCAAAACTCAACCCAGCCGCTACAACTGCTACTGCTCGTGCCTTTGTTATCGGAACTTCCGAAGCACGCGAGGACCCGGCAGTCATCACGGGTACATTTCTCATTAATGATCATTACGTTTCTATCATATTTGACACTGGTGCTGATAAAAGTTTTGTCTCTGCTAATACTGCTCCCCTGTTTAATAAACAACCATCTATACTTGATGCTCCTTACACCGTAGAAGTAGCGGATGGTAAGAAAATATTAGTGAATTCAATAATTCGTGATTGTGAATTGAGAATGAACGATCATCTTTTCCTTATCGATCTCATTCCTATGACACTCGGAAGCTTCGAAGTCGTAGTAGGAATGGATTGGTTATCCAAAAACCACGCCGAGATGGTATGCTCGGAGAAACTTATTCGAATTCCCCTACCGTTCGGCGAAATGATGCAAGTTTACGGCAAGAAACCCTGCCGCGGATTGAAGATTGTGTCGTGTATCAAGGCTAGGAAGTACCTGAAGAAGAAATACATTGCGTTCCTGGCTCATGTGATAGAGAAGAAACCTGAGAAGAAAGCAGTTGGAGACGTCCCGGTCATCAGAGATTATCCGGATGTATTCCCAGAAGACTTGCCTGGACTACCACTGATCAGGCAAGTGGAGTTTAGAATCGATCTCGTCCCTGGAGCAAACCCAGTGGAGAAGTCACCATATCGATTAGCACCGTCTGAGATGCATGAAACTGTCTAGTCAACTCCAAGAGCTTCTAGACAAAGGTTTCATAAGACCAAGTTTCTCTCCTTGGGGAGCTCCGGTTCTCTTTGTCAAGAAGAAAGATGGTTCATTCCGTATGTGCATCGATTACCGTGAGTTAAACAAGTTGACAGTCAAAAACAAATATCCTCTACCTAGGATCGATGATCAGTTTGATCACTTACAGGGAGCGACTTGCTTTTCAAAAATTGATCTACGATCCGGGTATCATCAGTTGCGAGTAAATGATGAGGATATACCAAAGACTGCGTTTAGGACTCGATATGGACACTACGAGTTCGTGGTTATGCCATTTGGACTGACCAATACACCGGCCGTGTTCATGGACTTGATGAATCGAGTGTGCAGGCCATACTTAGATCAGTTTGTTATTGTCTTCATTGATGATATACTGATTTATTCAAAGACGGAGCAAGAACATGAGGATCATTTGAAGAAAGTCTTAGAGCTACTAAGAGCTGAACAACTGTATGCTAAATTCTCAGAGTGTGAATTTTGGCTAAAAGAAGTTCACTTCTTAGGGCATGCCATTAACAGGGATGGGATACACGTAGATCCAACGAAGATTGAGGCAATTAAGAACTGGACTACCCCATCTACTCCAACAGAGATTCGTTCATTTCTGGGTCTGGCAGGCTATTACCGGAGATTCATCGCGAACTTTTCAAAGATCGCCTTGCCACTTACCACACTGACTCAGAAAAGTCAAGCTTTTATATGGGGGCAGAAACAAGAAGATGCATTCCAACTTCTAAAACAGAAGTTATGCAACTCCCCTATCCTTAGTCTCCCAGAAGGCAGTGATGATTTCATTGTCTACTGTGATGCCTCAAACCTTGGACTCGGTTGTGTACTTATACAACGGGACAAGGTAATTGCATATGCTTCAAGACAACTTAAGGTTCACGAGAAGAATTATACTACTCATGACCTTGAGTTAGGGGCTGTGGTCTTTGCATTGAAGATTTGGAGGCACTACCTTTATGGTACTAAATGTGTCATCTATACGGACCATAAGAGCGTGCAACACATACTCAATCAGAAGGAAATCAACATGAGACAACGACGTTGGGTTGAGCTTCTAACTGATTATGACTGTGAGATTCGTTATCACCCGGGTAAAGCCAATGTGGTGGCGGATGCTCTTAGTCGTAAGGAACCAGTCAAACCAATTCGTGTAAGAGCCATGGAGATCAACACACAACCAAACTTGAAAGATCTGATTCGTATTGCACAACAACAAGTAGTGATCGACAATCAACTGAAGACAGACTACGGAGTTGAGGGTAAACTAGAAACTCGAGCTGATGGGGTTTTATACTTCAATGGTCGCATGTGGATTCCAAAGTCAGAAGAATTGTGCACACTCATCTGTGATGAGGCTCATAAGTCGCGATACTCAGTTCATCCAGGAGTCGATAAGATGTATCAAGACTTGAAAACATCTTAATGGTGGCCGGGAATGAAGAAAGACATAGCACTGTATCTGGGGAAATGTCTAACATGTTCCAAAGTCAAAGCAGAACATCAAAAGCCATCGGGACTTCTGCAGCAACCTGAAATTCCCCAATGGAAATGGGAACAGATTTCCATGGATTTCATAACTAAGTTGCCGAGAACTCCGCGAGGATTCGATTCGATTTGGGTGATCGTTGATCGACTCACCAAATCTGTTCATTTTCTCCCAATCCGAGAGGATTACAAAATGGAGAAGTTAGCTACTTTGTAAATCAACGAAATCGTTGCGCGTCATGGTACTCCAACATCAATCATTTCTGATCGTGATAGTCGTTTCACATCTTGCTTTTGGCAATCACTGCAAAAGGCTTTGGGAACCCGTGTAAATCTTAGCACGGCGTATCATCCCCAAACCGACGGTCAAAGCGAAAGGACTATCCAAACACTCGAGGACATGCTTCGTTCTTATGTGATTGACTTTGGTGGGAGTTGGGATACTCATCTTCCACTCATCGAGTTTTCGTACAACAACAGCTACCATACAAGCATTCAATGTGCACCGTTCGAAGATTTATATGGTAGGAAGTGCCGATCACCGGTCTGTTGGACCGAGGTTGGTGACTCACAGGTCGTAGGACCTGAACTCATTCAAGAAACAACAGACAAGATCAAAATCATTCAGTCAAGGCTTAAGGCCGCACGAGATCGGCAAAAGAGTTATGCCGATCGACGTCGGAAACCACTTGAGTTACAAGTTGGTGACCGGGTCTTACTTAAGGTTTCTCCCTGGAAAGGCGTCGTCCGATTTAGGAAGAAAGGAAAACTTGCACCAAGGTACGTTGGACCTTTTGAGATCCTGGAAAGGATTGACCCCGTAGCCTACAAACTCAAACTTCCAATGGAGCTAAGCAATGTTCACGATACGTTTCATGTATCAAATCTTAAGAAATGCTTGGCGGATCATGATGTTCAGATTCCACTGGAAGACATTCAAATTCAAAACAACATGCAGTTCATAGAACGTCCGGTAGAAATCATGGATCATGGAGTCAAGAAACTTAAACGTAGCCGTATTCCGATCGTAAAGGTACGATGGGAGGGAAAACGTGGTGCTGAGTTCACCTGGGAATGTGAAGACCAGATGAGGCTTAAGTACCCTCATCATTTTACAGTATCTTCGGCTAGTTAATTTCGGGACGAAATTCCCTTAACTAAGGGAGACTGTAACATCTGTGCATATAGTCATAGCAGTCATGAACAGTGATAGTACAAATATGTATTTACATTCAGTATGTCAATGTGATTCAAGTGTTCAAGAATGTGTTTGTGTGTTATAGGAATTCTTTAATTAGGAACAAGTATGTATTATTTATTTACAGTCGAATACACTAGGAAATAACAGTATCGTATTATATCGAAACAGTGGTGGGATGGCGTCAGATAAGGCAGGTAGCTGGACTCTGGGGTATGCCCTATACATATACTGCGTTCGGTGTAATGGGATAGTGTTAGTGCGTAGTGTTATGACGAATAGTATGACGAACAATTAATCAAACAAAATCGTAATGCGTAAGCGAGACTGAGTATAGTTATGGGTGACGATCCATAAAGATACGAATGTTGAACTTATAATTACGAGTAAACGGCAATAAATAAATAATACGATCGAAAAACGTACGCAATTTCGGGTATACACGTAATTGCAGTTGTTTAACGGTCTGACAACGGACGAAAAGTAAAAATAAGTAAAATATTTTATATTACATTTTACAATTTTGAAACTCATCAAAAACAATGAAAAATATAAATTTCGTAATCGTATCGATACGCGTGTAAAAACACGCGAAACCGACACCGAGCGAGACCAAACACGCGGGGAACCAACCGGGGCATAAAAGCCCTTAATTTCCTCCATTTCTCTCATTCATTGCAGCCACCTCTCTCTCTCTCTCTACAATTTTCGTGAACCCTCCCTCTCTCTAAAATTTCAACCTTCCAAGCCTCGTATCTCGCTCGTTTCTCAACGGATTTGGGTGTTCTTGGTGTCCACGCGAAGCTCGTGATCTCCTCTACCTGAAAGTACAACTGATCTGAAGTTTTCACCGGCCAAAATCGAGGTATGCTTTGAGAAAGATCGGGAAAAATAGGGTTTTCTATGGTTACTCGACACATACATGTTTCATCGATCCTAGATCCACTCTCATGACCTCCACGCCTTCATAGATCATGTATCGCGTAACACAATCATGTAACCAGCCTTAGGAACCACGATGGTAGGTGAGGAAGATGATGCAGGTGCAGGTTCGTGGGAGCAACAGCACACTCGGCCGAACCTACTAGGGTTAACGAACCTGTGTGAAGCGAGCATCCATGGCCGAACCCTACTAGGGCGTCGAACCTTCAGTGCATGGGACGAACCCTGGGTTCGTGGTCATCAAAGCCGAACCATACACGAACCTCTGTTGTAAACCCTAGTCAAGCGAACCTTTCACTTTGTCAGCGAACCCCGCCCATGCTCCCGAACCTTAGGCACCGAACCCTTCGTAATCAGGCGAACCTTTCAGCCCACCGAACCCCAGCCGAAGCTTCCATGTAACGAACCATTCTTTTCCGGCGAACCATTCCCTTGCCCGAACCTAGCTTAAACAGCCGAACCATCATGAGGTTGCTGAATCTTTGTGATGTAGCCGAACCTTGCAGGGTTCGTTGATCAGCTTGTCGAACCTTGGTGATACCGAACCCTCCATTACAAGAGACGAACCAGGTTGGACATTCATGGCGAACCCTTGATCACCGGCGAACCTAGATCAAGAGAACCTAAGGGTTCGCTGCCATCTTTGTTCAGCCCAGCTACAACATGCAACCCTAACCATTGCCTCGGCCCAATTCACTTTTGTTCGGTCCAATCGATGGGCTCCCGACCTCGATCTAGTTCCCTTTGACCAGCCCGTGAACGGTTCGAATTAGGCCTAGCCCACCATCATTGGGTCCAAACATCCGATTCATAGGATTGTGTCTTGGCCCAATTTCGATCCCATAGGCCCGATAACTATGAACTTGATCACTTGATTTTAAATGGGCTCACTTGTAATAATGGATTAAGAGGGGTTAATGCCTAATACAACTTAAAATTTGTTATGAGGGGATCATGATTGGTTTAAGTGTATCTTAACCCAACTAGAGGATCAAGTCATAAACACAAGGGCTTGGAAACATCATAATTTTTCTCTTTAAATCTCATGTTAACCAAGGGTTTATCAAATTCACAAACACATGTTATTTTATGCATAACAAGTTTGTGCATAAAAGAACATGACACATTCTTTTCATAAATCAATTATCAATCAAGTGACTCAAACCTGGTATTCAAATTTACACAACATTCATAGACATGAGAACAAGTAATCAAGAGATAAACAAGATCATGACAACACAAGTTAATCAATCAGACAAAGAATACAATCATAAATCTTATATTCTATGTATGATTACATTGACATAGGAACCAGATAGAAGTCTTGTTTGCTACTTGCTACTTGTTCTAGTTCAGAGTCTACAGCAGTCAGGTGAGAACTTTAGCCCCTCTTTTACTGTTTTACAACTGTTTTGGGGTGGAACACGTGACCAATTACTCTTATTACAATCATATTTCAATATTCAGGATTTATGCTATTATGCAAACATTACAGGTTCACTGTACAAATTCAACGGATTCATCAACTGTTTTAAAGGATTTATCAATTGTCTTAAAAGAATTTATCAACTGTTAAACATTTTTCTACTAAGAAGGTTTTATAAAGTTTCTTTAAACTGTTTTATATCAATTCTACACAAATGGTTTTATAATTGTTAAACACTTTTAAAGAATAAGTTTTATAAACTCTTTTACTAAAATCTTGTGTTTTTGATAAAACGATATTTATAAACCTTGTTATTATACAAGGACACTATTCGCTGTATTAAATCAAAGGTTTCAAAACAAGGTTTCAAATCGATAGTTTTCATGGTGGGATTCAAACAAAGGATTTCAATTCATGGTATTCAAACAAGTTATTCAATCATTGGTATTCATGGTATTCACGGAAAGTTTTCAAATCATGGAAATCAAATAAGGCATTCAATCAAAGGGTTTCAATTCAAGTTTTCAAAAGCATGGTGTTCATCGTTGTGAACAAACTTATGCACACATCAAGTTACATATTCATTTAGCGTTAGTACTGGGTGATCACAACAAGGGAAAGCGGACACATTTGGGCAGACCAAAGATGGAGTGAGCTTTTAAATTTGTTTTAAAAGCTAACTGCAGAATTGGTTACGTTATGGTTATATCAATGTTGCTAACTAATTTTCTGACTCCAAACATAGTTTGGGACTTGATTATATGTTGGTTTTCTAGCAAACAGTCTGATGACTGTTTGGACACGTTTTACAGACTTGATGTTAGTTTGGTTTGCAACCATCAATGTATTTTTATTCACTGTTTATCACATATGCCTTTCAATGCAGATTCATATTTACAACTGTTAAACCTATTGTTCTCACCGACTACTTTTGTAGTTGACAGTTACTTTTCACGTGTTTCAGGTAATCAGGTTTAAGACATTCAAAGGGACAACTAAGGAGACCGTTTTAAGGTAGAACAAGATGAAGAAACAAGCTAGGATGGATTAGAAACACACTAAATCCTGATTGTTTAATTGTCTTGTTTGAAGTCTTATTTTGTAAACTATATTTTGGGTTTGTAGTTGTCATTCTTTTGATAGATAGATAGAATGTCTGTAACTAAACAATTGTCTTAACTTTATGAAACTTAGTAATGCATTGTGGTTTTTCTTATTCAATACTTGTGCATGATTCAACCATCGATCGTCACCGCGCCATGGATTCCGCACGCGGTGCAGGGGGTGTGACATCACTGCCTCTATCACTTTATCAACTCCCATCCTCGACTCTTCCATCCCCACTTATTCTTTATCTGTTGCTACTTCTCGAGATTCTCCCCTCATCACAGTATCCTCTACTTCAAACGTTCCTTCTACCTTGACTTCCTCTATTCCTTCCACTGTGCTTCCTCCAAAATTTCCTTCTCATTCGCACTCTCGATATGCCCCTGGTTTCAATCCTACTGCTCCTTTTGTTCCCAATTGGAGTCTCAAGCAGGGGTCCTTCTTAGATGCTCCTTCCTTATGTCGAGAGTTCCTTTTTCAAGGGATTCCCTCCGCGGAGGCTGAGCGGACCCAAAAACTTCCTTTACAAGACCTTGGAGACCACCTAGCTCATTCCCTGAGTTCTCTGGTTGCTTGCGTACCCGAATTGGGCCCCGTTCTGAGCTCTTGGACGCAGAAGTACAAGGGTTGAGGGCGGAGCATGGCGCTACTTTGACCGAGCTATTCAAGTTACGCCAAGAGAGTGAGGCCGACCGATCAGAATTAACTACTCTCATCCGTCAAGTTATGGACTTACGCGCTGACCGCGGGAACTATCTCAAGCTTCAGGACCTTTTAGAGGAAAAAGAATTTGAACTTAATAATTTGTCGGCTACCCTGATTCAGCGTATTCAGCGTAATGAGGATCATAAAGATCTCCGCCGAAAGAATAATGACTTAATAGATTCCTTGCGGAGGATGGAGAGTGAACTGCGGAAAGTAAAGAAGGATTTAAATGATTCTAAAGCCTCCAACGCGCTCTTAAAAGCTGACAAGAAATGGCTCATCCAACAGGGTATTCCTAAGTCTTTTGATGTCTTACGCTTAAGCGGACCTTATTTGCATATCATTGACAAGATCACGTCTTCCTCTGATTTGATGGGTCGTCAACAAGGTATAAGGGAAGGGTATGCCTTGTCTCAAGAAGGCCAAAGTTTAGATGGTTGTCAAACCCTTGCCTTGCCTACTGTGGATTTATTGGGTTCCGCCTATGAGGAGTTAGGGGATCCTAATGTTCCAATACTTAACGACATCATTTCCACGGCCTCTGACGACAATTTGGATGGTCTCAAAGAGCTCCTCAAGTCTCCAGATGTTTCGGAGGATAGCGAGCAGGATTCTCCTGGGGTAGCACTGGTTTGTAAGGGCCGTGTCAACAAGTGAATTTATTTTATGTATTTTGTTGTTTTGTTATTAAAAGTTTTTCTTTATGGGTTGTAATTTCCTTCTTGAGTATGATGAGAAATGGCGTATGTGCTTTTTGAATGACTATTCCTCCATATTTATTTATTATATATTTTAGAGTTGTCTTGTCTTGTCAACTAGTCAGCTCAGGTCCTTGGGTTGTGTTGTTTATTGATGGTGTGTTTAGTGGGCCCTTATATTTACCCTTGGCCAGTGTGTTGTCTTTTCCCCTAGATTTTCCCAGATATTCATTTGCAGGCTTTCTCCTCCTATATATTGGACATTATTTCATTGAGGACTCCACATTCTTGAATTACTTTTCCCTTTCCTATTTCCATGGGAAGTTATTTTTCCCATCCATGGAAGTCCTTGATGCTCCAGTGTTGTCTTCTTCTTTCCGCATCTAGAAAGACCTTAGAGGTTTATTATTACATGTCTGGCTTGGAGTTCTTAGAGCTCTTAGCCTCCTTCCTGCAGCAATGGAAGGGCTTGGTTCAGCAAGCCCTTTCAGCATAAACCAAGGGTTTATTATAACATGTCAAACATCTTCTTCATGTAAAAGTGGTATGGGGCCGCCATTGTGTAAATTCCTCTTTCCCTTACCCCCACACTTTTTGAGGGTACCTAGGGATTCAAAGGTTTATTATCACATGTCATCCCCATTCACCTCTATGAAGATTAGGAGTCTTTTGACTTCTTGACGCCGGTTTGTTCACCTTCTGTCGGTCGTCATCTCTTAGCTTCCTTGCGCCGCTGCTTCAGTGATGTAATCTACTATTTTGTTTATTTTTTGGTTTAGGGTTTAGGGTTTATGTCTTTAATGTAACAAATTGAGGACTCCTGGAAGAGATTCCCTTGTTATTAATGTAATTTTCCTGATGCCATTTCTTTAAGGGGCCTTTCTTGGCCATATGATTGCAACTGTTGTATTAAATCTTTCGGGAGTATAACTTTCTTTTGTAAATTGGCATTCCTAACTTTGGGCATCATCCCAGGGGGATCCTGAGTATTTAAGTTTGCTAATGATTACGAGGATTCATCGCGCTACTAAATATAAGAACAAAGCATCTTTTGGACATATAAAGACCTTTTGTTTGTTAACCAATTACAGGATTAAGTGACAACAAAGACATATATTATTTAATTAATCACCAAGTGAGATACCTGTTTGTGAACATCGAACCTTTTGTAGGTCTTGCGTGTTTATAGACATTTATATTTGGACCTTTTAAAGGTTTTCCACAATTGTACGCATCTGTACCTTTTAAGGGTACCAAACCTTTTGAGGGTTTTCCACGCTTATGCGCTTATATGTACCTTTTGAGGGTACATGACCTTTTAAGGGTCTTCCACGCTTGCATGCATGTTTGTTCCTTTTGAGGGTATGAGACCTTTTGAGGGTCTTTTGCGCTTGTTTGTGCGTAGGTACCTTTTATGGGTACAGGACCTTTTGAGGGTCTTTCGCACTTGTTTGCGCGTAGGTACCTTTAATGGGTACAAGACCTTTTGAGGGTCTTTCGCACTTGTTTGCGCGTAGGTACCTTTTATGGGTACCAGACCTTTTGAGGGTCTTTCGCGCTTGTTTGCGCGTAGGTACCTTTTGTGGGTACCAGACCTTTTGAGGGTCTTTCGCGCTTGTTTGGTGTAGGTACCTTTTGTGGGTACCAGACCTTTTGAGGCTCTTTCGCGCTTGTTTGCGCATAGGTACCTTTTGTGGGTACCAGACCTTTTGAGGGTCTTTCACACTTGTTCGTACTGGCGCGTCTTTAGACAATACGAGTATATTTGAATACCTGTGTTTGTTTGCACGCCGCTGAAGCGGGGTCTATTTTTGTCTTTCTGTGAATTATTTTAATTATAACTTTATTCGGGGCTAAAGATAATCGTGCTATTATATAGCTACTGCTCACATATTAACTCATAATTCTTTCAACATAAATTCAACTTGCCTCATTGATTTACATGTAACATTTCTTTAGTTGGGCTCCATTCCACGTTCTGGGCACCTTGCGTCCATCCACCAGTGCCAAACTATACGCCCCCTTTCCCAATGCTTCATCAATTACATAAGGTCCTTCCCAATTTGGTCCCATTTTGTTAACTTTATTATTCCTCCACACGTACTCTCCTTTTTTGAATGAAATATGATGGACCTTCTTGTTGTAATTCTTTTCTAACTGCCTCTTGTACCTTTCTTCTTCCAGAGCAGCTCGTTCCCTTCTTTCCTCCAACGCCTCTAAATTCCTTCTGAGATCACCATCATTATCAATCATGCCCACACTTGTTACCCTCTGAGAAGGTGACCCTACTTCAGCCGGTATCATTGCCTCAGATCCGTAGGTTAATCGGAAGGGTGACTCTCCATTACTAGTCATTGTCATGGTTCTATAGGCCCATAGTACACTTGGTAGCTCGTCTACCCATGAAGATCCTGTTCCTCGAATCTCTTCTTTAATCTTTCCCCAGACTCCTGTTGACCCTTTCCACCTGCCCATTACTTTGAGGATGCGCTACTGAGCTAAATACTTGTTTTATATTTATTTCCTCGCACCACTACGGGAATAGTTTGTCCACGAACTGGGTTCCATTATCGCTGACAAGGTATAAAGGCATTCCGAACCGACAAACTATGTGTTCCCACACAAATTTATTCACTTGTTTAGCTGTAATTGTGGTCAGGGGTTTCGCCTCCACCCACTTAGTAAAATAGTCTACTGCTACTACTAGGAACTTTACTCCTCCCTGTCCTTGAGGGAAAGGTCCCACCAAGTCGATGGCCCATTTTTGGAAAGGTCATGCTGATGTTACGGGTATCAGATCATTCTTCGGGCGAGTTAAGAAGGGTGCGTGTTTTTGACAAGCTTGGCACTTTCTTATCTCCTCAATTGCGCTAAGGTGCATACCTGGCCAATAGTACCCCGCATTGGTCAATTTGGCTACCACCGACCTTGGCCCCGCGTGGATCCCACAAATGCCCGCATGGACTTCTCTCACCAAGTAATTAGCTTCTTCCAAGTCCACGCATTTTAATAAAGGTCCCAAGAAGGTTCTTCTGTATAAATCATTCCCTTGCATTTCATAATGTTAGGCTTTACACCGTAGTTTATGCGCCAATACCTTACTCTCCAGGAGCTTTCCTTCCGTTAGATAATCCACAATAGGTTTCATCCAATTCTCTTTATCTTCTTGTATCACATTGATCATTTTTACCTCAGTGGTCGGCGTTAACACTTCTTCCACCGAAATTTCTTTGACCGGCTCTTCAAAACTCGATGCCAACTTACTCAGCGCATCCGCTTTTTTGTTCTGGCTTCTTGGAACATGTATCACTACACAACTTTCGAATTTAGCCATTAATCCTTCCACGACTTGTAAATATTGTTTCATACGCTCTTCCTTGATTTCGTATACCCCATTAATTTGACTTGATACCAGGAGGGAATCCACATGCACCACCACCTTTCTTGCATTTTCCAAGAAAACTGATTGCAGTCCTGCAATCAAAGCTTCGTATTCTGCCTCGTTGTTGGAAGCTTTAAATTTTAACTTCAGTGCTCGCGTTTTTTCTTTCCCCAGGGGGCTTACCACCATAACACCTACCCCAGCACCTTCAACATTTGACGCCCCGTCTGTATAAACCTCCCATACACCTTGTGCTTCTCTGCCTTTTCCGTTTTCCATTTCCTCTTCGCATTCCTTAGGTATTTCTGCTAAGAAATCTGCGATGACCTGCGCCTTAATGGCTGTTCTTGGCTTATAGACGAGGTCAAACACACCAACTTCTTGAGAGCCTGGAAAGCTTGGTTTGCTTCTTCGGTCCACTAGAACTCCTTTCCAATTTCTTTTCTTAGGGTTGCTATGAACGGCAAAGATTTTTCAGCATGCTTTGATAATGTCACACCCTGGTCTTTGCGGAAGCGTACGGTGTGACGTCAAGGTTTCACAGTCATGATTTACAACAAAAGACATACATGTTTCTATATTACAGTGCAATAACACAACGACATTAGCCACAAGTCTAATGTAATAACGGTTTTATCAGAGTTTCACACCTATATATGTATTACACATATATACTACACAATATATCACACTGTTGAGTCTATCACTAATAGACTCTGCTATACGACTCCCAAGCTTGAGCTCCCAGCTCCACCCCCTGTATCATTTGGCATCTGAGAAAACATGTTTTAAAGAAAATCAGCACATTGCTGGTGAGTTCACAAGTTTATTTGTTAAAGAAAACTATCAAGATGTAAACAATGTATCACAAAAGATTTAAATGTTTGCATAATAAGAGTTCAAAAATGTTAATGTCCCAAATAGGGTATAAAATATTGATATTCAATGCAGACATTGTTCCTTTCAACAATGCCTAGTTTCTCCGCTCTGACCAGCAGTCCAATTATAACTCCAGGGCTCCCATAACCGAGCTGACGAGTTCAGTGTTTGCCCCTTCCCAATGTCCTTGTCGCAAGACATTGTGTGTTTAGCCTTATTGAGCGCCCGCTCGACATCCAGTCGTGGTTTTAGCTACGAACCACGGGCGAGGATTGTCAATCACAAATAGAATCTATTCTCAATAATCACGCCCCCCCCACGGTTAACGGTTACAGAATAGGGGACTTAGCGACAAATATAAAACCCGAGAAATAACGACAAGCCTGGTCATATGTTTTCTCCACTGTCTCATGTTTCACCCAAATGTTTTACCACATATATTGAAAGCGTTTCAGAATTCCACCCGATCTCAAATCAGGCATCATGTTTCACAAAACAGTTCCCTAGATGTTTCAATGTTCCACCTGATCAAATCAGGCATCACGTTTCACAAAACAGTTCACAAGATGTTTCAAAGTTCCACCTGATCAAATCAGGCATCACGTTTCAAAGCTTCATAATAATCCAAATGTTTCAAACACGTTTTTATGTTTTCTCATTCCCCGAGTTCAAAACCAAAATACAGAAAAGGGGATTCGTGAACTCACCTGTGTTGATTCAAAACACTAACAATGCACAACGTGAACCACTAGTTCTTGCGCTCAAAACCTGTACGTCATTAGAGTTCTATAAGTTACTTGAGCCTAATCTGACTCTCAAAACTTTCCTTAATTCAACACCTCATCACATGTGTTCACTGAGAACCTATAATGATTTAGGTTCTTATTAAAATACTTGTAACTTGTTGGTTTAATCAGGACATTTCCCAGATTAACCAAATTAGTATTGTTGTTGATTATATCACCAAAACAGTTTCTCAATGGATTCCAGGTTTAGAAATAGTTAACCCTTATCAATGATCATTCCAGAGAATGATCAGAACCATCACAACCATTGTTATGATCAAATGGTTAAAACCATTGTGATCTGTGATATGGTTTCATGATAATCGGACATTATAACGGCTCAAAACAAAGATTTAACCGTTAACCTGTCAAATTATTCATCTCTAACTATTCCTATCCCTTATCAAGACAATAATCAACAACAATAACCATATCTTTACGTTGAAATTCAAGATTTGATCAATCAAAACCAAAATAGAAGGTTAAAATGAATCATTACCTAATCTGACGGAGTTCTGTGTGTAAAATGACGATCTGGACTTGCAGAAACGTTCCTGGTCGCGATCTAACTGTCCGGAAAGCTTTAGAATGGAGATTTGAGGGTGTGAAAGTTGGTTTTTCGCCTGGAATGGCCGAGTTCGTCGAAATGGGATAAGATTTTGAGTTTCTAGATGAAAAACGACTTTTTAAGCAAATGTTGCGTCATCCTGACCCCAGGCGCATCGCCCCAGCCGGGAGCTCCACGCTAGGCGTACCGCGCGGGTGCCAAAGCTTCCAGAAGTTTTGTCGTGATCCGCGCGCATCGCCTGACATATTCACACGACGTGGGGCGTACCGCCCCAGGGCTTTTTCGTCCATTTTTCGACGGAAACTTCGTTTCTCGATTCCGGACAATCCGTAACTCCGTTTCGCGCACGGTTTTCGCCCACGTTCATCATTTTTCACATACTATCCCCCTGTAATAATTAAAATCATCAAATCCCATGGATTTCAAGAACAACCAAATGTGATCTCGTTATTGATGACGTACCTTTTTACTGCAGTTGTCACAGATAAGAACCTATTAATCGCCACTAACCTTCCATTTAAAGTTTGAACTTCTTTGACTGACCTGGGTGGAGCCATGCTTCGAATCGCTTCTACCTTTCTGGATTGGCTTTGAATCCACTCTTTGTGACAACCACGCCAAGAAATTTTCCTTCTGTGACTCCAAACGAGCATTTAATTGGATTTAATTTGATGTTATATTTGTGCAACTGGATCATTGTCTCCGCCACATCTGCCAGCATTATTTTCTCCCCCCGACTTTTGATCACCAAATCATCCACATATACTTCCACATTCTTCCCAATTTGATCTTTGAACACCATATCCATCATTTTTTGGTATGTGGCTCCCGCATTTTTTAATCCGAAAGGCATCTTTTTGTAACAGAAAATGCCTATGTCGGTGTGAAAAGCTGTCTTACTTTCATCCTCTTCCTCCATCTGGACCTGAAGATATCCTTTGTAAGCATCTAGAAAGCATTTTATCGGGAATTCTGCCAGAGAGTCCACCTTCAAATCAATTTCCGGTAAAGGATAGTTATCTTTTGGGCAGGCCTTATTCAGGTCTTTGTAATCTATACACATCCTCCACGTATCATCAGATTTCTGCACCATCACCGAATTAGCTGCCCAGGTTTGGTGTTTGGTTTCCCTTAGGATCCTCGCCTCCACCAATTTCTTTACCTCCTTAACAACTGCTTCCCTCCTTTCACTTCCCATGCTTCTTTTTTTTTCTGGACTATCGATTTTTTGTTGGGATGAATCTTCAATTGGTGTTCTATGACTTCCCGAGGTATTCCTGTCATATATGAATGTTGGAAGGCGAAAACATCCGCGTATTCCCTTAGAAGGTTTTTTAAGTGATGGCGCACATTTTCTGACAACTCTTTTCCCAAGGTAATCACTTGCTCGGGATAATTAGGATTGAGGACCCACTTTTCATCCGTCGTTAACCGCACCTCTTTGGGCATAGCGGGTGCCCATTTTTCTGCTATGGCACATTGTTCTTCTGCCTTTATACACATTTGTCCCCCCGGGGTGGGGAAGACCATCATGCCCTGCGCTGTGGATACCCATGCCGCCAATAGGCCAAGCGCCACTCTTCCCAGGATAACGTTATGCTTTGTTTCCGCCTTGATTATTAAAAATGTCAAGTTCACCTTTCGCTGTTTCTTTCCTTCTCCTATGGTTAGTGGCAAGTTAATCTTGCCCATGGGCTTAACCATTTCTGTAACATCAGTGCCGGAAACGTCACCGGAACAGTGATCGTAAACAGTACGTGAACAGTAATCAGGTACAAATCTTATATAATGTAGTGTATTTCATATTCATATCGAGTTTCAGTATCATTTCATGCTATCAAAACAGCGAGTTCATAATCATTTGAGAGAAATCAGTTCAGAACAATGATTCTTGAGCCAGATAATTATCTGGCAACACAGAATCATCATGTGATTTATCTGTTAGGATTTTATTATGTATAAACGTATGTGAGGATTTACAGAACAAAACAGCATGAATGTCGTTACGTGAATGCTAAACCGACAGATTATTCGTATAGGTGACGATCTGTACGAATAAATCTGAAATTTTAACGTTCTAAATGATATTCAATAATTAGAAAACAATATTGAAAAGTGTAGTTATCGTCGTGTTTGATCGGGTGACGATTCGAACAGATACGCGCGATGACCGCGCGATTCGATTTAAACGTTAAATAAATATTTTGTAATTTAAATAATTTAAAAGATATTTAGTTAATTTATTAGGAATCACAACCTAAAATTATTTTATAAATTCTATTTTATAATCGGGTCGTTCCGTAATGAAAACGACCAGAAACCGACGTTTCTACGCGAGACCACGCGAAACCGAACGAACCCGAACGAACCCGGGTGTTTTCACCTCATTTAATGAGGCTTTAAACCTCACAACCACCACCACCAACCAGCCATTACTCCACCCATCCTCTCAAAAATTCGTCACTTTCTCTCTCTAGAATTCTCCATCTTCTCTCTAACATTTCTACCACATTTCTTCACGAAATCTTGCATATTTGGTGTCAAAACGACCCTCTCAACTTGTAGATCACGAAAGTACAAGGGATCTAAAGTTTTATCCAGTAAATTTGAGGTAAAGATCCATTTTTGTTGCGGATTAAGGGTTTTGAAAACCCTAATCTCGAACCCCCTTCATGTAACCGGTTTTAACCCATCTCGAACCCTAGGACTTGTACACAAACATGAATAAGATGTGTAGAAACAAACACCTCATCATACCTAGCCGATTAGTGAGAAACCATGGCTGCACCTGGATTGCTCGATCGGCCGAATGGCCAAGAACCAGAGCTCCGAATGACCGGCCGAAGAACACCCTCATTCGCCACTCCCTCATTCGGCGAATGACCAATATTCCCATTCGATTGGCCTTGCTTCGCCCGAATCAGAGCCCATTTGACCCTCATGTGGCACAAGTCATTCGGCCATGACACTCACTCGGCCCAACCACATTCGAGGAAATTCATTCGGGTGGGACTGGGTTCAATCGGTCTAAGTTCATTCGACAAGCAGGGTCATTCGCTAACCACTAACCTATTCGGCTTAAGCTCTAGCATACGGTTGTGGAGTTGGGTGGGATACATACGTGAGTTGGATATATTAACATGCATGAACGAGTCGCGTATGCATGCATGAACATAATCTATTATGTGTGTGCATGGGAAACAAACTAGGGTTTCAACACATAGGATATAAATGGGTTGGGACGTGAACCTGGTATGGGGCTCGAACAATGGGGAAAAACTAATATGATATTATCATATGACAACAATTAAGGTTTTTCTTAATCAAAGGTAATGAGATTGGTAATGTAAGGTCAAGAAGTCTTCTAAAACCTTGTTGATACTTGAACACAAGAGATAAATATTAGTTGGATCGAAAACATTGAGTAAATATGGAGAACCGAAACAATAACCTAAGGTTTAACGTGTTGATTTATTTATTGACAACTAAACCTTAGGAAATCTCATAAGGATAGTTAACTAACTTAGATGAGCTAATTGAATCATCTAGGCTTGGTTATCAAAGGAATATCAAGAAATCGTTTAAAGAGCAAAGATCTAATAAATGGGCCGAGAGGGGCCCAATGGGCTTAAACCAAGCCCATCACATGTAAATGTTCTTTATTTAAATTAATTATGTTTTTATAAAGGAAATTAAATGGTAAGCCCTTTCAAATTAAAAATAATTGATTAATGCGGGATAATGGTTATCAATGGGTAATAAGTTAGACTAAGTTAGATGAAATCTTAGAAGCACAATAGTAACCTAAAACACTTAGTTGCACACCGAGACCAAACCCTAGACCCAACATCTATTATAAATACTTATCGTATTCGAATCTCTTAAAACAACTCAGGTGCTAAAGACACATAAGCAACATTCAAGGAGCACGCATTTTCTTTTGTGATTCATTGCAAAGCAACACAGGTGAGTTCATTGCCCCTTTTCTAACATTTTTGTTTTAAAACGCGGGGCTGAGAAGCATGCGTAAACTGTTTTTATTTAAACTGTTTATTTAAATGCTTTTATTGTTATATGTCTTTACATATATATGTTGTTGATACTCCTAGACTCCTGTCTAGGAAATTATTGAACAGATCAAGTTATCAAATAAATTTAAGTTCTCTTATGAGTAATACCTTAAATTTAAACTCTAAATAAACCCTTAGTCCATCAATTTCAAACTCAAGAATCTAAATTCAAAGTGAAATCCAACGAACAAAATCAAAAGATTATATTCTAAGGAAACTTAACTCAGTGTGTGATCTGAGATTCAAGAATCATAATCAAACCAATTACCATTGTAAATCATGGAAATTCCAAAGATCAAGATCAAGAGACTCAAGGAATCAGAAATCATAAATGTGTGTGAATCATTGTAATAATGAAATCATTATAATCTAATGAAATTATTAGTACTCAAGTCAAGGTGGATGTCAGTTGTATATGGAATCAAGACCACGTGTAACACACATATAAAGTCCCTTCAGGTATAGAAGACTCATGTAGTCAGGCTATACGGGCAACAACGTGAACAATCATTGAAATCAATATCAAAGTCTAAGAGAATCAAGAGATCAAGAATCAAAGGATATCCTTAAAGTCCCAGCACGTACAGAAGACCTTTGGGTCAAGCTGTAAGGGCAAAACATTAAAGTCCCCGTAGGTACAGAAGACCTTTGGGTCAGGCTGTATGGGCATCATTAAAATCCCGTCACGCCCAGGTATACTCCTTGTGAGTTATGCCTGGTATGGGTCACGTGTGAGAGGTTACAACTTGGACAACCACCAATAACTAAGTCTAATTGATTGAGTAAAAACCATACCCAATCATCATGTCTTAGTTGTATATAAATGTTTTATTTAATTATTTGATTAAATAGTTGACAATTTACTAATATCACTGATTTTGGGAAATCATGTATCTATGTTCAAAATCAAGAGAGTCAAAGGTAAATCAAGTTTTGGGAAATCATAATCTAAATCAGAGGTGTGTTAGGTAAAAATGCTTAATTATCATTAACATCAATGCCCTATGCGGATTAGTATGTGGTGGGATGGCGTCTGGGCGGGGTTGTAGCCCTGACCCAGGGGTATGCCTTATATATAAGCATACCGATCTGGATGATACAGGTGATGTTAATGAGGTTAGGGTCTTTACCGGAAGAGGTTTTTAAATCATTTTCATTTATTAACTATATGAACTCACCAACCATGTGTTGACTTGATTTTTGCATGACTTCTCAGGTGACGAACATGTCAACTAAGGAGTTATTCCTTTTGGACTAGGACTTCAGATAGAAGGCTTAGCATTTTGGACCTGCATACTTTTGAAGACATCATTATACAAATTTATTTTGTATATCTTGTGTAAATACAAGATAGAAATTTATGATGTTGATGATAGATTTACATTGTTAAATTATAAACAATACTGATGTAATTTAACTTTGTAATTCTATTATATTTAGCATTTCTCATTTGTATCATGTGCAATGTAAACAATTTGATCATCATGATTATCACTCACGATATCGCGCCCCGGGAACTTTCCGCCCGTCAGGACAACCCATCCTATCCCGCCGGCTCGGGGTGTGACAGATTGGTATCAGAGCCATGGTTATAGAGAAATATAGGTCACTTATTTAAACGGTTTGGCCTAGACTATAACCTAGGGACCCTGCATGTAGAGAACATAGGATTTAAGGCCTATTGCATTATGTATTCTGCATTCGATCATTGCACTAACCAATATTCCTTTGGTTATGATCAGAATGCCGCCGCGAAGACAACCTCCTCTGTTGCCATTATCACCGGACCAAGCTCCACACTCCTCAACGCCATCACCAAATGACTCACCACCGCCACCTCCTCCACCGCCTCCACCTCCTCCCCCACTGATCACACAGGCATCAGGTTCAGGCACGACTCCCATACTGGATCCTACCACCATCGCTTTGGTGACTCTACTGAGCAGCCAGATGACCAATCAGATGAAAGAGGCGATACCGGAGATGTTCAACCTTCTCCGTAATGAGATCAACAACACTGGCAATTCATCAGGAGAAGCCAGTGGGAACACTGGTGGTACCTCACACTACTCCTACAAGTCATTCGTAGGATGTAAACCTCCTAGTTTTAGCGGATCTGAAGGAGCCGTTGGATTAATCCAATGGATTGAAAAGATTGAGGCTACTCTGGACCTCTGCAGCTGTCCAGAGCACCATAAAGTCCGCTACTCTGCTGGAACATTCAACAAGCGGGCTCTGACCTGGTGGAATGGTCAGATCAACGCCCGAGGAAGAGAAGAAGCTATGGCAATGCCATGGGAGGACTTCAAGGCGTTACTGAGAACAGAATTCTGCCCCAAGAATGAGCTACAGAAGTTGGAAGTTGAGTTATCCAACCATGTGATGAAAGGGGCTGATCACATGGGGTACACTACTCGTTATCACGAGTTGATTGCTTTGGTGCCAGACATGGTACCAACTTTAGAGAAGAGGATAGATCGTTATGTAGGTGGACTTCCCGCCTGCATTCAGGGAATGGTTGTTTCAGCCAACCCTACTACTGTCGAATCAGCAGTGAGACTGTCTGGAAAACTCACTGATTTGATGGTAGCCTCTGGAGTACTGAAGAAAGAGGCTGACACCGGTAAACGCAAGGAAGAGTCTTCAAAGAAGCCACATCACCAGCAACACTCAAAGAAGAAACAGAAATTAATCAAGAACTACACTATGGCTACTCCCCTGAATCAAGTAGCAACGGCACAACAAAATGTGCCCAAGAGGCAGTATACTGGCCCACATCCTTTGTGTACTAAATGCCAGTATCATCATGCTGCAAACAATCAGTTCCGTCAATGCACGGGTTGTGGAAGAAAAGGGCACTGGGTTCAGCAGTGCAGACTGACACCAAATCCAGCAGTTAACAATGCTGCTCTAGCACTTCCTCCACCAGCTAATCAGAACAATGGTGGATGCTTCAACTGTGGCGAACAAGGCCACTTTGCAAAGAACTGCCCGAAAAAGGCACAACAAGCAGTTCAAGCTCCTCGTGGAAGAGCTTTTGTTATTGGAGCACCAGCTGCACGCCAGGACCCAAATGTGGTCACTGGTACGTTTCTCTTACATGACTTTTATGCATCTGTTCAATTTGACACTGGTGCGGATCAGAGTTTTATCTCTGCCGATTTTGCATGCCAACTAGATTCCATAGAAGAACAGTTAGACTCCCCTTACATTATAGAAGTAGCTAACGGAAAACAGATCACAGTTAGTACAGTTCACAGGAATTGCCCATTGACACTTGACGGTCATACATTCTCTATCGATTTGATACCGATGGAGTTGGGTAGTTTCGACATCATTGTTGGAATGGATTGGCTTTCCTCTAACCAAGTGGAAGTTGTCTGTTCTGAGAAGCTGCTTCGAGTTCCATTACCAGAGGATCGTGTGTTGGAAGTTAGAGGGGATCAGGCAAAACGAAGTGTTAAAATCATTTCATGCATAAAGGCGCGTAAGTGTTTACAGAAGCAATGTGTAGCTTTCCTTGCTCATGTAGTGAAAAAGGAGAAAGTCCAGAAAGAGATTCAAGACGTACCAGTAGTGAAAGAGTATCCAGAAGTATTTCCTGAAGACCTACCTGGTTTGCCACCAGCGCAATCAGTAGAGTTCCGAATTGACTTAGTTCCTGGAGCAACTCCTGTTGCTAAATCTCCTTATAGGTTAGCACCTTCGGAGATGCAGGAATTGTCGAACCAGTTGCAGGAGTTACTGGATAAAGGATTCATCAGACTGAGCTACTCACCTTGGGGAGCTCCGGTTTTGTTCGTGAAGAAGAAAGACGGATCGTTTCGAATGTGCATCGACTATCGAGAATTGAACAAGTTAACTATCAAGAATCAGTATCCACTGCCAAGAATTGACGACTTGTTCGATCAGTTGCAAGGAGCCCAGTATTTCTCAAAGATCGATCTACGGTCCGGGTATCATCAGCTTAGAGTTCAAGATGAAGACATACCGAAGACGGCTTTCCGAACCAGATACGGGCATTACGAATTCCTAGTGATGCCTTTCGGGTTGACGAATGCACCAGCGGTTTTCATGGATCTCATGAACCGAGTGTGCAAGCCATATTTAGATCAGTTTGTCATTGTCTTCATTGATGACATACTGATTTATTCCAAGAGCAAAGCAGAACACGAGCAACATCTCAGAAAGATCTTGGAACTGTTGACAGAACAGAAGCTCTATGCCAAGTTCTCTAAATGTGACTTTTGGTTAAGGGAAGTTCAGTTTCTTGGTCACGTAGTCAACAGTGAGGGAATACACGTAGATCCCGCCAAGATTGAAGCAATAAAGAACTGGGACACTCCGAAGACACCAACGGAAATTCGGTCTTTTCTGGGATTGGCAGGCTATTATAGGAGATTCATCTCGAACTTTTCTAAGATAGCTTTGCCTCTCACTAAGTTAACCCAGAAGAGTGAACCGTTCGTCTGGGAACAGAAACAAGAAGATGCTTTCCAGACATTGAAACAGAAATTGTGTGATGCTCCAATCCTATCTCTCCCAGAAGGTTGTGATGATTTTGTGGTATACTGTGATGCTTCCCATCAGGGACTTGGTTGTGTTTTAATGCAACGGGACAAAGTCATAGCCTATGCATCAAGACAGTTAAAGGTTCATGAGAAGAACTACACTACTCATGATCTTGAACTGGGAGCAGTAATCTTTGCATTGAAGATTTGGAGACATTACTTATATGGCACCAAGTGTACCATATTTACTGATCACAAGAGTCTGCAGCATATCTTTGATCAGAAGGAACTCAACATGCGACAACGCCGTTGGGTTGAACTTCTGAATAATTACGATTGTGTGATCAAGTACCATCCGGGAAAGGCAAACGTTGTAGCTGATGCCTTGAGCCGGAAAGAACGGGTCAAACCCCTACGCGTTAGGGCTATGGGGATGACTGTGCAGACAAGCTTACAAGACAAAATCATTCAAGCCCAACAGGAATCAGTTGATAAGGGAAACTTGAAGAAAGAACTTGACTGCGGAGCAGAGAAACATTTAGAGACTAAGCTTGATGGAATGATCTACTACCAGGATCGTATATGGATTCCTGCGGTAGATGAACTAAGAAAACTTATATTAGATGAAGCACACAAGACTAGATACTCCGTTCACCCAGGCGCTGATAAAATGTACCAAGACTTGCGTGGATTTTATTGGTGGCCGGGGATGAAGAAAGACATAGCCGAGTATGTCGGTCAGTGTCTTACGTGTGCAAAGGTAAAGGCGGAACACCAGAGACCGTCTGGTTTACTGGAACAGCCTGAGATTCCGCTCTGGAAGTGGGAACAAATAGCTATGGATTTCATTACCAAGCTACCCCGCACCTCCAGTGGTCATGATACAATTTGGGTGATCATTGATCGTTTGACGAAATATGCTCACTTCTTGCCGATGCGTGAGACTTTCACGATGGATAAACTGGCGAGATTGTACATCAATGAGATAGTGGTACGCCATGGTGTGCCATTGTCTATTATTTCTGATAGAGACAGCAGATTCACATCAAGGTTCTGGCAATCACTGCAGAAATCTCTAGGGACACAGTTAAACCTGAGTACAGCTTACCACCCTCAAACGGATGGTCAAAGCGAACGTACTATTCAAACCCTAGAGGATATGTTAAGAACCTGTATTTTGGATTTCGGTGGGAATTGGGATTCTCATTTGCCACTGATTGAGTTCTCCTACAACAACAGTTATCACAGCAGTATCGGATGTGCACCATTCGAGGCTCTCTATGGCCGGAAATGTCGATCACCGATCTGCTGGGCCGAAGTGGGAGATAATCGTATAACTGGGCCAGAACTTATTCAGGAGACCACTGACAAGATTGCTCAGATTCAGGGAAGATTGCAAGCTACAAGAAGCAGACAGAAAAGCTACGCTGACAAACGGCGTAAGTCGTTGGAATTCCAAGTGGAAGACCGTGTCATGTTGAAGGTTTCTCCTTGGAAAGGTGTAGTACGCTTTGGAACAAAAGGCAAGTTGGCACCACGATATGTGGGACCGTTTGAAATCATCGAACGTATCGGTCCTGTAGCTTATCGACTGAGATTACCAGATGAACTCAGTGGTGTGCATGACGTGTTTCATGTCTCGAATTTAAAGAAATGCCTTGCTGACGAATCACTCGTCATTCCACTCGAAGAGATTCAAGTTGATGAACAGCTGCACTTTATCGAAGAACCTTTAGAGATTATGGATCGCAAGGTCAAGCAACTGAGGCGAAGCCGTATTCCGATAGTAAAGGTTCGTTGGAACTCAAGACGCAGACCCGAATTTACTTGGGAACGTGAAGATCACATGAAGTTAAAGTATCCCCAACTGTTTGAAGAAGAAGCGGTACCCGATAACAATTCTTAAATTTCGGGACGAAATTTCTCTAACAAGGGGAGACTGTAACATCAGTGCCGGAAACGTCACCGGAACAGTGATCGTAAACAGTACGTGAACAGTAATCAGGTACAAATCTTATGTAATGTAGTGTATTTCATATTCATATCGAGTTTCAGTATCATTTCATGCTATCAAAACAGTGAGTTCATAATCATTTGAGAGAAATCAGTTTAGAACAATGATTCTTGAGCCAGATAATTATCTGGCAACACAGAATCATCATGTGATTTATCTGTTAGGATTTTATTATGTATAAACGTATGTGAGGATTTACAGAACAAAACAGCATGAATGTCGTTACGTGAATGCTAAACCGACAGATTATTCGTATAGGTGACGATCTGTACGAATAAATCTGAAAGTTTAACGTTCTAAATGATATTCAATAATTAGAAAACAATATTGAAAAGTGTAGTTATCGTCGTGTTTGATCGGGTGACGATTCGAACAGATACGCGCGATGACCGCGCGATTCGATTTAAACGTTAAATAAATATTTTGTAATTTAAATAATTTAAAAGATATTTAGTTAATTTATTAGGAATCACAACCTAAAATATTTTATAAATTCTATTTTATAATCGGGTCGTTCCGTAATGAAAACGACCAGAAACCGACGTTTCTACGCGAGACCACGCGAAACCGAACGAACCCGAACGAACCCGAACGAACCCGGGTGTTTTCACCTCATTTAATGAGGCTTTAAACCTCACAACCACCACCACCAACCAGCCATTACTCCACCCATCCTCTCAAAAATTCGTCACTTTCTCTCTCTAGAATTCTCCATCTTCTCTCTAACATTTCTACCACATTTCTTCACGAAATCTTGCATATTTGGTGTCAAAACGACCCTCTCAACTTGTAGATCACGAAAGTACAAGGGATCTAAAGTTTTATCCAGTAAATTTGAGGTAAAGATCCATTTTTGTTGCGGATTAAGGGTTTTGAAAACCCTAATCTCGAACCCCCTTCATGTAACCGGTTTTAACCCATCTCGAACCCTAGGACTTGTACACAAACATGAATAAGATGTGTAGAAACAAACACCTCATCATACCTAGCCGATTAGTGAGAAACCATGGCTGCACCTGGATTGCTCGATCGGCCGAATGGCCAAGAACCAGAGCTCCGAATGACCGGCCGAAGAACACCCTCATTCGCCACTCCCTCATTCGGCGAATGACCAATATTCCCATTCGATTGGCCTTGCTTCGCCCGAATCAGAGCCCATTCGACCCTCATGCGGCACAAGTCATTCGGCCATGACACTCACTCGGCCCAACCATATTCGAGGAAATTCAATCGGGTGGGGCTGGGTTCAATCGGTCTAAGTTCATTCGACAAGCAGGGTCATTCGCTAACCACTAACCTATTCGGCTTAAGCTCTAGCATACGGTTGTGGAGTTGGGTGGGATACATACGTGAGTTGGATATATTAACATGCATTAACGAGTCGCGTATGCATGCATGAACATAATCTATTATGTGTGTGCATGGGAAACAAACTAGGGTTTCAACACATAGGATATAAATGGGTTGGGACGTGAACCTGGTATGGGGCTCGAACAATGGGGAAAAACTAATATGGTATTATCATGACAACAATTAAGGTTTTTCTTAATCAAAGGTAATGAGATTGGTAATGTAAGGTCAAGAAGTCTTCTAAAACCATGTTGATACTTGAACACAAGAGATAAATATTAGTTGGATCGAAAACATTGAGTAAATATGGAGAACCGAAACAATAACCTAAGGTTTAACGTGTTGATTTAATTATTGACAACTAAACCTTAGGAAATCTCATAAGGATAGTTAACTAACTTAGATGAGCTAATTGAATCATCTAGGCTTGGTTATCAAAGGAATATCAAGAAATCGTTTAAAGAGCAAAGATCTAATAAATGGGCCGAGAGGGGCCCAATGGGCTTAAACCAAGCCCATCACATGTAAATGTTCTTTATTTAAATTAATTATGTTTTTATAAAGGAAATTAAATGGTAAGCCCTTTCAAATTAAAAATAATTGATTAATGCGGGATAATGGTTATCAATGGGTAATAAGTTAGACTAAGTTAGATGAAATCTTAGAAGCACAATAGTAACCTAAAACACTTAGTTGCACACCGAGACCAAACCCTAGACCCAACATCTATTATAAATACTTATCGTATTCGAATCTCTTAAAACAACTCAGGTGCTAAAGACACATAAGCAACATTCAAGGAGCGCGCATTTTCTTTTGTGATTCATTGCAAAGCAACACAGGTGAGTTCATTGCCCCTTTTCTAACATTTTTGTTTTAAAACGCGGGGCTGAGAAGCATGCGTAAACTGTTTTTATTTAAACTGTTTATTTAAATGCTTTTATTGTTATATGTCTTTACATATATATGTTGTTGATACTCCTAGACTCCTGTCTAGGAAATTATTGAACAGACCAAGTTATCAAATAAATTTAAGTACTCTTATGAGTAATACCTTAAATTTAAACTCTAAATAAACCCTTAGTCCATCAATTTCAAACTCAAGAATCTAAATTCAAAGTGAAATCCAACGAACAAAATCAAAAGATTATATTCTAAGGAAACTTAACTCAGTGTGTGATCTGAGATTCAAGAATCATAATCAAACCAATTACCATTGTAAATCAAGGAAATTCCAAAGATCAAGATCAAGAGACTCAAGGAATCGGAAATCATAAATGTGTGTGAATCATTGTAATAATGAAATCATTATAATCTAATGAAATTATTAATACTCAAGTCAAGGTGGATGTCAGTTGTATATGGAATCAAGACCACGTGTAACACACATATAAAGTCCCTTCAGGTATAGAAGACTCATGTAGTCAGGCTATACGGGCAACAACGTGAACAATCATTGAAATCAATATCAAAGTCTAAGAGAATCAAGAGATCAAGAATCAAAGGATATCCTTAAAGTCCCCGCACGTACAGAAGACCTTTGGGTCAAGCTGTAAGGGCAAAACATTAAAGTCCCCGCAGGTACAGAAGACCTTTGGGTCAGGCTGTATGGGCATCATTAAAATCCCGTCACGCCCAGGTATACTCCTTGTGAGTTATGCCTGGTATGGGTCACGTGTGAGAGGTTACAACTTGGACAACCACCAATAACTAAGTCTAATTGATTGAGTAAAAACCATACCCAATCATCATGTCTTAGTTGTATATAAATGTTTTATTTAATTATTTGATTAAATAGTTGACAATTTACTAATATCACTGATTTTGGGAAATCATGTATCTATGTTCAAAATCAAGAGAGTCAAAGGTAAATCAAGTTTTGGGAAATCATAATCTAAATCAGAGGTGTGTTAGGTAAAAATGCTTAATTATCATTAACATCAATGCCCTATGCGGATTAGTATGTGGTGGGATGGCGTCTGGGCGGGGTTGTAGCCCTGACCCAGGGGTATGCCTTATATATAAGCATACCGATCTGGATGATACAGGTGATGTTAATGAGGTTAGGGTCTTTACCGGAAGAGGTTTTCAAATCATTTTCATTTATTAACTATATGAACTCACCAACCATGTGTTGACTTGATTTTTGCATGACTTCTCAGGTGACGAACATGTCAACTAAGGAGTTATTCCTTTTGGACTAGGACTTCAGATAGAAGGCTTAGCATTTTGGACCTGCATACTTTTGAAGACATCATTATACAAATTTATTTTGTATATCTTGTGTAAATACAAGATAGAAATTTATGATGTTGATGATAGATTTACATTGTTAAATTATAAACAATACTGATGTAATTTAACTTTGTAATTCTATTATATTTAGCATTTCTCATTTGTATCATGTGCAATGTAAACAATTGATCATCATGATTATCACTCACGATATCGCGCCCGGGAACTTCCGCCCGTCGGGACAACCCATCCTATCCCGCCGGCTCGGGGTGTGACAGATTGGTATCAGAGCCATGGTTATAGAGAAATATAGGTCACTTATTTAAACGGTTTGGCCTAGACTATAACCTAGGGACCCTGCATGTAGAGAATATAGGATTTAAGGCCTATTGCATTATGTATTCTGCATTCGATCATTGCACTAACCAATATTCCTTTGGTTATGATCAGAATGCCGCCGCGAAGACAACCTCCTCTGTTGCCATTATCACCGGACCAAGCTCCACACTCCTCAACGCCATCACCAAATGACTCACCACCGCCACCTCCTCCACCGCCTCCACCTCCACCTCCTCCCACTGATCACACAGGCATCAGGTTCAGGCACGACTCCCATACTGGATCCTACCACCATCGCTTTGGTGACTCTACTGAGCAGCCAGATGACCAATCAGATGAAAGAGGCGATACCGGAGATGTTCAACCTTCTCCGTAATGAGATCAACAACACTGGCAATTCATCAGGAGAAGCCAGTGGGAACACTGGTGGTACCTCACACTACTCCTACAAGTCATTCGTAGGATGTAAACCGCCTAGTTTTAGCGGATCTGAAGGAGCCGTTGGATTAATCCAATGGATTGAAAAGATTGAGGCTACTCTGGACCTCTGCAGCTGTCCAGAGCACCATAAAGTCCGCTACTCTGCTGGAACATTCAACAAGCGGGCTCTGACCTGGTGGAATGGTCAGATCAACGCCCGAGGAAGAGAAGAAGCTATGGCAATGCCATGGGAGGACTTCAAGGCGTTACTGAGAACAGAATTCTGCCCCAAGAATGAGCTACAGAAGTTGGAAGTTGAGTTATCCAACCATGTGATGAAAGGGGCTGATCACATGGGGTACACTACTCGTTATCACGAGTTGATTGCTTTGGTGCCAGACATGGTACCAACTTTAGAGAAGAGGATAGATCGTTATGTAGGTGGACTTCCCGCCTGCATTCAGGGAATGGTTGTTTCAGCCAACCCTACTACTGTCGAATCAGCAGTGAGACTGTCTGGAAAACTCACTGATTTGATGGTAGCCTCTGGAGTACTGAAGAAAGAGGCTGACACCGGTAAACGCAAGGAAGAGTCTTCAAAGAAGCCACATCACCAGCAACACTCAAAGAAGAAACAGCAATTAATCAAGAACTACACTATGGCTACTCCCCTGAATCAAGTAGCAACGGCACAACAAAATGTGCCCAAGAGGCAGTATACTGGCCCACATCCTTTGTGTACTAAATGCCAGTATCATCATGCTGCAAACAATCAGTGCCGTCAATGCACGGGTTGTGGAAGAAAAAGGCACTGGGTTCAGCAGTGCAGACTGACACCAAATCCAGCAGTTAACAATGCTGCTCTAGCACTTCCTCCACCAGCTAATCAGAACAATGGTGGATGCTTCAACTGTGGCGAACAAGGCCACTTTGCAAAGAACTGCCCGAAGAAGGCACAACAAGCAGTTCAAGCTCCTCGTGGAAGAGCTTTTGTTATTGGAGCACCAGCTGCACGCCAGGACCCAAATGTGGTCACTGGTACGTTTCTCTTACATGACTTTTATGCATCTGTTCTATTTGACACTGGTGCGGATCAGAGTTTTATCTCTGCCGATTTTGCATGCCAACTAGATTCCATAGAAGAACAGTTAGACTCCCCTTACATTATAGAAGTAGCTAACGGAAAACAGATCACAGTTAGTACAGTTCACAGGAATTGCCCATTGACACTTGACGGTCATACATTCTCTATCGATTTGATACCGATGGAGTTGGGTAGTTTCGACATCATTGTTGGAATGGATTGGCTTTCCTCTAACCAAGTGGAAGTTGTCTGTTCTGAGAAGCTGCTTCGAGTTCCATTACCAGAGGATCGTGTGTTGGAAGTTAGAGGGGATCAGGCAAAACGAAGTGTTAAAATCATTTCATGCATAAAGGCGCGTAAGTGTTTACAGAAGCAATGTGTAGCTTTCCTTGCTCATGTAGTGAAAAAGGAGAAAGACAAGAAAGAGATTCAAGACGTACCAGTAGTGAAAGAGTATCCAGAAGTATTTCCTGAAGACCTACCTGGTTTGCCACCAGCGCAACCAGTAGAGTTCCGAATTGACTTAGTTCCTGGAGCAACTCCTGTTGCTAAATCTCCTTATAGGTTAGCACCTTCGGAGATGCAGGAATTGTCGAACCAGTTGCAGGAGTTACTGGATAAAGGATTCATCAGACTGAGCTACTCACCTTGGGGAGCTCCGGTTTTGTTCGTGAAGAAGAAAGACGGATCGTTTCGAATGTGCATCGACTATCGAGAATTGAACAAGTTAACTATCAAGAATCGGTATCCACTGCCGAGGATTGACGACTTGTTTGATCAGTTGCAAGGAGCCCAGTATTTCTCAAAGATCGATCTACGGTCCGGGTATCATCAGCTTAGAGTTCAAGATGAAGACATACCGAAGACGGCTTTCCGAACCAGATACGGGCATTACGAATTCCTAGTGATGCCTTTCGGATTGACGAATGCACCAGCGGTTTTCATGGATCTCATGAACCGAGTGTGCAAGCCATATTTAGATCAGTTTGTCATTGTCTTCATTGATGACATACTGATTTATTCCAAGAGCAAAGCAGAACACGAGCAACATCTCAGAAAGATCTTGGAACTGTTGACAGAACAGAAGCTCTATGCCAAGTTCTCTAAATGTGAATTTTGGTTAAGGGAAGTTCAGTTTCTTGGTCACGTAGTCAACAGTGAGGGAATACACGTAGATCCCGCCAAGATTGAAGCAATAAAGAACTGGGACACTCCGAAGACACCAACGGAAATTCGGTCTTTTCTGGGATTGGCAGGCTATTATAGGAGATTCATCTCGAACTTTTCTAAGATAGCTTTGCCTCTCACTAAGTTAACCCAGAAGAGTGAACCGTTCGTCTGGGAACAGAAACAAGAAGATGCTTTCCAGACATTGAAACAGAAATTGTGTGATGCTCCAATCCTATCTCTCCCAGAAGGTTGTGATGATTTTGTGGTATACTGTGATGCTTCCCATCAGGGACTTGGTTGTGTTTTAATGCAACGGGACAAAGTCATAGCCTATGCATCAAGACAGTTAAAGGTTCATGAGAAGAACTACACTACTCATGATCTTGAACTGGGAGCAGTAATCTTTGCATTGAAGATTTGGAGACATTACTTATATGGCACCAAGTGTACCATATTTACTGATCACAAGAGTCTGCAGCATATCTTTGATCAGAAGGAACTCAACATGCGACAACGCCGTTGGGTTGAACTTCTGAATGATTACGATTGTGTGATCAAGTACCATCCGGGAAAGGCAAACGTTGTAGCTGATGCCTTGAGCCGGAAAGAACGGGTCAAACCCTACGCGTTAGGGCTATGGGGATGACTGTGCAGACAAGCTTACAAGACAAAATCATTCAAGCCCAACAGGAATCAGTTGATAAGGGAAACTTGAAGAAAGAACTTGACTGCGGAGCAGAGAAACATTTAGAGACTAAGCTTGATGGAATGATCTACTACCAGGATCGTATATGGATTCCTGCGGTAGATGAACTGAGAAAACTTATATTAGATGAAGCACACAAGACTAGATACTCCGTTCACCCAGGCGCTGATAAAATGTACCAAGACTTGCGTGGATTTTATTGGTGGCCGGGAATGAAGAAAGACATAGCCGAGTATGTCGGTCAGTGTCTTACGTGTGCAAAGGTAAAGGCGGAACACCAGAGACCGTCTGGTTTACTGGAACAGCCTGAGATTCCGCTCTGGAAGTGGGAACAAATAGCTATGGATTTCATTACCAAGCTACCCCGCACTTCCAGTGGTCATGATACAATTTGGGTGATCATTGATCGTTTGACGAAATATGCTCACTTCTTGCCGATGCGTGAGACTTTCACGATGGATAAACTGGCGAGATTGTACATCAATGAGATAGTGGTACGCCATGGTGTGCCATTGTCTATTATTTCTGATAGAGACAGCAGATTCACATCAAGGTTCTGGCAATCACTGCAGAAATCTCTAGGGACACAGTTAAACCTGAGTACAGCTTACCACCCTCAAACGGATGGTCAAAGCGAACGTACTATTCAAACCCTAGAGGATATGTTAAGAACCTGTATTTTGGATTTCGGTGGGAATTGGGATTCTCATTTGCCACTGATTGAGTTCTCCTACAACAACAGTTATCACAGCAGTATCGGATGTGCACCATTCGAGGCTCTCTATGGCCGGAAATGTCGATCACCGATCTGCTGGGCCGAAGTGGGAGATAATCGTATAACTGGGCCAGAACTTATTCAGGAGACCACTGACAAGATTGCTCAGATTCAGGAAGATTGCAAGCTACAAGAAGCAGACAGAAAGCTACGCTGACAAACGGCGTAAGTCGTTGGAATTCCAAGTGGAAGACCGTGTCATGTTGAAGGTTTCTCCTTGGAAAGGTGTAGTACGCTTTGGAACAAAAGGCAAGTTAGCACCACGATATGTGGGACCGTTTGAAATCATCGAACGTATCGGTCCTGTAGCTTATCGACTGAGATTACCAGATGAACTCAGTGGTGTGCATGACGTGTTTCATGTCTCGAATTTAAAGAAATGCCTTGCTGACGAATCACTCGTCATTCCACTCGAAGAGATTCAAGTTGATGAACAGCTGCACTTTATCGAAGAACCTTTAGAGATTATGGATCGCAAGGTCAAGCAACTGAGGCGAAGCCGTATTCCGATAGTAAAGGTTCGTTGGAACTCAAGACGCAGACCCGAATTTACTTGGGAACGTGAAGATCACATGAAGTTAAAGTATCCCCAACTGTTTGAAGAAGAAGCGGTACCCGATAACAATTCTTAAATTTCGGGACGAAATTTCTCTAACAAGGGGAGACTGTAACATCAGTGCCGGAAACGTCACCGGAACAGTGATCGTAAACAGTACGTGAACAGTAATCAGGTACAAATCTTATGTAATGTAGTGTATTTTCATATTCATATCGAGTTTCAGTATCATTTCATGCTATCAAAACAGTGAGTTCATAATCATTTGAGAGAAATCAGTTTAGAACAATGATTCTTGAGTCAGATAATTATCTGGCAACACAGAATCATCATGTGATTTATCTGTTAGGATTTTATTATGTATAAACGTATGTGAGGATTTACAGAACAAAACAGCATGAATGTCGTTACGTGAATGCTAAACCGACAGATTATTCGTATAGGTGACGATCTGTACGAATAAATCTGAAAGTTTAACGTTCTGAATGATATTCAATAATTAGAAAACAATATTGAAAAGTGTAGTTATCGTCGTGTTTGATCGGGTGACGATTCGAACAGATACGCGCGATGACCGCGCGATTCGATTTAAACGTTAAATAAATATTTTGTAATTTAAATAATTTAAAAGATATTTAGTTAATTTATTAGGAATCACAACCTAAAATATTTTATAAATTCTATTTTATAATCGGTCGTCGTTCCGTAATGAAAACGACCAGAAACCGACGTTTCTACGCGAGACCACGCGAAACCGAACGAACCCGAACGAACCCGAACGAACCCGGGTGTTTTCACCTCATTTAATGAGGCTTTAAACCTCACAACACCACCACCAACCAGCCATTACTCCACCCATCCTCTCAAAATTCGTCACTTTCTCTCTCTAGAATTCTCCATCTTCTCTCTAACATTTCTACCACATTTCTTCACGAAATCTTGCATATTTGGTGTCAAAACGACCCTCTCAACTTGTAGATCACGAAAGTACAAGGGATCTAAAGTTTTATCCAGTAAATTTGAGGTAAAGATCCATTTTTGTTGCGGATTAAGGGTTTGAAAACCCTAATCTCGAACCCCCTTCATGTAACCGGTTTTAACCCATCTCGAACCCTAGGACTTGTACACAAACATGAAAAGATGTGTAGAAACAAACACCTCATCATACCTAGCCGATTAGTGAGAAACCATGGCTGCACCTGGATTGCTCGATCGGCCGAATGGCCAAGAACCAGAGCTCCGAATGACCGGCCGAAGAACACCTCATTCGCCACTCCCTCATTCGGCGAATGACCAATATTCCCATTCGATTGGCCTTGCTTCGCCCGAATCAGAGCCCATTCGACCCTCATGCGGCACAAGTCATTCGGCCATGACACTCACTCGGCCCAACCATATTCGAGGAAATTCAATCGGGTGGGGCTGGGTTCAATCGGTCTAAGTTCATTCGACAAGCAGGTCATTCGCTAACCACTAACCTATTCGGCTTAAGCTCTAGCATACGGTTGTGGAGTTGGGTGGGATACATACGTGAGTTGGATATATTAACATGCATTAACGAGTCGCGTATGCATGCATGAACATAATCTATTATGTGTGTGCATGGGAAACAAACTAGGGTTTCAACACATAGGATATAAATGGGTTGGGACGTGAACCTGGTATGGGGCTCGAACAATGGGGAAAAACTAATATGGTATTATCATGACAACAATTAAGGTTTTTCTTAATCAAAGGTAATGAGATTGGTAATGTAAGGTCAAGAAGTCTTCTAAAACCTGTTGATACTTGAACACAAGAGATAAATATTAGTTGGATCGAAAACATTGAGTAAATATGGAGAACCGAACAATAACCTAAGGTTTACGTGTGATTTAATTATTGACAACTAAACCTTAGGAAATCTCATAAGGATAGTTAACTAACTTAGATGAGCTAATTGAATCATCTAGGCTTGGTTATCAAAGGAATATCAAGAAATCGTTTAAAGAGCAAAGATCTAATAAATGGGCCGAGAGGGCCCAATGGGCTTAAACCAAGCCCATCACATGTAAATGTTCTTTATTTAAATTAATATGTTTTTATAAAGGAAATTAAATGGTAAGCCCTTTCAAATTAAAATAATTGATTAATGCGGGATAATGGTTATCAATGGGTAATAAGTTAGACTAAGTTAGATGAAATCTTAGAAGCACAATAGTAACCTAAAACACTTAGTTGCACACCGAGACCAAACCCTAGACCCAACATCTATTATAAATACTTATCGTATTCGAATCTCTTAAAACAACTCAGGTGCTAAAGACACATAAGCAACATTCAAGGAGCGCGCATTTTCTTTTGTGATTCATTGCAAAGCAACACAGGTGAGTTCATTGCCCCTTTTCTAACATTTTTGTTTTAAAACGCGGGGCTGAGAAGCATGCGTAAACTTTTTTATTTAAACTGTTTATTTAAATGCTTTTATTGTTATATGTCTTTACATATATATGTTGTTGATACTCCTAGACTCCTGTCTAGGAAATTATTGAACAGATCAAGTTATCAAATAAATTTAAGTACTCTTGAGTAATACCTTAAATTTAAACTCTAAATCAAACCCTTAGTCCATCAATTTCAAACTCAAGAATCTAAATTCAAAGTGAAATCCAACGAACAAAATCAAAGATTATATTCTAAGGAACTTAACTCAGTGTGTGATCTGAGATTCAAGAATCATAATCAAACCAATTACCATTGTAAATCATGGAAATTCCAAAGATCAAGATCAAGAGACTCAAGGAATCGAAATCATAAATGTGTGTGAATCATTGTAATAATGAAATCATTATAATCTAATGAAATTATTAATACTCAAGTCAAGGTGGATGTCAGTTGTATATGGAATCAAGACCACGTGTAACACACATATAAAGTCCCTTCAGGTATAGAAGACTCTTGTAGTCAGGCTATACGGGCAACAACGTGAACAATCATTGAAATCAATATCAAAGTCTAAGAGAATCAAGAGATCAAGAATCAAAGGATATCCTTAAAGTCCCCGCATGTACAGAAGACCTTTGGGTCAAGCTGTAAGGGCAAAACATTAAAGTCCCCGCATGTACAGAAGACCTTTGGGTCAGGCTGTATGGGCATCATTAAAATCCCGTCACGCCCAGGTATACTCCTTGTGAGTTATGCCTGGTATGGGTCACGTGTGAGAGGTTACAACTTGGACAACCACCAATAACTAAGTCTAATTGATTGAGTAAAAACCATACCCAATCATCATGTCTTAGTTGTATTAAATGTTTTATTTAATTATTTGATTAAATAGTTGACAATTTACTAATATCACTGATTTTGGGAAATCATGTATCTATGTTCAAAATCAAGAGAGTCAAAGGTAAATCAAGTTTTGGGAAATCATAATCTAAATCAGAGGTGTGTTAGGTAAAAATGCTTAATTATCATTAACATCAATGTCCTATGCGGATTAGTATGTGGTGGGATGGCGTCTGGGCGGGGTTGTAGCCTTGACCCAGGGGTATGCCCTATATATAAGCATACCGATCTGGATGATACAGGTGATGTTAATGAGGTTAGGGTCTTTACCGGAAGAGGTTTTCAAATCATTTTCATTTATTAACTATATGAACTCACCAACCATGTGTTGACTTGATTTTTGCATGACTTCTCAGGTGACGAACATGTCAACTAAGGAGTTATTCCTTTTGGACTAGGACTTCAGATAGAAGGCTTAGCATTTTGGACCTGCATACTTTTGAAGACATCATTATACAAATTTATTTTGTATATCTTGTGTAAATACAAGATAGAAATTTATGATGTTGATGGTAGATTTACATTGTTAAATTATAAACAATACTGATGTAATTTAACTTTGTAATTCTATTATATTTAGCATTTCTCATTTGTATCATGTGCAATGTAAACAATCTGATCATCATGATTATCACTCACGATATCGCGCCCCGGGAACCTTCCGCCCGTCGGGACAACCGATCCTATCCCGCCGGCTCGGGTTGTGACAGATTGGTATCAGAGCCATGGTTATAGAGAAATATAGGTCATTATTTAAACGGTTTGGCCTAGACTATAACCTAGGGACCCTGCATGTAGAGAATATAGGATTTAAGCCTATTGCATTATGTCTTCTGCATTCGATCATTGCACTAACCAATATTCCTTTGGTTATGATCAGAATGCCGCCGCGAAGACAACCTCCTCTGTTGCCATTATCACAGACCAAGCTCCACACTCCTCAACGCCATCACCAAATGACTCACCACCACCGCCACCTCCTCCACCTCCACCTCCTCCCCTCCTCCCCACTGATCACACAGGCATCAGGTTCAGGCACGACTCCCATACTGGATCCTACCACCATCGCTTTGTGACTCTACTGAGCAGCCAGATGACCAATCAGATGAAAGGGCGATACCGGAGATGTTCAACCTTCTCCGTAATGAGATCAACAACACTGGCAATTCATCAGGAGAAGCCAGTGGGAACACTGGTGGTACCTCACACTACTCCTACAAGTCATTCGTAGGATGTAAACCGCCTAGTTTTAGCGGATCTGAAGGAGCCGTTGGATTAATCCAATGGATTGAAAAGATTGAGGCTACTCTGGACCTCTGCAGCTGTCCAGAGCACCATAAAGTCCGCTACTCTGCTGGAACATTCAACAAGCGGGCTCTGACCTGGTGGAATGGTCAGATCAACGCCCGAGGAAGAGAGAAGCTATGGCAATGCCATGGGAGGACTTCAAGGCGTTACTGAGAACAGAATTCTGCCCCAAGAATGAGCTACAGAAGTTGGAAGTTGAGTTATCCAACCATGTGATGAAAGGGGCTGATCACATGGGGTACACTACTCGTTATCACGAGTTGATTGCTTTTGGTGCCAGACATGGTACCAACTTTAGAGAAGAGGATAGATCGTTATGTAGGTGGACTTCCCGCCTGCATTCAGGAATGGTTGTTTCAGCCAACCCTACTACTGTCGAATCAGCAGTGAGACTGTCTGGAAACTCACTGATTTGATGGTGCCTCTGGAGTACTGAAGAAAGAGGCTGACACCGGTAAACGCAAGGAAGAGTCTTCAAAGAAGCCACATCACCAGCAACACTCAAAGAAGAAACAGCAATTAATCAAAAACTACACTATGGCTACTCCCCTGAATCAAGTAGCAACGGCACAACAAAATGTGCCCAAGAGGCAGTATACTGGCCCACATCCTTTGTGTACTAAATGCCAGTATCATCATGCTGCAAACAACAGTGGCGTCAATGCACGGGTTGTGGAAGAAAAGGGCACTGGGTTCAGCAGTGCAGACTGACACCAAATCCAGCAGTTAACAATGCTGCTCTAGCACTTCCTCCCCAGCTAATCAGAACAATGGTGGATGCTTCAACTGTGGCGAACAAGGCCACTTGCAAAGAACTGCCCGAAGAAGGCACAACAAGCAGTTCAAGCTCCTCGTGGAAGAGCTTTTGTTATTGGAGC